>RSEF01000001.1:105622340-105657309 GCA_003993805.1 Himantopus leucocephalus | reverse complement strand
TTTTTTTTTATTATGGAAATAAAGCCTGAAAAGCAATACAAGTTATATATAAACATTAAATTAACTAGGGTTTGGGTGTTGGGTTTTTTTTCAAATAACATGCTGCATTTACCCTCCTATGAATTTCTCCAGTAAGTCTGTCAGATAGGCTTGGACAATATGAGTAGATCCCTCAGCTTAGAAGCTACAATCACCATTTACTTTTCAGAAAATGGACACACATTTATTTTGTATCTTTGCTTTTTGCCTGCAGCTACCACTCTTATTCTGAATTTCTAAGTCTCATACACTATCAAAAAGAAAGATGGGTTTATGAGAAAAGGCTGTGTGGTCCCTACATTGTTTTTGAAAACTGAAATCTCTCACTAATGAAAACAATTTGAAAAGCAAGTGGAGGGAAAGAAAAAGTGTGATCACCACTCCTTTTCAAAAAAACCCAGGGAAATACACTTCTTAAGCATTCAGTAAAAAATAAGGTGTTTGGCTCTAATTATAAAAAGCTGTTGTTGAACAGTCATAGATAAGATTTCCCTTACTTTTTTTCCTGTATTTAAAATGATAAAAATACATTATGGCCAGAAGGACCAAAGACTCACTGGAAATGTTCAGTTGAGACAGTTGCACTTATCTCACTGACTTTTGAACTCTAATTTCAACTGGTATTGCACATAAGAAGCACAGAAAAATTACAGTATTTAGACAATTTTCATGACACTTTCTGCTTCTTGAGATAAATCGATGAAGATTGCAAATAAGTATGAGGTGTCAATATTAGGAGGGAAAAAATGGCATAAACTGTTTAAAAACATAAACTTTAAATTACTAATTATCCCAAAATTCCAGGTGTGTTCCACTCAGATAAAAATTCATTATATGTATTTAAGCATCTTACGACCGAGTGGACACCATAGCCATTCAAATGTCAGAAGCTAGAATGCAAGGGTGGTCATGACACACTCTCAAATAATAAAGCAACAATTAAATTTGATTGCAAGGTAGTATGAAGGGGTACTAAGCCTTTTTGTTCCAAAAGAGTCCAATGCCTAAACTATGACCATGGACGATGATCACAAGATATATTTATTTGTTCAATAGTCTTTGTCTAACTGTGGCTGCAAAGTCTTAAGAAAATACTACTCTTCGAGTACATATTTTAGGGAAATGTACAAGAAATAGCACCAGTACAGTCTGTACAGCAGCACAACTGCTGACTTAATTTCCAGCTTTTACTTCTGATATGACCTTGTAAAAGAAATGTAACACGCTCTAGGTCTCTCTTTATTTCTTTTCTGCACCTCTGTTTTCTTGAATTCAAATGTGTTACTCCAAAGGAAAAGGTTATGATCTGAAAGAAGATGCTCAGCCCTGAGTTTCCGTAAGGCAAAAGCTCCTGTAGAGTAAAATTTCTTATGCCTGGAGTAAAAAAATCATTTATGGATATAAAAAAAATTAAAACATGCATACAAAAAACACTAATTTATGCATATTTTTTTTTAGGTTTGCAGAATAGAACTTTATAATTTGAATAAACCTTCAAAAATATCAAAGTTCATTACGTATTACCACTGCAAGACATGAAAAATAAACATTTCTAACATGGAACGGGTCTAACTTCTCTGCAGTAAGAAAGGTCAAACAACTGAAATGGAAAATACTTAATGGAATCGATCAGGTTTTGTCTAAATATTAAACACGGAAACTCACAGGTGTCATTCCTCGTTCTCTCTTCACCATTAAGCCTACGTGTGTGCCCGTCTCAAGGACAGAAGAAACTAAAACTCTTGTTGAACCAACTGAGAAACTGTCTTAAGGACTGATTGTTAGGCAATTTGATCTCTTGAGGCTATTTAATGATTAGAATTTGATAGTTTCCTGTTGGCATTCCAGTCTAAGATGAGGAAACATTACAAATGTTACAGTAACCAAAAACAGGCTGGGAAAATCAATTTAAACCAGCTGGGCATGCAGCCTCCCCACCCCAATATATCATATGGCCAAAAAACTCCACTTGCTGCTGTATTATACAAAATCCTAGAACTGAATTACACAGGAGACGCAGGCATGACATCTTCATTGCATTACCTAGTTCAGTTACCAGGTGGTGATACAGCCTTCATTCATATGATAATGTCACAATTATGCACTCATCCTGGAAATGGGAGAGTTGAGTGACTACCCTCATTAACCTGAAGAAGTCTAAACCTCCCATCTTTCAAGTTACTAACATTAGATTTCAAATAAAGTTGGGATGGCTATGAGGACTGTGTGCAGCATTGTCAATCCCAAACTGAAAGACTTTTGCTCTGAGATTCTCAACCTTGGACTATGACAAAACCGTAATTTTGCAGCCCCATAAAGCTGAAACTCCCCTGGACAGGTATTCTCACTTTCAAGCAAGCCTTATGCCTTATACCTAAGAAACAGACTTCTGAAATTCCATTCTTTTGGAAAGGTAAAATCTAAAATTTTTACACAAAGTAGCAAGAAGATATACTACAAAGAATAATTCCATACACACACAAGCTTGAAAAAGATGTCATAATACCAGTTACTTGAGTTATGCGCTGGTTTTTTTTAATCACTATTTTTTCATCTTAATCTATTTGTTGCCAAAAAGGGCAGGAGGAAAAGAACAGAAAGCTAGGCTGAGATAGGAAAAGAAAAGGGTATAAAAATCAAATGTTTTGTAGGTAATTTTCTCTTAATTTAAAAAGGTCTTCCATTTCCCACCCCACCCACCCCAGATGATAAAAATCAGATCATCTTTCATGATCTTTTAACAATTCCAAAAGAAATCTTGGAGTTAACAAGTGAGTGCTTTTCTCTTAGGAAAAAAAATAAAATAAATTTCTCAAAATTATCTTCATGACAGCCCCTATCATTCTACTACATGCATAACTTCAAAGCCATCTCAATTTTAGTTAATGATATTTTCTTGCATCAAAGGCTTTTCAGAACTCTAATGTAACATACCATATTTACTTTGTAGTGTGTAGAACTGGTATCCAAGTAGAAAAGGAAAGCCAACAACAAACGTAGAAATTGTCATTTCTCTTCCTGCTCACCCTTCCACTCCCATTATTGGAAAGATTCAATCTTTGCCTAACACAGTGAAAAGGTACCTCCGCTACTTTGGACACATCACTAAAGCTCACGTTCGTCTCATTAACTTCGTGTGAAAAAGTTAGATATTCTGTCTAAACCAAAAGCATACACTTCAGGCAGCAATTCTTCCTACTGTAACATAGGTATTTGACTTTAAATACTAGCTGAAGCCAACCATCACAAAAACTTGCTGAAGATTATGTTTAAGGAGCCCAAGTCGTTAGCCTAGATTAGACAGCTAACCGTCCCATAGCTGAAGTACAGCAAGATGATTCCTTCTCTCACCTCTTACCAATATACACAGAATTACCTCTACAATCATGATACACAAAAATAAGAAATTTATAATTTTCCTGTTAGTTTATCATGGTTCAGCTGGGATGGAGTTAACTTTCTTGCTAGCAGCTGGTGTGGGGTTATGTTTTGGATTTGAAATGAGAGAAGTGTTGATAAGGCACTGATGGTTTTTGTTGTTGCTAAGCAATCAAGACCTTTTCTGCTCCTCACACCACCCCACCAGCGATGAGACTGGGAGTGCACAAAAAGCTGGGAGGAGACACAGCCGGGACAGCTGACCCTAACTGATCAAAGGTATATTCCATACCATATGATGTCATGCTCAGTATATAAAGCTGGGGGAAGAAAAGGAAGGGGGACAACTTTTGGAGTTATGGCGTTATTCTTCCCAAGTAACCATTATACCTGATGGAACCCACCTTGGAGATGGCTGAACACCTGCCTGCCAAGAGGGAGTACTGAAGAAATTTCTTGCTTTGCTTTGCTTGCATGCTTAGCTTTTGCTTTACCTATTAAACTCTCTATCTCAACCCACGAGTTTTCTCATTTTAACTCTTCCAATTCTCTCCCCCATCCCACCGAGGGGAGTGTGATCAAGCAGCTGTGTGGTCCTAGTTGCTGCCTGGGGTTAAACAATGCCAAGTTTTATAGATGAACCAAGTCCTCATGACTAAAATCAGGAAGACCATATTCTGCTATGATTTTCTAATAGTTTTTGTCTGGTCTTTCATTAGTTCTGCTGATGGTTGATTAAAGATGATGCAGCATCCATTGGTAAGAAATTGAGTATACGGAGTTTAGACTAAACTTCAGATATTTTCTCACCTACAATTAAATCCTTTTACCCTCCATTTTTATTATTGTTGTTGTTGTTGTTGTTGTTGTTGTTGTTATTATTATTCCCACAGCCATCTCTGTGTTATTTTGAAAACTCTGCTGCATGGTATCTTCCTTGAAGCAGAATCATATCTCAGTGAACAAGTTTATCCATTTTCACCATCTACACCTAACATTAGTCTTTAACACAGAACTGATAAAGGAAAAAGAGTATTATGTTAGAAATGTATGGCTAGTTTGCTTTTGTCTCTCAACTTGACAGCAAACAAATTTCCTGTGGCTTTTTGATGCAATGAGTACTATTTATGAATGACTTTCTAACAGGACCCATGCAACACTATTGTTACCATATTATTTAGCACAATCTACCTGTTTTCACAGGACTGCAAAACTACATGGGCACTTTCAAAATTGCAAACAGATAGAGAAATGAATTATACGATTTTTCACAGTTTTCTTTTACTATGTAACAGAGTAATACACTACCTGCACTGTAGATTCATACATGGTATGAATTTCTCATGACAGTTGAAAAAAGAGAACAGGAGAAGGTAAGCAAATACACTAGCACCTTTCATAATGAGGAGAAATAATTTTTAACAATATGATTTCATGACAAAACATTATGCTTCAGTACCTTTCCAAGACCTGTCTTATTCTTGTTCTCCCCTGCTTGAAAATGTGTTTTCTTATAAAAGTATCTTCCATTCTTTTCCTCTTTTCCAATGGCCTTCTCAGTCCCCTGTCTAATTCTCAAATCTTTCTCAGAGAGCGCACACAACTAGCTTGTTCTTTTCTCCAAATAATTCTTTCCTATGGATCTTTTCTTCTCCCCGGTCATTTGGTTCTAACTCCCCTTCATCTCTTTATACATATATGTAAGATATATATAGAGAGATATATGCCCATCAATTCAATCAATGTCAAATTGTTTTTTATTTTGTAAAGGGAAATTATTTCATTCATTTTGTAAAGGATTTCTGTTTTGTTTTGGGGTTTTTTTCCTTCCTTTTTTTCTTTTACCATGTCCATATGGGATGATATTGCAGAAAAAATAGAATAGAAGACAACTGGTAGCTGCCAAGTTGACGGGGAAGTTAACTAGGATCTATTTTTTCCTGACCTCGGTCAACTGATTTAGGTCAGGACTGAAAAAAAATATACCTTGTCACATGTCAGGAGTTGTGGCTTCCTGTGTGCTTCTATTATATCATCTTAAGAAATCTCACTAATAAAACATAATACCAACCAGAAATATCTACCACAAACTAATGCAGTCAATTAATAGAACAGATGGAGGTCAGGGCAGACAATTAAATCCCTTAGACAGAGGGCAAGATTATTCTACATCATATTGGAGATATGTCAGTAATTCCTGTCTGATCTGACTTACACTTTTATTCTTCAAAATAATTCCTTACATAATGCCTTCTTTGGCATGAGAGAGAAAGATCCATCATCTAAAGATCTTGCTTGCTGCTGTATATAATTACATTTTTGTAAGTGGTGGGAAAGTGCATATACATTTTATCAGCAGTATTTTTACTGATTCCTAGAACAAGAAAATCAAACATCCTTTTTGCTTTTATTTAGACAGCTGCTACCCTTCTTGAAGTCTGCCCCCCAAAAGGATGATATAACTATCACCTTGGCATATTGCTAACCACTTTCTTTTTGGAATTTAACATTGTTTCCCATATGCATGGGAGGTAACCATCCAGGAGTCCTGATCCATTATTTCTCTGGCTCTGATTTCCTGGCATATTCAAATCTTATAACAATTTCAGCATATTTGTAACAATTATCTTTCCTAAATTCTTGCACCAAGATAGTTGTATTTCTGGATGTCAGATCTACACCGCTAATAGTAAAAACTGCAAGTGCTGTTGTCATATTCTGGCAATATCAATTACGTATTTCATGTTTTGAACAGAAAGATTTGCACTACCAGAAACTCTGTGTTATTTCTATTTTTTCATTTTTATTTTGCTAATTTCCTGCCTATGCTTTTCAAACACTAAAGCATAAAAAAAACATAGGTAATAGTTGTTCAGATAAGGATTTAAATGAAATTCTCCATCTGAGAATTTTTCACAAAAAAAACCTCTGCATCAAATGAATCCCAATTTGTTTTTAACTACAGGTCATTTAGAATAAAAAAGTCTGATGTTTCAGTCCAGAGCATCATAATCATAAGAAGCACAAATAACTCTTCAACTCCTTTTAAAAAAATTAACTCGTAACATACTGTTGTAATATTTCAAAGTTAACAACCTCGGAACCCTGTTGCACTCAGTCTATGCTAACACTTAAAAACACTGAAAAGTCCACACTCTACAAGGCAATGAATCTGCCAAGAAAGTAATTTTTTTAGTGTTATTGCTGTGATTGCTCTCTCCCAGCTCCAATTTCCATAGTGGAAATTCTAATATATTCATTTTCTTTGTCGAGCTCATCTATGGAAACCTCTTGCTTTGTAAATTAATAAAATCAGATTACTTAGTTTCTGCACTATCATGAAAGCTTTCCCTTTCAGATATGTGTTCTTTAATGAATTCTACTTTCAAATTAATTTACAGTTGATGCTGAAAATAGCAAATCTGAATTTCTTGTGCTCTTATGTGGCTTATTACCTCACTGTTTACACTTTTTTATTTTTTTTTCAGTTGTGATGGATTCTAAGTGTATGGAAAACAGATTCCAGTCCTGCCATTGGTTGAACTTTGTATTGTAGCCTCACACCATTGCGCTCAATCAGTTTTATTTCACTAATACTTAATAAAAATCTGAAATAAAAATTATTTCTGCAGTCTTTAAAATATTTACTTCCATTTCATTTGGCCAAAAAAAGTATATTTCTGGCAACCACCTTCCTTTAAACAAAACTTTAGTAACAATAGAAGCTCTCAGTCTCTCATTATCCATCCCCTAACTTTTCAAGTGACTGATCATCATTATACAAAGTTGTAATACAACTTTTCATTTGTTTGTTTTTCCCTCCTTTTTGATACTTCCAGGAAATGAAAGTGAAAAGCACACACTGTTATTTCAAATCCATGGGAAAAAAATTGAATTGCTCTTAAATGAAGATCACAGGTTCATAGATTAGATTGGTTGACGTTGGGAAGGATCTCTAGAGGTCATCAGGTCCAACGCCTCTGCTCAAGCAGGGACACCTAAAGATTGTTGTTCAGGACCGTGTCCAGACAGCTTTTGAGTATCTCCAAGGAGGGACACTCCACAACATCTCTGAGCAACCTGTGCCAGTGTTCAGTCACCCTCACAGTAAAAAAGTAGTTCCTGATATTCAGACAAAAAAAAAAAATCAATATGTAACACAGTTACCCAAATAAACTGTGAATATTCTTTAAAAGTGAATATATTGAAAAGATTGGAACATATGCAAGAACTAGTATTTTTCACTCACGACTGGCATATCGTAATCACTAGAAACAATATTCACATGAATATTTCTGCTAACAGCCTTCCAATCAGTTTGTTGAATACCTATGTTATCTTCTGACAAGAATTCAGTAGCAGACACTTCTTAAAATAAAACGCCACTGAAACAAGCTAATGAACTATAATTCAAATAAAAAATGCAAGAATTATAATTCCCCAAGGATAGCTTGCATTTTCAAAGCAAAATTACATGCAAAAACAACATTTAAAATAAATCTTCTGAAAACTGAGTTATAGTTCAATTAGACTTTGTTTATGATCAGTTTATGTTGTGATGTGATATTAATTAACATGCATTGCAGAATAGAAAACTTTCTTTAGAAGTTTTATTATACTTATAGGTTTCCCAATTTTAATAATTTTCCCAATAGTTCTTCATAATTCTGTCAAGTCTTTAATTTGAAGTTTGGTTTTTGTGATTTTTTTTTTATTTTTTTTTTAACTCTCTAAAATCAACAGGACCAAAGTACTTGGATCAGAATAACATGAATTTCATATATACAGATAACTTAACTTTCTCCCAATTAAATTGCCTTAATTTTGGCAATGTGCGTGCACTCACCTTACAAAAAGCACCCCAGTGTAAAAGAACAGGAACATGAGTTTGGAAAGCATTCAGATCAGCTTCAGAAAAGAAAACCTGAACATGGAGAAAACTTTTGCTTAAAAAAAAAAAAACCTGTTTTTTATTCCTTGAATTAATAATCTATACATACGGTGCAAGTGTTTTTCTATGCAGTAAAAATTAACTGGTAACTTTAATTGGAAATTAGCTATAGTAATAGTTATTTTCTATTATACCACTCATTACAAAGTAGGTGTGCTTCATTTGCCTACTCATGTGTTACCTCTGGGAGCTCTTTCCATCCTTTTCTTGGATTTACACTTTAGGTCATTCTATGTGTATGTGTTTCTTTTTTGGAGGGATGCATGACAAATGGAAAAAGAGTTAGTTTTTAGAGCTTTACACAAAGCTTTGTGTATTTTATATTGAAAAATATTAATAAATTAGGGATAGCTACAACAAAAGAAGGGAATTCAGATTATTTAACACTTTGGTAATATTTCATAATTAAGACAAAGTTATGCTCTTTGCAAGAACTCTTGCACTACAACTTTACATGCAAAAGATATTAATCTTAAAGGCTGTCTACAAGCAGTCCAAATACATGTCTTTTAGTCTAACATCTTATTTTGGTAACATTATTTAAGTAAGAGTAGACTGCAACTCAGTGTAACAGTTAGATTGCTCATTATTCGTAGATAATTTCCAAGGATTTGCATCTCCTCTTTATGAATCAAATTAATGACATATGTCTACCCATAAGAGTAATCACAGTGATATGGCATAGCATAGGAAACCAACTACATACCTTTAGAGTAAAGCACAAAGCCTCAAATGATAGAAGCAACACTATTTTTTAGTACAATTAACTCCACTGACTGCAAACTACATTAGAATTAAATGGGTGGCTTAGCTCCAGATAAAAGAGCTTTGTTTCCACCATAGAGAGACAAAACAAAATTTGAATAGATATTTGGTTGCAGGTTATTAATTTCTTACACTAACAAAAATTGCAGATTTTTAAGATTTTATAACTAAGCACAAAATTTTGTCAGTTATTTGCTGAAGTCATATTAAAACATAAAAATTTAAGCTGGTTTTGCCAACATTCTGTGAATAGTTGTGTAAGCTTTAAATCCATGTTCCTGCTGTGAGCACAGATGGGCAAATCTCCATCACTATCAATGCAGCTGCAACCAGGTGAAAAAGCGAATAGTATTAGTTCATACCTGTTCAGGAGAAGTAGAGACAACAAAGCCTGAAAACAGAATCTGAATTTTACTTGACCTGAATAGTTTCACCTACACACTGAACTCTGAACTTTTTTCAAGTAGTGGATAACAATATTACCATATTTGTGTTGTGTTCCCTTCCTTTGGCTTTTTCCTTGGGAAGGAACAATGGAATGCAAAGCAGTGTATATGAAAAAAAATTTTTTTTTTTGATAATGAACCCTGTAGAAAGAGTATTCTAGATAATTTTGGCTTCCATATTTAAGATTCAATAGGAAAATATGACATATATATATTTNCGAAAAAAAAATTTTTTTTTGATAATGAACCCTGTAGAAAGAGTATTTTAGATAATTTTGGCATCCATATTTAAGATTCAATAGGAAAATATGACATATATATATTTTGTATTTAACGTCAATAAAAAATCAAAACAAAATACTGCTGTAAAATGTACAATACCAGATATCTGGGTCTAAATTGGCATGCAATTAAGGTTAAATGTATTTTATAGTCACATATACAAACAAACACATTTGCCTTCAGAATAAAATAGTGATATTCAGTTCTAAGATTTTTCTACAAGCAGTTTGGCTTCCTGCTGGCAAAAGCATTTTATTTTTTTTCTTTTGAAAAAGAAAGAAATATGCCATCATCTTCCCTAGTCCCTCAACAGCTATATCAATTTGTTTTCAGGGCAATGATTAGTGTAACTGCAGTGGATTACTTGCATTTGGCACAGAATATAAATAATTCAGTATTTTTCATCATTAAAGGACTATGCTACATTGTTTCCCCAAGCTATGCAATACTTGGATTTTTTTAAAGATACTTAATCAAATGAAGTATGATGTACTTGTCAAAACCAAAACCCAGACTATTTTGCTCTCTTCCAGCCTTCTCTGCAACACCAGCATCCACAAATTCGTTCCTAGCAGTATGGAACAACTGTGTCTCATTTTGTCAACATTCACTTCACCTAGAAGACTAAGAAGACCTCTGAAGCCCTCTTCAGTCCTCTGCTTCCCATGAAATGCACTTCCAGAGGGTTGAGGTTAAATCCAAAAAGTCCTGGGTATCGAACACAAGATTTATAGTCCAAATGGTATTCAAATAGTCTTCATGTGATTTACTAGTTAACCTTGGAAGTGCATAAACTCACAGAGATCCCTCCCTTTTTCCATTGTAACACTCTCTGAGGTTCAGAGCCACAGTAATTTCCAAGTAAACTTTTAGATGTAACACTCAAAATATCAGTAAATATTCCAGGCACATGAAAAGCTCACTGAAATCAAAGTTTTCTCTAGACACACAAAAATACACTTCTGTACCTGCCCAGATGTTCAGTATCTCACACGTTTGTCCTCAGTTCAAAAACTAGAGGCAACTTTCAGTTTTTCAGTTCTAGATAGTAGACACCTTTTTTTTTTTTTTGCAAAATGAAGTAGTCTACCTGTGAGCTAGATGTCTAGCAAATCAATAGGAATCTAGACATTTTAGTTAATGCAACCTAGAAACATATCCAGAACATGGAAATACAGGTGCCTAAATTTGAGTATATGAGTATGCAACCCTTCTACATAGAGCTAGCAAATTTGACATAGGACTTGTGGGATATCCAGACCCTCTGGAGGGGTGATGGAAGTTTTATTCCTAAAACAGTACTAGAAGACTGTTTTTAAGAACCCAAATCCCTCTCAAAGAACCAAAACCCCTAATTGTTCTGATTTGCTGCTTGATAAACAACCTCACACCATGGCTAGTACACACATTTATGAAATTAGCTGAAAATAGCAGAGATCATTATTCAAAAGGTTTCAGCTTTATGTAATTTCTTAAAAATTCAGAAAAAAAGAAAAACTTTGCAATTCTATCATTACTGATTTTCCACTCATTTTATCCCCAAATTCCAGTTCCAATGCTGAGCTGCCTATATATGTGTGTTAAAAGTAATCAGTTATGTATGTACTAGGCCATTTCCTTTAATACTTTTGCATTTTTCATAAGCATGCATAGACAGTTATTGTATGACATTAGACAGACAAATCATAGCATCATAGAACAGTTTGGGTTGGAAGGGACCTTAAAGGTCATCTAGTTCCAACCCCTCTGCCGTGGGCAGGGACAACACCTCCCACTAGACCAGGTTGCTCAAAGCCCCATCCAACCTGGCCTTGAACAGTTTCAGGGCATCCATAACTTCTCTGGGCAACCTGTTCCAGTGTCTTGTGGTTTAATCCCAGCCAGCAACTAAGCACCATGCAGCCGCTCGCTCACCAGTGGGATGGGGAGGAGAACGGAAAAAAAAAAAAAGTAAAACTCATGGGTTGAGATAAAGACAGTTTAATAGGACAGCAAAGGAAGAGATGATGATAATAATAATAATAATAGTAAATAAAACAAGTGATACACAATAAAATTCCTCACCACCCACTGACCGATGACCAGCCCGTACCTAAGCAGTGATCACGCCGCCCTGGCCAACTACCCCAGTTTATATACTGAACATGATGTCAAAAGGTATGGAATATCCCTTTGGCTAGTTTGGATCAGCTGTCCTGGCTATGGTCCCTCCCAGCTTCTTGTTTACCTCCTTGCTAGCAGAGCATGGGAAGCTGAAAAGTCCTTGACTTACTATAAGCACTACTTAGCAACAACTAAAACATCAGTGTTATCAACATTATTCTCATACTAAATCCAAAGCACAGCACTATTCCAGCTGCTAGGAAGAAAATTAACTCTGTCTCAGCTGAAACCAGGACACAGGGTCTCACCACCCTCATTGTAAAAAATTTCTTCCTTCTGGCTAATCTAAAACTACCCTTTATCAGTTTAAAACCATTGCCCCTTGTCCCATCACTACAGGCCCCCTTTATATATTGAAAGGCCACAGTAAGGTCTCCCCAGAGCCTTCTCTTCTCTAGGCTGAACAACCTCAACTCTCTCAGCCTTTCTTTACACGGGAGGTGTTCCAGCCCTCTGATCACCTTTGTGGCCCTCCTCTGGACCCACTCAAGCACGTCCACATCTTTCTTGTGCTGGAGACCCCAGAGCTGGATGCAATACTCCAGGTGGGATCTCATGAGAGCAGAGTAGAGGGGGAGAATCACCTCCCTCGAACTGCTGGACATGCTTGTTTTTATGCAGCCCAGAATACGATTGACTTCCTGGGCTGCAAGTGCACATCGCTGGCTCATATTCAGTTTTTCGTCCCGTAGTATTCCCAAGTCCTTCTCAGCAGGGCTGCTCTCAACCCATTCATCCTCCAGTCTGTACTAATATTGGGGATTGCCACGACCCAGATGCAGGACCTTGCACTTGGCCTTNCGCTGGCTCATATTCAGTTTTTCGTCCCGTAGCATTCCCAAGTCCTTCTCAGCAGGGCTGCTCTCAATCCATTCATCCTCCAGTCTGTACTAATATTGGGGATTGCCACGACCCAGATGCAGGACCTTGCACTTGGCCTTGTTGAACTTCATGAGGTTCTCGTGGACCCACTTCTCAAGCCTGTCAAGGTCCCCCTGGATGGCATTCCTTCACTCAAGTGAATCAATTGCACCATTCATCTTGGTGTGCACATCAACAGATGTGCCGAGGGTGTACTTATTCCCACTGTCTATGTCATTGATGAAGATAATAAATAGTATTGTCTCAGTATGTACCGCTGAAGGACATCACTCATTACTGGTTTCCACCGGTAAACAATGTAGTCCTTGGTTTCATAGCCTACATTATCACCTGTATAAAGTGGATTACATGATACGGTTGTCTCTTGTTCTAGAAACTGGAGTTGATGATCGCAGAGATCATCTTCTGTCAGTCGTTTCTAAAAACAATTTAAACTGCAGTGTGCAGAGCTCAAATTAAGTCATGGGGATTCCAGAAGGACACAAAATCATTCTGTTACACAGAGCTATTCCTTTTATATAAATACTGAGAAAGGTAGCTGCTGAATGGCTAATGGGAAGGTAAAGGGATATTTAGTAAAAGATATAGATGGTCTTCCCTTGCCATACTACTGAGTTGTCTAAACATAACAAACATAATATATTGCAGTCTTGTGGTTAATAACGAAGATGCTGTGTTTTGAATCTTGATAGGATGACTGCTTACATGCAATTCATTTACACTGAAAACTTATGTTCAAAAGCTTTACTGTTGTTCTTAGAAAAAAACAACACAGGTTTTTTGAACTCTTTTTTTGAGTTAAAAGTTTACTGTAGAAACTGATATAACACCACTACTTGTTGTTCAGTACAGTAGATTTAAATGATATGACTCACAATGATAAAACATTTTCAAGTTCAAGCATTGCAGATAATAGTAAAATCTGCACTCCAGTTCTTTGAACTGAACATGACTCAACTTTAAAAAACACCTCTAATCAATCAAATGAACTGCCTATGCAAAACACAGTGTCATTATTTTCTATTTCTTTAACTTGTTTACTCATGGCGTTATGATTCAGTGAACTCCGGTTAGCCGTCCGGTCTGCATAAGGTTGAAATTTCACAATTTTAACAGTTCTTCACTATTGTTGTACAATGCTTTATGTAATGTAATGTTCAAATTAATTTTCTGCAAAATCAATTGTATTTATGGAATTGTTACTTAGATAAGAATAGTTTATGCTACTTAAAGATTTAAGGCATTCATGACTCATACTTTTATTTTGCAATGGACCTCACCACTGAAATTGTACTTTAAAAAAAATAAATAAATCACTATAAAAGCTGTCAAACTGTCTCCCAAAAACTTTAAGTAAAGCTAATGGTTTTAGGTAAAAGTGTTAAAATTATTCAATTACATTGCCACCTGAAAGTAAATTTAACAAACTGGGGTGTTTTAGTGTTTGTTATTTTATCTTCGAATAATATTCGCAAATACTTCATATTTCCATTTCTCACTTGGGTTCTACAGAAATCCACATATTAGTGGAGATCATTAGCATTCACCTACATTTAGTCAGTACTTTAAGTCAGTCATACTGAAACACATAAAAAAATATTGCCATAAAAAATGAATGTATACATCACATCAAATGGAGGTAAGGAATCCTTTATATTCATTAAAGAATCTGAATGTTTTGATTCCAGTATTCACAGAAGGTCTAATGCTGAGCGTCTCTAACTTTAATGGCAAACACTCCACAATATCAGTGATGTAATGATTTTGCTAAGGTTAGATTTACCGGTAACTTTTCAGAGCAAACGCTGATGCAACTTAATTTATTTTTCCTAGATCAATTGAGTCACAGTTAATTACATTGGATTTAGGATTTCAGAATACTCTCCCTGGACATAAATTTGTAAATGCATAAAAAGATGTGGAACATCCTGCAATCACATCTATACAGACTCTGGTTAAATCCTGGTTAAATTCCCAGACCGTAGATGATCAACTCAATTTACACTACCTTAAATTCTTGAAGAAGATGCAGTTTCCAATTTGGAAAGCTACTGAAATGTTGAATATCAGCCTCAATTAATTCACATCACCAGAACATCAGTTCTGGGATGTTCAGCTGATAACTTCATTAGTTGCTCCTGTTTATCAGTTACGTTTCAATATGGAAAACACACCTGCTATCTTTGTAAAAGAAACAACTTAAAATTGAGTTCTTTCCTTCTTTATGTTTCAAAATTGAGAGAATTGGTGGGAATAGTGTACACTATAGACAATGTCAGCACAGTCTATGTCACATTACAGGTCTTAGGAGCCTACTTAATTGATGGATGTCAGTCCATGCTAATACTTCACCAAGAGAGAAAAAATGTGGGGAATACTTTTCTTCCATCTAAGAGTGTAAAACACAGTGAGATTCCAAGAGGAAAACTAGAAATAAAAGTTGAAGGCCCTGTTTAACCAGAGGTTGGACTGCTCAGCTGAGTGCGCTTCCACTTACAGCCATAAACCCTGACAAGAGGGAGCAAAGCAAAAATTCTGATCAACAACACTGAATCCTGAGAGCTGAAAAGTAGGTTGAGGAGAGCTGACAGCTCTCTGAAGGAGAGTTATATTGTGCCCTGATTTTCGTCAGAGAATTAAGAGCTGATCCATTTCCTAAAAATCTCAAGACTAGAGCTGGAACAATTTATTTCTGCCTTCTAATATGAAGGCTTTATAATTCCTTCACATTTGTTATCATAAATGATACAAGACAGAAGGCTTGATCAGAGTCTGAGAATGTGATCAAGAATCTGACAGTATGTGGCTACATCAAAGAAACTACACAGCACCCCACAGACTACCACAGGGCTCCATCTGCACACTCAGCTGTCAGGTCGGGATTTTAGAATGAAATCCCACCATTTAAACTACCTTATACCTGTGATGTGAGATCAAAATCTGAGGACAAAGCATGGGCCATTTGTTTGCTTTCATTTTTATTACTATATTGTACATTGCCAGCAAGCACTTTTTGCATACTCTAAACATAAATTGCAGTTTTCTCTTCTTGAGAAAGGTCATTCTGATCATTGGTTTATGTTAAAGAATTTTAGCTGGAGTTCTGGGTGAGAATCATAGCAAGAAAAAAGTAAAAACGATCAAGGCATGGGAATTTCCTTCTGCATTTCTCTGAAATATAAGAGTCCAATATACTAAAAGTCACAGTTACAATGTGCCTGAGCTACCATATCTAGTTATTTTTCTGAACCAACACTGATAATGACACACACCACTTTCAGAATTCTTCTGTTCATCCAAACGGATCCCTATTGTCTGTTGCAAATACATCTTCAAAGTTAGTTTGGTTTGGATGGTACACTTTCCTAAAAGCCTTCAGATCCATTTTGGTTTGTCTCCTGAAAAAATTCTCATAGAATATAACCTTCTCCCAGACAAAATAACAAACTCCTTAACATATATTGCCATATTTCTGTTGTGTATTTTTTGAGTTGGCATTTGAACATATATGTTTGTGGTTACATATACTTCAGGAAATTATCAAGCAGAGAAGCTGAAATAAATTTGATGCAGATCTACAACCTCACTTTCTACTCCCCTGGGGTTTTTATGCATAGTCCAATTATCGCTTCATATGAACAAGGAAATTTTCAAAAAGTACAGCTGGCTTCTGATGTCCACTAACTTGCAGTGTGAGCTAGAAACCAGACATCAATAGGCTCTGTCTCACTTTTCTGTTTTAATGTTGTTTGCTTCCCTTTCTTCTCCTTCTCCCTAGCTTTCCCTTTGTGCGTTATGAAGAAGAACAAACAAAATGCTGAGAAAAAAGTGAAAATTAAGATCACATAGTCCCTCAGTTTCCCCTCCAGACTCTCCCCAGCTTCTGTGGTTTATCTCGGTGTACTGTGATAGATCTTGAGATGAGACTTTCTCTCCCTTCTTGGAACATGGTTGTGACTAATTCTACTGCAAGGCGACATAAATCTACCACAAATTGTTAGTCCCAAATAAATTAAGTGGCTATTTTGACTTTGAATTCAGCTTTGTATTCTTTACATCAGCCTTGTATTCCTTATACCAGTTACTTGCTTTTTTTGTGGAAAAAAAAGTCATGAGTTCTCTGAGGAAAGTAATTGAATCCTATGTATGGTAGTCATGCATATGGGTACTATTCACTATAGTAACCAGTAGAGTTCAGCTATGATCATGATCAGCATGGATGCTAAACTATTAAACAGGCTCCTGTTCATAAAATGTTTTTTATTCAATTACATTTAAATTGCTACAAAACGGAATAAACATGGTTCAGTGATGCAAAAATCACAGGAGTTTTCAAAGCTGTTATTTTCTTTGTCTGATTTTTACACTTCACATAATGGTACCCTCAGATCTCATAACTAACCTGTCATACTTTGAATTACTGCTTCTTTACAACTTTATTATCACATCAGATATATTACTATTCTTTCTCCTTGAATTTAGGACCCAATGATAACACTAAATTGAAACGTCATTGCACTGCAGCTAGCGCAATGATTACAGAAAGTCACATCTGCTTCAAATATAAAGTGAGAAGCACTATGCGTCAGAGACACTTTTCTGGTCATTTGTATGTCTTTCCCTTCTCATTAATCACTGTGTTAGGCACAGTATGAAAGAATGGTAATTAGATTATTCTAAGGTGTTTTATAAATGGGGTATATATTCTATGCACAGATTTCTGAACTAAACCCTTGTCACATATTTCATATTGATATTATACGAGTGTTTATATATGTGTATATATAGACATATATCTATGTATGTGTGTGTCTGTGGGTAGACTATATATTAAAGTATGTTATCAAATATTTTGTTAATAAAATGATGTATCTTTATGGTCACAATATGAAACAGCAACCAAGCCCCTTTATTTATACAGCTCCATAAGGACTTTAGAACCCAACCTCGTTTTGCAAATAGAAGACTGTCAGCTCTATCTGGTACCAGGTGGTCTGGCAACCCCAAACCTTCCTGAGTAGCAGTGTCACATTAGCCAGGTTTAATCCCACATCTTTTACCTACAAACTGACTGGTACCAGTCAATTTTTACAGAACTGAAAAAATAATAAAAATACATGCTTATCACGAATAAACACATAAACAGAACTAATGTTTAGAATGGATTGTATTCCATGTGTCATTTCATGAACACATGGCAAGCAAACATGTTAATTGGATTTATATATTGAAAAGATATATTTCAAACACATTTAAGAGCACCAGCAATAGAGACTTGCTCTCATTTCTTTTATGTACTTTTAAAGAAAACAGAGTTGTTCTGAGCATGCTTTTAGTACTTACCACTGTGTCGTATTTTTGAGAAGGCTTCAGAATTCACCCAAAGGAGGCAGCATGATGTAATTTCAGTTACAGCAGAAGTTTTTCCTGTTAGGAGGAAATATATAGTGCTCTTCAATAAATGAAGAAAAAAATGCATGCTTATGAGTCACAAATGGTGAAAAAAAGTTATTTATTAAACCACCTGTAATGCTGTTTTTCAAGATTAAAAAGAGAAAAATTGTAATATTGATACACAGAGAATACATTGATCACAGTGTATTGACTTCTGTCATAAAAATTATTAGCGATATCTTTTATTTGCAGATTGATCACTGCTACAAAATTAGAATTGTTTTTAAACCTATATACCACAAAAGTATACATCTTAGGGAAAAAAAACAAGGCAAGCACTTCAAAATAAAATAAAANTAAGACAAGCACTTCAAAATAAAATAAAAAAAAAATTGCCACAAAACCTTGGGGTTTATGTTATTCCTACATTATTCCAAATATTTCTGTAAACACATATTATACATATTCAAATATAAAATATAAANCAAGGCAAGCACTTCAAAATAAAATAAAAAAAAAATGCCACAAAACCTTGGGGTTTATGTTATTCCTATATTATTCCAAATTTTTCTGTAAACACATATTATACATATTCAAATATAAAATATAAAATTTCAAATATATTAAAATATAAATAGTCAAATATTTTTAAAGCCATTTGACTATTATTTATTCTTTACTGTGGGTAATTCAAAACTCTAGTTTATACTTCAAATGAAGTTTCAATGTATAGACATTTACCAATAGTCTATCCATTTTAGATAGACTATTTAGATAGACTGAACACCGATATTTACCAACAGTCTCCTCTGTCAGGACTATCTTGAGACGTTGTGATTTAAAACTCAAACCTTAATAGCGCTAAGAATATTATTTCACAGTATAGTGCCTATTAACACTGTAGAAACACTGCTGCCATAAGCTGACAAATACGTTCCACAAACTTATATGGCTTTCGGGGTCTACCTGCATGTTATTCATCAGTGGGAACAGACCTGACTTCCAGATAACTGGTAACGTATGGACTATCATCACAAGCAATATATCTATACATACACATGCATACAAACACATTCTTTCTAAGTATATGTATGCATTCCTACAGTAATTTAAGAAATAAATTAGTTTTTAGCAATAAAGATCCTAAGGAGCATGGCACTGAGTTTCCATCTTGTATTTCAGAAAATTTTCTCATNCGCATTCCTACAGTAATTTAAGACATAAATTAGTTTTTAGCAATAAAGATCCTAAGGATCATGGCACTGAGTTTCCATCTTGTATTTCAGAAAATTTTCTCATAGGAATTAAAGAAAAAAATCATCAGATTTTAGACTTCACTTTTGACCAAAATCAATGGTGTAAATGAAACCAGTCTTTAACGCTTACTTGCTACTGGCAGATCTTGTGATCTTAATCACACTGAGTAACTCTTTCTCATGAATGTTTTTGACTCACTAGAGCCAAACCACTCCCTGTAAGTGCAATTCATTTTAACAGCTGCAAACACAGGCCTCAATTCCATGTAAAGAAGGTGATTATCTTTAGAAACTGGAAAGAAATACCAGTGGATGGATATCTGAATATACATCTGAAAGGAAGGAATTTAGGGATATGGAAGCAAAGCAATATTCATTATGAATAAGCAACGTGTGAAACACTCTAGCTAAACTGTGAAAGTGTCCATCTGGACACTTGCTGCAGAGGAAGCCTGGCAACACTGCAACTTTTCATACACACCCGCTGAGGAATCAGAAGTTGAAGTTTAGGGCAATCTTTATTCCGAGCTATGGTAATGTCTTAAATCTCTCCACGTGACAGTGGCACTTTTACTGGAGATTTCACTGCTCACGTAGACTTTGACAGCCATTCCAATTCTCCAACAGTAGTAGGTGATTAAACCTAGGATATAAGAAATAAGGAAGGATTTAAGGAATGGCTGGACAGTGAAAATCTGCTAAGGCTGACAGAGCTTTCATTCTCAGTTGCTTTAAACTTGCATTTCTTTATTCAGCAGCCTTTATAGTTTAATTCCTGCTACAAGAAGAGAACGAAACTCACATCAGCTTTGCAGGTAAACATGGGGATTGCATTTACCATATCTCCACAGCACCTAAATAGTCTCCAGCTTTAAAGTGTAAAAATGAATGAAGAAAGTGCTACTCGTGAACTATCTTTGTATCTTTGTGTTTTGTATCTTTTATCTTTGTACCTCTGTGTTTTTCCTTTTCACCTTTCATGTGTCTTACAGATCTTCTAATTCTCCTTGCTAGATTGATTTTAATTGTAGATGATTAGATTATAGTTTAGACTTTATATATTCTAGTAAACCACACTGTTCTGTCTTGTCCATTTACAGATCCTGTTTAGACGTTATCTCAGTAATAGGCAATTGCTCTCAAAACTAACTGCAAATCCTGCACTTCCTTGTATCAGTATGCTTTTGGGGACAAGCATGGGGACACACCTTAAAAGACTGTTGGTCAAATTCTGAGACAAAATATAGATGTCATCTACATATATTTTTCTTTTTTAAAGTGTAATTTTATCTCCATATTTGTGACAACTAATTTCCTCATAATTATAAAAATTTAATAAAAATGTTGAAGGAATTTGGCAGTCATTCTAAGCATATTTTCCTGAAGTCTAAAACAGGTTTTCTCACCAGTCCACAGGCTCATAGGTAACTTAAATCTGAGTGTGTTATAATGACCCTAGTTTTAATGCTACTGAGTTTCAGCTTACTTAATTGGCTTATTTCTCAGAATTATCACAACAGTCTCTGATTTTATAGGAGATACAACAACAAGCAACTAAGACTGATATTCTGTCATTATATTTACACAGTTATCTTAGTCTTTACCTGAGAAATAAAATCTCTGTCTGCTAAAAAATTTGTTTTGTTTTAAACACAATGACTTACTCTCTCCAGCTATCCCAAAAGCTTCTGACAGATCTTGGCAATACCCACATATGGGCTAAAAATATTTGTTTATTCTTTGATGCTCAATTTTATTCACCACAATGACTGGGCTACTGCAATTAACTTCAGTTTGAGCAGACAGGTTCATGAAGTCTCTCTGAGAAAATGTACCATTTCAAATGCAGTCTAGCATCTTTAAATACGGGTTTAAATCTGTATCTTTTACAGTGTTTGCATACTTTTCCCCATTGATTCAGTTTCCTATCAAGTTCTTTCCTTTGAACATTTTAATAATAAGCTCTACCCACTCTTAAATACAAGAATTTCATAGGTAGTGACACATTCCGTAGCAATTAAATTTTCAAATTTTTTGAACTATAAATAGAAAGTCACTGACTAAACAATGGATAAATGCATCTGGGCAGTTCTGTGATGTTCTCCCAGCATCAATAGCCCAGAAGTCAGAATATCAGACAAGTAGGTGATGCTATTTCAACTGTTTATTGCCTGGACAATTTGGGATGCTCAGAAGAGGAAAGCCAGCTAGAGGTAGATCTCACAGCAGGAAAAGGACACAGACCAGCTAGAGGAGCACCACAGATATGCAAACTAAATTAACTTTTCCCCTAATTTAGGTATTTGAAAGCTAAATAACTAAATCTGACCTCAGGCTTCCCTTGTGTTTAGTGGGAAAAAGTAGTCATCCTGAATGGTAGAAGTGTTATTTATATCCCTGAGTCAAAGAGTGTGGGCTTTAAGAAAACAAACAACCCACTCTTCACATATACCAACCGATGTAACGTTGACTTACAGATATCTAAGAAATGAGTGATGGTGTCTTATTTGCTTTAGTTAAAACAAATGTAAGTATCAAATAATGCAAAGGCAGTGAAATGTAACTCCTCTTTTGCTAAATGT
This sequence comes from Himantopus leucocephalus, assembly GCA_003993805.1. Classification (NCBI taxonomy): domain Eukaryota; kingdom Metazoa; phylum Chordata; class Aves; order Charadriiformes; family Recurvirostridae; genus Himantopus; species Himantopus leucocephalus. Next base: position 105,635,171 of record RSEF01000001.1, on the reverse strand, counting down.
ACAGTAACTCTTGCTTTGCCTAGAGAGAGGAAATTCACCAACAAGAAAAAGCTCACATTTTGGGGACCCATTTTTCAACTTTAATCAAAAGCAGTACACCAGAACAAGACAGGGAGCCTCTCATGCACACACTACCCCTTAAATGAATATATTCCAAGTTGGATTCCTTGTCTTGAAGCAGATTGGAAAGATATGGTGGAACCTGTGTTTTCTTTCTCCCTCTGACATAGTAGTTTCCTCACAGTTCTCTGCTCATCTCTTTCTGCTTTAAATAGTTAAACCTATGAACCTATCTGTGCCTCTGGTCTTGATTCCTGCCTGTCCCATAAGGATCCCCTTGTGGTAGCATACTCAGAGAAAGCAGGGAAAAGAGACTGACACTCCTCTGATGTCAGAGGTAAGGGACTCAGCCACAGGCAACTAGAATATCCCACAGAACAGGTGGGTGGCTTCAGAGAGAAATGACAAGAAAAGGAAAGAATAGGAATGTATGAATCTGTGGCAAGCTCTACAAGGTGAAGAAAAATCCTAGCAGAGATCAGAGATGAACAGACAAAGCAGGCAGAACAGCCTAACGCAAACAACAACCAGAGACTGCTCTTCAGAGGAAATGGGCTGCTACCGAACATACAACTGCAGCAGCAGAGGAATGATAACACAGAAAGGGAAAGGCTGAGGCCATCTCCACAGGAGGCAGACCAGGGAGGAGGAACAAAGCTGTTTGTAAGGTATGACAGCAGCTAGGAACAAGTGATGTAAATCTGCAGAGGTCCCTCTTTTTTCCAAAAAGTAATAACATTTCTTGAAAAATCTTGCCTTCAAAAGTATTTAGGTATGAATCTTTGCTAATAAGACTGGTAAAACACAGGTTCATTTCTCATGTGGGCTACATCAGAATCACCATGAACTACCTATCAAAACAAAGATATCATGTGATATAGCAGATAAGACAGATTAAAAACTCATTATCAGAAGAATGAATGAGGGTAAATATTTGAATAGCATATAATACACATTTCATTAGAAAATTTGAAGATTTTTGCAACACCAACAAATGGAAATCTAAACAATGAAAGGATGACAATATCAGTACAATGAGGTTCCAAACAAACCTAATAATTAATACTACAGGTCAAAAACCAGAAAAGCTCCAGAAAAAAAAAATATGCTGACGGGAAAAAATAAACCACCCAACCAAAAAAAAAAACCAAACCCAAAACACAACAAGTAGGTTGGAAACAAAAATGTTAGACTCAGTTGGATCGAAACAAAACAAAACAAGTCTTCTCAAGAATTTGCAAACTGCTACGAGAAGTCAGGAAGAATTAAACTCATGAGCCCCTGGGCTCAAAACAGCAACACACACAAGAGAAATGCTGATGATGCAGAAGGGAGTGATTTGCCGTGTTAAGAAATTCTGAATGATAAATGGAACAATAAATCCCCTTAGGGGAACTCCAGGCCAGAAAGTAGCAATGCCAAGAAAGCATGTAGAATAAGACATGGTAAAAATGAAGGGCATAAGAAAGGCTAAGTCTAAGGTCAAAGAGAAGGGGAGAGAGTGCCAGTGTCAAAAGAAAAGGCTGATTCTCAAGTCAGGGATAAGAGAAAGGCCAAACCTGAGATTAAGGAGGAGGAGGAAAAGGAGAATAAGATACTGCTAAAGGAGAAAGATGGCAGAAAAGGTAAGGCAAAAGACCAATCCAAATAATAAAAAAAAAATATTAAGGACAAACCTGAAGTCAAAGGAAGAGAATCCAAAGAGAGCTTCAAGATCATGCTGAGACATACTGAAATTAAAGATCAGTTGGAACAGCAAGAGCTCCACATAATAACCCTCAAGCCTGTCAAGGTACAGCTTTCAGAAATTGTAGACAGGGAATCAGATGAATAGAAGACAGAATAATCCAGCCAGTGTCATGAAGTTCAGATCATATATTCAGTCCTCACTTCAAGTATACAGTTAAGTCTCCTTGGGCCTTTTAATATTATTTCTGTGTTTCTGAAACTAACAGCAAGAAATGTGCCAAAAGGCACTTAAACAGCTATTACAGGAAGGCTCTCACTATGCTTGAGGTAATCTTGACTATCTGTGTCACTTCCAAATTATTACTAGTAAAGCAATTACCCTTCATGAAATCATATATGCCTCTCTGTGCACAAGCAAGACCTGATAAATGTATCTACCTTTCTCCCATATGATTTTTTTTAAGAACCTAGGTAATTCAGGAAGAATTTCTCTTAAAATTTTCATAGCCAGAAAGACTGGAATGACTGGAAATTCATTCAGTGAAAATTCATGCATGAAAATCCTCTCATAAGTGAAAATTTTTTATCTTTACTTTACATAAATGATGTGTCAGATACTATCATTGTTGGTTAATGCACAGGCAAAATATAAGCCACTGAGCTGTTTTTCACACACCCTCCCCCCAAAAATGCAGTGTAAGGTAAGAGAAATTGCAATCCCAGCTGTCAAACTGAAATCAGCACATCAAAATTTGTCTCCACTTAAGTCTTTGCCTATCTAGCTGCACAAATTTCCATTCCTATAATACCTAAACATCTTTCCAATGGGTAAGGACAGGCACAGAGAGGTTATTCCAGTTCAGCATTGATATAACTGAGAAGTTGCCAGAGATCCAAGGCAGAGGTCCCTGACTGACAGCAACAGCACCAGAATTTCTGAGACTTCCTTCTCTTGAAAACTCAGCTCTTACTAATTTTCACCTTCACGGTGTTTGCCAGTTCTCCAGAATGAAATTAAAATGTTAGTAAACCAAATCATAGAATGTGACCAACCTATATTTCTTCTCCAAAAATATATTCACAGAAAACCTTTCAGCCCAGCATGTCCCTGAGGGCACCACCAGCCCTGCCTGTCCCTGCCCAGTCCCCTGGGGCTCCCCCCACCCTGCCCAGGCCCCAGGACCCCATGTCAGCCCCCCGGGGACGTCAGCCCCTGCCCCAGCGATGCTGCAGCAGGGCCGGTCTCCAGCTCCCCACAGCCCTGCCCTGCCCGGCCATGGGCACCCTGAGCTGGGCCCACCCGCAGGCCCACGTCCCCACCTTGGCCCGTCCCCGTCCCCATGGAGGTGCCCGATGCCCGGGGCTGGGGCTGCCCCAGTGCCCCTGGCTGGCCAGCGCCTGGCTGGGGGTGGGATGGGCCCTGGCTGCCATCACCCACCATGGGGAACCAGCAATGCTCCTGGCCCCTGTGATGCCATGGCACAATGTTGCCAAGTTCAAAACTGCAAGTGAACTATTCATGCAGCAAAAAATTCCAACTTTAGCCTGACCCAGGATGAGAGACAAATGAGGAGCATATCATTCTTGTGGCAGCCATCATTCAACCTGTAACAGAATCACCAAAATCCACATCTTCTGAACTCGTGATATATTTTTCCCCAGCCACCTTCATGGAAATTATGTGGATTAAAAGTGAACAAACACACAAACAAAAACCCACACCAAACACTGCAGCAGAATAAACTCATACAATCAGTCAAGAATGGAAACAACTAGTTACCACCAATTTTTTTTTATATTTGTCCTCTGTTACTGAAGCTTTTCCTGTTTCTCCACCCAGACTAACTAAAACCTCTGAGATAAACCTGAGCACTAAATTCCTTAACTCCAATGAGTAGTCAGAATTACAGACTCCACAGAGACATGAATTTTACTATTGTCTCTATGGAGAAGCCCTCATTTTTTGTTATATCCTGTCTTTACAAGTCTTTACATGACTGAGCCACCTACTTAGCACCTGTACTTGCTACAGAGGTGCTGCCTCTCAAATTGTCTAATTGATAGATTAATTATGTTGTGAAAGGGTCTGTATCTACATTTCCTTATGAGGTAATGCTTAGAACATTTCTTGCTAGCATGTGTTCATTGTAAAGTTTGCTGCTTTGGTTTCAGCCCCTTAGGAGATGGTCTTATGCATCCAGAACCTCATCATTTTTTCCAAGTATATCTGTTGGTAAAATGAGTGATGTTAACTCTCTTTAAAAACCTTGCTAAACTTTGACATTACTGAACTGAAATTTTAACACAAGAAGCTGTCTTAAAATTGAGCAATCAAAAACGAAATAAAATAAGAATGGCTTTCATCCTAGTAGAAAGCATTATATAAAGAAGTGGCAATGAGGTTATTGGTTCCACATCTCTGCATTTTAAATTAAATCGTCAGGTGAAAATAAATGTCTTAAACTGTAATAAATATACAGAGGTGGTCATCACTGAACTACAGCCTCAGCCCATTTAGACATAATTCCCATCCATTTACCTTGACATTGGATCTCCTTCCCTGTCACTTGCCCCTTCTCCTTCCAAAAGGAATTTATTAATTTATTTCTTCTAGTAGTTTTTACCTGTGTAGAGGTAATCATCATAAGGTAGGGGCAGACATAATCACATCCTACATATACTTATGGACTGAAACCCACACAATCTAAACTGCAAGGAATGTGTTTTTCCAACCTTCTTCCTTGTCTCAAAATAATTGGCGAAGAAGAATGAACAATGTTATCACAAAAAATAACTTGTGAAAGGATTGGGGAGTAGAGAGCAACAAACCCAAAGTACAACAGCTGTCTGATAGGGTCATCTTAGCAGTCTTTAAAAACAACCAGCGTGGCTAGAAGCATTCAAGTATTGATTAAATAGATTTCTCTAGACATCTTTCCTTAATTCAGAACTTTATATGATGAAGCAACTAATCCCAGGATCCATTTCCAGGCACATGGAGGACAAGGTAGTCATCAGAAGCAGTCAGCATGGAGTCATCAAGAGCAAGTCATGCTTGATCAACTTGATAAACTATAATGAAATAACTGGCTTGGTAGATGAGGGGAGAGCAGTGGATATTGTCCAGCCGGACTTCAGTAAGGATTTCCACACTGTTTCCCATAAGATCCTCATAGAGAAGCTGATGAAGTCTGGGCTGGATGAGCAGACAAAGGCTCAGAGGGATCTTATTAACATTTATAAATACCTGATGGGAGGGTGCAAAGAGGATAGGGCCAGGCTCTTTTCAGTGATGCCCAGCAACAGGACTAGAGGCAATGGGCACAAACACAAACACAGGAGGTTCCCTCTGAATAACAGGAACCACTTTTTAAATGTGAACACTGGCACAGGTTGCTCTGAGAAGTTGTAGAGTCTCCCTCCTTGGAGATATTCAAACACTGCCTGGACATAGTTCTGGACAACCAGCTGTAGGTGTCCCTGCTTGAGCAGAGGGGTTGGACAAGATGATCTCCAGAGGTCCCTTCCAACTTCAACCAGTGAGTCATTCTGTGCATCTGTCATCTGTAAATATATGTACCTTTTTTGAGAAAGACAGAATATGCCATCAAAATGAGAGTCTTGCCTGACTCAGAGAAGCCAGACTCCTGTTGTAAAGGTTATAGAAGATGTTCAGTGTTTGGTTATGTCTAATTCATGCCAGTGAATCACTTCATCAATTACTCAGATCATTATTTCTCCTTATGGAGCAGTGTCATTTGGTATTAGCAACTGAAGACCAGCTTGAACTATAATCTCCCACATCTCAAGTGAGTATCTTCATGCAAAACTGAGCAAAAGCCTGATTCAAGTCAAGTAGAGCAAAGATTGCTGTAGTCCTGTATCTCCAGGGCTTGTTCTGTCCTCAAAAGAGACAAAGGAAGAAACATATTTTAACTGTTTCCAGCTTGATTTAAATCATTATACAGAATCATATGCCTACCAATGGAAAGTCAGAGTCAGAAGAAGGGGAAAGAAACAGCTCCATCGTCTTCCAGCACTACAGAGAACTCAATGACATTAAATGGGACATAGGCACCCTTACACCTCTTTTAGCCTCCCTGCCAAGAAGAGAAAAGGACTTCAGTCTCTATCTGGCAGCCATAGCCTTGTGAGCAAACACAAACGCATTTGAAACCCACAAGATTCTGTTTCACATGACTGTTATGAAAGCTCCTCTAAGTGTGCAGCTTAATGGCTCTGTCTCTACTGCCTCCCCCCAAGTCTCATTCCCACAGTTGTTTACATCACAAGGCCTTCTGGGAAAATCACAATTCTTTTCTTTTTTACATATGTGGGGTTTCCTTTCAACAGATAGAATAACTCTAAGTAGGAGTAAACAGGAAGAGAGGAGTAAAAGGGACCAAAGAGCAGATCCAGATCATGGCTAAACCTGCCCATAGCCCAGTCTGCCCCAACTGTTGCAAATCCTACCCCAGCTTGCAGTCTGAATACAGGCAGAATTTACTTTGGTAACAAAGATCAACAACAGAAAATTATGGAGAATTTATATCTAAGGTTTCCATTCCTCTTCCCTCAAATTCAATGAGGAGAAAAGTCTCTTGCTGGAAACATTTCTTTCTCTAATTAAATTCCATTCTGGCTTATCTGGGCTGTACTTGAAACTATCAGTTTTCCCTTCTCTCGCTATCTGTTTTCAGGAAAGTTTTGGCAGTTTACCAAAATCACAGTATATAAAAAGCAAATATTTTCAAATGTGTATCCTTTTTTACAGCCAAAACGTGACATAACAGCAATGATGGCAGATGCTACTAGCACTACTATTATATTGAGAGTGCATGAGGAGACTAAAAGAGAAGGGATGGGGTCTTGACAGGAATCTCATGACCAACCCCATTCCCTGATCTCAAGAAGCAAATGAGGCAGAGACAGAGGGTGAGATGGATTTTCTGGGACAGAAAACTAAACTAGGTTCCCTCTACAACTGGGGCTTGGCACCTGCAGCCCAACCTCCCTCTTCACTACCAGACTACCGTCAACTAAACAATGTGAAGTCCTGTAGCTCAAGTGGCAACAGGTCACGCTGAGTGTTGAAAGTATGACTTCAAGGTGTTTTGCAGAAGATGTGGTAAACGTTGTAAGTAGCATCATATGGGTTTGGTTTTGTTTTTTTTTCCTTGTAACTTACAATATTCTGTGAAGACCATACAAAAAATCAACAAAAAAACAAAGTCATAAAGTTGAAAGAACTTTATTGATTTTGGCAAAGTTTTGAATTCAAAAGTTGAACTGAATTTACCAAAGCAATCTAAATTTGATCCCCTTATGATTTGACATTATTAACGGATATAATTTGAAAATAAATTACCTGCTTTTTTTAACTTAACATTCTGGATGCACAAACTGGAAGAATTTGTTTTTCCTAAGCAACCTTAAATATGCTAGTTTTTAACTTCTCATTGTTTTATCTTTTTCATCTGAATTATGCTTGCAGACTAATGTAACGAATAACAAAGCATATCATCATTCAATTTGTTATTGCCATTTGCTATACATCTTCTACTGTGCAAATTACTTTGATTATTTCTCTCTCACCTCATCTTCCTAATTTCCTGAATGTGTTACAGGAAAAAAAAAAAAAAAGAAAAGGTTTACTATATGCTTATCAGCCTTCTGAACATATGCAATGGTGTAATAGCTTTCCCTTTGTCCCTCTCCCGTTTTTGAATATTATATTCTCTTTTAAAACTAATGTCTCCCTATCTATGCTTACATATACCCACTTATATACTCTTATTGTAGCAAACTGATTCACAAGATCCTTAAACAAATCTTAGACAAGTAAACACTGAAGCAAGAATTTAGTAAAGAACTCTATGTGCCTTCCTTGTGCTTGATGACTTGAGGCTGTCTCCATCCATATATAACAGGTGAGAATGTGGCCCTAAATCCTTTTGATAAGTTTGACATGTTCAAAAGATATTTGTGCAATAAATGCATTTTGTTTAATGTTTCTACTAAGAATTAAATCAAATGCAGAAAGTGAAATTCATTAATTATAACTTAATCATGCATTATGATTTTATTGTGTTGAATGAACTATGTAGCAAATGTTAGATAAAGGTTAAGAGTGATGATAGATTCCTGTAACACCCACAAGAGATGCATGAGCCCCTGACATTGGATTATCTTAATCCTCAGCTAATCAACCACTCCATGAATCTATTCACTAACTGAATCTATTAGATTTAGAATTCTCCAAAATTAGCACCAGACAGTGTAGAATAATTAATTGAACAAGTTAATAACAAACACAGTAATAATAAAAGCCCTTAAATTTCCCCAGGGCAGGAAATCAATATGTTGGTAAATTTATTTAAACTTCATTACACGAACTGAGTAAGTTGCCTAAAATGTTTCCAGTGTCTTGGAATATTTGCTGAAGATTCTAAAGCTTCCCAAAAGTCTAATGAATCCTCTCTTGTCTGCCATCAGAGCGAGAAACAAAAAGATTTCTCTCACTGTAGGGCTATATATAAAGTCATTGTTCTATATTTAGAATACTCTGGTTTTGGCTAGACCTTGCTTGCTCAAGGCTGTCAGTCATCTTTAGATCTCCTGCCTGCAATAGCAACAGGTTATATCATACAATGTTGATTACAGGTCATAACAAAAACAAATTTACGATTGTCATGAGTCCAATATCTCCACTCTCTTTCCACTTATCTGGTTGAGAAGCCGATTGCTTTTCTCTGCCCTGCTGTTACTTGGAAGGATAGAGATATTCAGCAGTGAATGAGTTATGAACACGTTGGCCTTTTAGTATTTTAGTTCTCAAAATTGAAGAAAGGCTACAGTTGCTTTGAGCAGAAACTAAGAGATTGAACCAGAGCCCTCTGAAGTCAATAAAAGTCCTCATGACATCAGTAGACTGTTGAAGTCAGTACAAGTATCCATGTCTTATATTTGCTGTCTCTTACTTGGCTGCAGCCTACTGGACACATAATTTTGGGAGGAAATTCTGACAGGACATAGGTAACTATACTCAATGGTAGCTGCTACTGGAAAATTATAAATCACACCTAAGAGCATGGTTGTGACAGCAATAACTATTGCAAGGTCTCAAGTACAGCGTTAAAGAGAAACATATTTTAAAAGTCTCTTGCACAAAAGCAAAACTGTTGCCATTTTGCAAACCACAAGACAAATTTTACCTCAAAAAGATCTAAGAACTGATGATATACTCTGAGTTATGTAGAGAAACAAAGCTAATTAACCAAACTGGTATATCACATGCTACATTGTAGTGCTGTGTGAAGACAACAGGTCAGGTCCCAGGTCCAAGTAACTTGGAGTTACGCGTTGATATTTGTAGAAGTACTGCTCTGAGTACACACAGACTCTAGAAACATAAATGTGCAGTCAATATTAATATGGAGGATAAAGTATAAGCTCACATCAGGCAGCTAAGTGGCCTGATTTTCAAAAGCTTTGAAAAACTAAAACCTCAAAAGACCCCTCTGGTGTCAAACCACTGCAGGAATAAAATCTTTGTCTTTCTTGAGCACTGCAAACTCCAAATGTTGTGTATGTTATTTTCCAAAAAGTAATTGCCTATTTGTAGAAAATTTTCTCACCATAGATAACTATGCTAACAAAGATATTCTGCATGCGAGTAACCATCTGAAGTTTTTACAAATACACTAGATCTTCCACTAATAACATAATCCATATTACAAGCACATAAAAACATCAGAGTTTGCAGTTCTTTTTCTTTCTTTTTTTCTATTAACCTAAGATGCAATTGAGACCCTTATATGATGGGTAAGTGATAAGTGCCTTAGTTATAGTCATCACCTGGTTTTAGTTAATAATTCAATTATTAAATCCCCTCAGTAAGCAATCGGACATCACAGAAAAAGCTTGTTGTTCTTGTTATTTTTTAATAGAGCTCTTAACTTTGCATTACTTTAGGGAAGGCCTTAAATTTTTTTACTAGTATTCTCAGAAGTTGAAACTGAACTTGAGATATTGAGAAAAATCCTATCTATAGAAAACACAGACCATATTCTTTTAAAATGAGATTCTTGTTATGTAATTGCTTCTAAACATGTAAACAGAAATTGTCACTACCTGATTATCTATGCACAAAGAAATGCTACTCTTTCACTCAAGAAACCAACTGGAATGTATGCCCTCACAAAAACAAACCTCCCTAGCTGGTATTCAAGAGACAGATGTTCACAGTAAATGAACCACTACAGATGGTCATTTTTTTTTTTAGAATTTGAGTTTGCATTTGTTTCAATTTATTTCTTTTTAAATCACTCATTTAAAAAATAAAAAGAAGCTGTTCATAAAAGTCATTCAAGATTATTAAGTAGATCCATGCAATCTTTTGTTTGGCAACGAAAACCACCAAATATATAAAAGAGCTGAAGAATGCATCTACATNGTTCATAAAAGTCATTCAAGATTATTAAGTAGATCCATGGAATCTTTTGTTTGGCAATGAAAACCACCAAATATATAAAAGAGCTGAAGAATGCATCTACATCTACATCTACACACACACACACACATACACGTACACATACACACATATAAACACATATAAATATACATATATTTTTATTAGAAGTTGAAAATTTTTTATTTGAAAAATCATTTTTTAACATGAGTTTCAATTAAAAAAAATCCAAACATATCTAATCCTTTAGTCATTTTCATGTGAGAAATAATAATGGCTGCTGCTGAACTGAGAGACTTGTGCTGCAACAACCACTATATTAGCTATTCCCTTGATTGGTACCCTTTGGTAAAATTTTAAAATGGCATTTAAATATTTGTCATTAAATTAGCATTATATAATGTGCTCAGCAATGATTATAAATAACGAAGGCAGTCGTCTTCTTCAAAATCTTCATATTGCAATCAATTCATACTGCCGAAAAAGTTTGGGGTTTAAAACATTCAGGATTGGCTAGAAAAGAAAACTGCTGGTTTTATTACTGCTTTTGGAAGTTTAAATTTTATGTCTTGAGTTAAATACATTTAGGCAGGCAACTCGTGTGGAGATTTTCCTTCTGAAATACCTAGGAAATTTCCAGTGACTATATTATAAACTTAGTCCTCTAAATGAAAGCTTTCTACATTGCACTTCACCACCCCCAAAAAAATCAGCCATCTCCACTGTTTTCTGCTTAGCAAAATCCCCAAAAGAATAAGACATGGTAGTCTGAGTCCTTAAACCTCAGCCACAGTAGAATTATTTTCAATAGATGCTATGCTTACTATATTTTTTTTTCACCCCTTTTAAATTCAGAATAATTGAAAACCATATNTTTCTACATTGCACTTCACCACCCCCAAAATAATCAGGCATCTCCACTGTTTTCTGCTTAGCAAAACCCCCAAAAGAATAAGACATGGTAGTCTGAGTCCTTAAACTTCAGCCACAGTAAAACATATCCATTAGAATTATTTTCAATGGATGCTATGCTTACTATAATTTTTTTTCACCCCTTTTAAATTCAGAATAATTGAAAACCATATGAAACACCTCCAGATGTTTTTTCAAGAGTATGTCTCACACAGAATTTACTTATAGATAACCAGCATATAAAATACTCTCTTTCTTTCAACCATAATGATCTGCTTCCAGCATAACTGGGTAGCTTCTATTTTTCACATATGACTAAAACCACAGGATGACAGTGTTGGATGGAAGAATGAACTTTCTTGATATCAATAATCTACAACAAACTGAAAAACCTACTAGCATATAAAAGTTCAAAAAGGACAATTATCTGTTCATTCAGGCCTCTGATACGTGCAATAATAACCTCAAATTAAGGCTGGAGCCTAGACTATCAATGGCATTCAAGCACATCCAACATCCATCAATCCCACACCTTCTTAAGGAAAATGTGTTTGAAAACAACACAAATGGCCAAATGTCAAGAACTGTATCACCATGAAAAGAGCAGTCCTTTATGTTAAAAGGGCATCTCTAACTATATAACAGAAATAACAATAAAGCACAATTGTAAGGGTTATTTGTTCCAGAAATAACATGGGTGTCTTAGACAAGGCCTTAGAACAGGAAAGCCAACAGCATATAGCCTGTGGAACAACAGAAACTGACCAAGTTTCACCTGATTGAATGAATTTATTACTTACAAACACTAATCACAAGTGCTTAATCTCACTCTAAAGGAGACCTTAACAAAGGTAAATTGCATCCAAAAGTTCTTATTTCTTCCCAGAAATTGCAATGGGAGCCTAGAATAACTAGTTTGCACACAAGTGTCCACAGTTCAAAAGCAGACCTCTGTGGTATGCAAAAAGAACCGTCCCACAGGGGACTCAGGCAAGGTCTTTCCTTAAAAACTTTAGAAAAATCCTACCAATCATCTGCGTATACTTTTAATGATCCTACTAGACAGTTAATCTAGTCAACACCTGATAGTATTGAGACTGAAGGAAGAGTAAGGAATGTTAAGTTTAGTTATAGTTTTTCTCAGTTAAAACCAACTGCATTTCCAGAGCTACGGTACTGGGTTTCAGTGGCATCTGAGCTAAACTAGTGGTATAAGAGCCTGATTTAGGAAACAAAGGGCACTGGCAGACAGATAGAGCTCTCACTCATCTGATGGAGACATCTTTGAGAGAGAGATGCTCATTCACCAGTAGGGAAATCACTGAAATCCAGAGGCTGTTGGTGTCTCACACCAAAGTCATCCTTGCTGAACCAAGTGTAGATAATAAATGTCAGCATGAAATTTTTGTCATACAGCTCAGCACATGTGAGAATGAATTGATTATCTAAAATATGTGGACCTAAAAATATAATGCATTTCTTCCCAGATCTCCTAGTTTGTGTAATATATTGAATAAGTATTTGACAAATTATTTTAAACACAGCTTTACTGAACACATATGCATTTCACAGTGGGAAACAGAGTAACAGCACTTCAAGGATCTTTCATCAACAATTAATGAGTGAGGCATACAGTAAAATAAAGGGTGTTTTTTTGTTGGGGTTTTCTTTTTTTGAGGTTGTTTTTTTTTTTTTTTTTT
>RSEF01000001.1:105609822-105622312 GCA_003993805.1 Himantopus leucocephalus | reverse complement strand
GCCACTGGACAACAGATCTCATGATCTAAAGTAGTTACTTGGACTATTAAGACACTTCTGCATACCTTCAGTGCATAGATTTTTCAGGAAAGAAAACTGCAGCTAGGCTTAGAGATGTGATGAAAAATCTGCCACTGTTGGGATTAGTTTGGAAGACTGAATCAGTTGGTATCCAGCTCAAGAAATTCTGTGGGCATTCTGCTCACAACTACAAAAGCCAGGATCATCAAGGGTAACCCTTTACTCCCTGTTGTGGTACCTCAGCCTCTAACGAATTTAGCCATCTGATCCTGCAACATCATTCCTCAAAGTACAGCCTTCTGAATGTGGCATTTCTGGGAACAGCACCAAGATATGACAGCAATCACTGTATGTGTTGTTAATGCCTGTGGCTAGGTTTCATATTTTGGAATACCTTGAGGAATTGGGTAATGTGGATACTGGGAAGCTCTTGTGGTGATTTACAAAGTCATAGTGCATCTAAATGTACCGTGGCAATTCTTGTTTGATAAATGCCATAGTCTTAGGAAGAGAAGTCACTTTCCCTTCCAAAGGATACATTATGAAATACTGGAAGATATCAAGGGATACAAAGTCACCTCATACTTTGAAACAGTGTACCGAAAAATACTGGATCTAGTTACATAAATATAGCAAAACATAAGGTAAATTTGGGGTGGGGGGAATGGGTGTGTGTGGGGGTGTGCGTGTGCCTTAAAAGATCACTAAATAGTTTAAAACTAAAGGTATTATACTGACATGCTATGCCTTTGCCTAGAGCAAGCTGAACAAACAAAACCCTTGGAATTGTCTCTACTCTTTCTTTTTGAGGAAAAGGCAATATTCAGGAGAAAGTTCTACATGATCCTAATTTTCATATCTCTGCTCTTAAGCTAAAGTGATCTATTAGGAATTTTTGATTCCTGAATGCTGTTAAGGCATGTTTTGCTAGCACCTCAGTCTTTGTAATGCCAAGGCTCTGCAATTCACGGCTCTGCAATTCACAGCTCTGTAAGCTTTCCCCTAAGCCATTGAGGCAGTGTTTTCCAGACCCTCCATAGCAGTATTTTTCTTTTTCCCTTGATGTTCTCAAACTCTAGCTCTTGTGTTGTTATTCTCACAGTCTTGCAACAGCAAATCCCAATAGTTTTGTTATGGTAGGCACTTGTGGAAACAACTACCTCTACAGTGAGAATGGTCCTTCTTTTACCCACCGTCCCACACCAGCTTTCTTTACCTTCTGTTTTGTAGACTTCAGTTTATAATAGAGAAAACCAAAATATAGTGCAAAGCAAAATAGGTAATAGCCATTTAAATGCTTAGCAAATACTATCCAATAACAAATATCAAGAATCAACGTGCAACATTTGACTCTAAAAATTACCATACTCCAATCATCACTAATAGCATCAAGAATTGAAACAACCAGTGGGAATTTTCACATGGTCTTGAGTATATAGTGTGAGGGGAGAAGGATGACAATGTCTTCATTGTTTCTACCTGCTGCACCAGAGAAAAACCCGAAAGGCGCTCATCAGGGACTGCCCACCATTGACACTGCTTTTCCTAGACCGCCACAGGGGAGAGTCTGCCATTTTCTTTCTTCTCGCCCATTAGGTTCCTATTTTTCTTGTATTTTCTGCCTAAAGTAACATTCATCATTAGACCTCACTAATAAAACTCTGTGTATGTAAGCCTGTCCCAACACCCTTTGTGTAACAATGCTTATGAAAATCTAGAATGAGCATTCTTTCCTATGGCTCTAGACTGCCAGCCCAGGAAAAAGAAAAGAGCTGAAGTTAATTTATTACCCTCAAAATCATGGTGGATAGGCCAGAGTGACTCCTGGCATGACTTTAGTTACATCCAGGTCAGAGAACCCAGAAGCATTTCCCAGTCTGAGTGCTGGAGCTACATCCCGATTCTGTATTTGGGCACGGCTCACATTCTCAACTTCTCCACTCCTTCCCAAAGTGGCTCTCATGCATTTCTGAAGCAGGATTAAGTGGTGTTGCAGGTTTGGAATTTTCACAATCTAGATACCTGAAAACCATCTCCTCTCCCACAGAACATAAACCAAATCAAGATTAAATGAACAAACAAACAAAAAGAAATTAATTCCTTTGTTCCCCACTCCCCCCCCAAAAAATAAAAACAACAAAAAACAAACCAAACCTATTCTCAGAGACAGATGAAAGACTCTGGAAAGCATGTAACAGTCTAGACAAAGTCCAGATTCTTTATCTTTTTCTAACCTACTCTATTTATTTTTTTTGTGGAAAGATGTTCAATTTTTTGCAAATAAAGACAAAGATTTTTTGTATTGTTCTACGAAAAAATTAAGTTCTTCAGCCAAACTTTTTATCAGTCTTCTCTAGNGTTGTTCTACAAAAAAATTAAGTTCTTCAGCCAAACTTTTTATTAGTCTTCTCTAGAAAACTAGTTCCCAGCTGAGATAACTGCCTTACATAAAATTCAGTGCTTATTTATTCATAGGAAGTATGTACTATAAATAATCAATCCTGGTGCATGTCAGAGCAGAAAAAGAAGTTGGTATAAGGTAATAAAGTAGGTTGTAGTGGATTTTTTTTCCTCCTTTATTTCATTTTTCATCCTCCTGTACGTGAAACTTCTACCTGTCTAAACACAAAATCTGAGGACATACTGGAAGTTAGCATGAATTCAGAATTTAAAACCTTTCCATCTGACTTTAAATTCTGATAAAACAAAAACCTCCTGTTTAACAAGAATCATCTGAAGAGGACAAATAAATTTAAAAGATAATTTTATCTCTAAGAGTCATTTGCTTAAGTTCTAAGCCTATTTACACAGAATAAAATGTGTGTCATATTCAAGAATCTCATTTTCACCACCTCCTGTCATTCACCTCTATCCTTGTCTTAACTTTTCAGAGTCACAGTGTCAAGAAGGTTAATGCAGTTACATGAATTTGTGATGGACCATTTCACTCACATTCACTAGGGCAAACACACACGGCTGGCTGGTAAACAATTTACTCCACAGAGAACAAGTTCTTCTGAGCTGAAAAGAGACCTCTGCCAAATTAATACATTAAATGATGAGATATCAGCTGCAAAAGGAGAAGAAAAATCCTGGAACCTGACTATCTTTTTTAAGCACTAAATTAATACTTCTCGACACTCAAATATTAGGCACAGTGCCACTGAAGACAATGGTATAAACCATCGTAAAAACAATGTTAATGAGTTCTTAGTCATGCTTGTAATCTTTTAAATATACAGCTCACAGCAAGTGAAGAAAAATGGCTCTTAAAAGTGATGATGTATGCATTATGTCCATTTATGTGCATAGCAGAAGCTTGTTTATTAAGGACATGAAAGGAAGGCTAGTACTCTGCATACTCTGAGGAAAAACTGGGTTTTTTTCTAGCTGCTTTATATCTCACCACAGATCTACTATTTTAAAAGACAATATTTTGGGCTAGGCAGAGGTACATCAATTCTATTTTGTTTTAAAAAGTGATCAAAGAAAAGATTTGTAACTGTGGAATATAACTTAGATGTGAGGTTATAGTACAGCAGCCCCTGCACAGACTTTTCATCAGCTATTACATTAACATCTTTGAGTGATGCATGAGTAGGATGAAGATACATTTTACTCTAATTTCCTTCCTCTCCCATGTACCAGTGACAGAGCCATCAAAACCCACATAGTTTCTTAAGCCTGCCTTTATATAATCCCAGGTAAATTTCTCCACATTCTGCATGAACTTCTCTGCAAGACTAATTTCTCTCAGGAACTGAAGGTTAATAGTAAAATTTGCCTTACTGGAGGAAAAAAGAAAAGCAAACACACACACACAAAAACAAGCAACAAATCAAAAAAGAAAAAAAAAAAAAAAACAACACCACCCCCACCACCCCCCCGGTATTTGAAATGAAACAGAAAAGATGATTTATTATAACTCTTGGGGAAAATGGGATAAAAGCAAACAAACAAATAAACAATCCTAAATAGAAATATATTCACTGATGACATCACTGGATATGGTTTCCTTAAAAAGCAGTGAGGATATTTTAATAAATACTTTATTTGGACAAAAAATATTTTAAAAGATTATTCAGAAGAAAACAAACTCAATTTCAAAGAGTACAATCTAGATCCCTACAGAGTGATGATGATACTAAGAATCATAATTTTACGCTGATACATATAGTGAACTTACTTCTAATATATTGCACCCCCTCAGACTAAACCAAATTCTCATGTCCAAAAGCATCACTTCCTCTTGTAAGCCACTGCCTTGGCTCATAAGCCAGTATTAGAAGCTCTCCAGAATTCAGTATTTGAACTGTCACTCTTCTTACTAGCCTACTTTCTATGCTCTAGTATGTCTCCTGTCCCTATGTGTCATCCCCACATTCCCACCCTTTTCTTACATTCTCATATTGTTTCTTTATTGAGGGCTCTGTATTTCTTTTGAGACTCTCTCCCAACTGCAACTGACTTCTTACCTCATCCCATTCACTCTTCTCCATTATTCTTTTACTCTGACAGCTAATCATGTTAACCTTCCTTTGAAACTGGTAATCTGTCTGCAAGTCATTGCCTGTTTACAGTCTCTGATTAGGATGGGCATCTTGAGGTGATGAGAAGTAAGAGAAGGAAAACACCACACCAAGTTAGGGATGATGAATAAGAGAAGGAGAGGTTGGGTCATTTAAGAAGCATCCTTATCTTGCACAGAGGAAAAGGTAAGAACTGTAAGATGCAGTCTCCTCATCTTAGACATATTTATGCTCAGTGCTTAGCTTTCAGGCCTTTAGAGGTAGAAGTGGTGTTACAAATGCCATCATTGCTGTTAAGAAACCCATGAATTTTCTTCCATAACAGAACTGGACCATCTCTCCATCATCCTTATTGACACCTCTGGCTCCAGACAGTATCTCCTCCAACTTTATGAGTTTTGGTTCCTCTTGAATAAACCAGCTCTAAGTGGTTTCAGAAAGCAGTGAAGTATCAAGCCTGACCAAATGGCCACCCTCCAGGGGCAAACAGAAACTAAAATCTACCACAGAAGGATGTTTCTGTGAAGTGTTATGGTCCAGTGACCATTTACTCATATATTAAATGCAAGATTCATTTTGCTTTCCATTCTTATCTAGCTAATAGCTAATAGCTGCTCCCATCTCCTTTCTACAGCATTACTAATATAAATTATATATATTGCTAATATGAATTACATATTGCTAATATAATTTCTATTGCCAGAACAAGAAATCCTTCACAAAAAGGCAAATTCTGCATAACAGAACTGCTAATGCAAATCACCCAAGATAATGGGGGTTTTGCTTTAGCTACTGAAGTCATCGTCATCATATTGACCAGTATTATACCTTTAATAAGTCATGAATGGAAGAAAGAACTTCACTGGATCTGGGGTGCTAGGACAAATGACAAAGTTACAAGAAAAGAAAAACAAACAAACAAAATCCTTGCAGGAAAGGCAGAAACATGAAAGATCCTACCTACATGTTGTAATTTCAGGTTTCTGAAGCCAAAAGTCTTAGACAAGATAGATTTGGACAGGAGGACAGTTTACTAGAATATCTTATTTCCAAAGCAACCAGGGAAAGGAAAATACAGACTAACCTTTCCAATGAGAAATATTTGTTACACTATAGCGCAAATGAAGATGGGCCAGCTCTTCTAGTGGGTGACTACTTTTGGTTATCCTTGCATGCCGCTCCATGACCATGACAATTCAATGTAAGATAACGGTACATGCTAACTGCACCATTAGCCCACTGCTTTTCAGTAACATCTCACCTCTGTACCAGATCCGGGCAAGCATCAATCAATGCAGCATGCCTTTCATAGTCCAGTAGTATAAAAATCTTACTGATCCTTCTAATTTACTCTGTTCTTTAAATATAAGTGCCATCTGGCCTGCATTATCAAATTCCTGAGGCACTGTATCTTAAACACTATGTAAAGATGACGTCAAACTAATACAAACAATAATCGTTTCTCTTCAAAAGCCATAATTCAAACAGTTCAGCTACAAGATCTTGAGAAAAAGACATAAACGCAAGATTAAACAAAGTAATGCATTTTCTTAATAACTGTTAACTTGTTCAGGTTGAAGCAATAAGTCCACCTATCCTACGTTATAACTTGTGCACCTGAACTAAAGCAAAGTATTATCACAATGAGCATGAAATTAATACGCTAGCTCTTCCCTAAGGAGATCTCCTCCAGCTCCAAGATTAATTTCCAGTTATGCCAATTGCTATTATTTAATCTGTCAAAACCAGTAAATCTGCATCATCTGTCCCCCAATTCACCACCTGCACATCAGAAACTACACACATGGAACATTTCTAATTTGGGCAGCAGACCTACTGCTGGCTGTGTTAATACAAATTCACAGCCACAGGCACCACAGCTCATCTGTCCAGCTGTGCATAATTTGCAGAAAGTTCTACTTCCCCTCACACCATTGTGTACTGAGAACTTAACTTTGCTTTCATGTAGATGATGTAAAATGCAGTAGGCAGACATAATAATTACATTAGTGACAGAGATATCTTCGGCTTGGGAGACTCAAACCAACGAATCAGTAACTATGTACCTGACTGAGAAGCAACACTTTGATTGATTAATATTGTCTGCTCTAAAATTTGGGTGAAAAGAACATTTCATACAACAATAACTCACTAGCCATTTCCTCTGGTTGTTGCTGCAATTTTTTTCTTTACTTGCCTGACATGTCCCATGAAATCCAGATACAGTCCTATTACTTTACAAACTTCAGAGAGTTTTGGTAATGGCAGATGTACCAAAGATTCACATGGGCTTCACCTCATCTTTCATAACTCCTCTGGAATCCAGGAGAGGATTTTTGCCCTTTTTTGTCACAATCGCCTATAAAATCGTATTGAAATCTATGATCTACAAACAGTACAACTGAACATCCAGGGAGTCAACATAATAGTATTACAAAGCCAGTTTGGAGACAAGGCAAAACCACAGCCAACGAGACAACTGCATGGAAAGGTGTACAAACTCGATGCGTGTACTCCATCAGTTTGGCTGCTAACATGGACACAGCTTCTGTTGAAAAGCAAATCCAGGAAACTTCAGGAAGAAATCACAGAGAGTAACAAGTCTGTACAACCATTTGTCTTTATAAACACAGTCATCAACAGAACATGAGTTGAGACAGTGCATGCTCCTACATACTTTTCTAGTGTGCATAATCCTCCACACCTATAACAAGCTCTTCAAGGAAGGGATGGAGATGCATTATTTTTTAGAGCCTACTGCTTTCTTTTTTACTTTTCAAAGGTTTGAAGGCAATTTCATTAGCAGAACTTAACATGAAGTTGGCAGAAAACTTTTAAGCTGTGTGACATTGCCAGTTCTATGCAAATACTCCATATAATTCTATGCAAATACTACTTATGCGTAGGACCTGACCAAAAGCCTTTTGAAATGAACAGGAATCTTTATACTTAATCCAACAAGACCTGGTCCCATGACACTAATCTGTCAACGGTCTGCTAATCTCGGTCCTATTACACAAGTCTGTTAATATTGATGGTCTGTTCTACATCCATTAAGAAAATGAGCAAAAATTTATTGTACTTCTGACTTATATCTTATATGGTCCCATATGAATAATATACTAATTTTGTTTATTTGAAAAGACAGATCTGGAAATTTTTATCAGCAGATCAGAAAAGGTAGAATCATATTGCAAAGCATAAATATATCCCCTATATAATTTTCAGGTAATTTGCAACATGTTCTTTATATACCCAAGAGATATTTCAAGGATAAGCGATCTAGATTGGTGAAGTAAAGTAATTAGTAGAGAGAAAGGAAAAAATGTCTTATTTATTTTCAGAAAAAGAATTTTCAGATGTATAATTATAATATTGGTAAATTTTGAGTAATTCCTGTCTCTTTTTATAGCAGAGTTCTGCGTAGCATCTGCAAACAACTTTATTTAACAGATGAAAAAATGGCCAGCACATCTACTTTGCAAGCTTAGGATTTATGGAAATCTTAAAAATTAAGTCTAAAATCAGGACTACAAAAGTCAGCATGGAATGAAGATAGAAATAGACATGAAGAATCTGGTTCCATTCCAAATTCTTTATTTCAAAATGAGGCTAGCAGCTTTGTCCTTGTTTTATTATATTTGGATGGATAGGAAGTAGGGCTTATATATCAGAAGTCAAAAGTATGACATATAATGTAGTATTTTTTTATTGAAATAGAACAAATAGGTATTTGGAGCTCATTACTGCAGTCTGTTTTGGAATAAAAAAAACACCAAACAGAAGAGTTATTGAAGCTCGACCGCTTACTTTCCACCAGAGTTCAAAAGCATAAAAGAAATGCTGTTACAGAAAATATAACTAATTTATTTGAGCCCCCTCCAAAGTATATCTAAACAGGTTTTTTTTGAAAGAAGACTTCTTGACATTAAACTGACTATTTTTTCACTACTGGTCCAAACTGACTTTCAAACATAAAGAAGCTTGATCACCAACCCAGAGATGTCTGGCAACAATATCACAAGATCACCACATGATGGCACTGATCAACATGGCTGGTCAGTCTTACTTGGAAAGACCATTAACTTGACAGCAACATGTCATAGTATCGTCCCGGGAGTTTGAAAATTTGTTCCTTCCAGGTCTGTACTGGTCCTGTAACCAACCCAGACACTACAGCATTAGGCATTTTCAAAATAATCAAGCCATTAGACCACTTCAAGCAACAATTTGGGACAGAAATCCTATTTATGATTGTTCTCTTCCATTTCTGGTGGTACTAGACCTCTTCTAAATGACAGTGACTACCTCGACTTGGAGGACACAGGAAAGGTCTTACCGCTGGACTCATTTGCACTGAGAAGCAGCAGGATATATATTTTTGTCTACTGGATTCAATAGATGCAAATCTGAAAGATACTGTGAGATGGAAGTTTGCTACCATCAAATTGTGCCACTACTATTTCATCTGTCATCTATTATGGTGAAACATTGAACTGGCTCAGTCTCAGTGATTTGTGTAAATAAATCGCAAGATTATTTTTTTATTTATTTTAAAATGAATTCATATGCAAGTAAATAAAAATAAGCTAATTGTTTCTATATATAAAATCATAACAGCCACTGCAGAATTAGCTATGATTGACTTCAGGCTAATCTGGGAAGAAAACCAAACATTTTATTCTACAAATCTCTTACATAGTTACATTATTATGAAATTATTACATCCTATCTAATAAAAGAATCAGTCTTTATTATGATTGTCTTAATCTGTGCAATATTTAAAAATAGTCCTTCTATAAGCAATGAAAAAGAATTCTTTCAAAGGAAGTTATTTGAATTAACATGAAATTATGACAGCTATGTACTCCTCTAGTGTTCAGAGTGAACTGAATCAGTTCACTGTGATCCTGTCTCAAATATTTTTTTCTAATAAGAGTGCCATTCATTTTCAAAGCTTACCTCTCTTGAGAGGCTCAGCCTCCCCATCAAGTTGCAAATCTCAGTGAGCACATAAATAACAGAAGACAGACAAGCATGGAAAATCCTAACCCTCTACTGAAGCTAGTCAGTGGCATACACTTACCAAACTACGTCCTGTGACACTGAGTGGTGTGTGGGCTCAGCACAGAAGACAGCCGAACGAAAGAATCATACATTGTGACATCAGTAACTACAATTTATTTTTAGATTATTACAGTACAAATCTGAGCATTCCTAGCTAGGGATCGTTCCGGTATGTGGTCATGCATTCGGTTTGAATTAGCCATGCCACTGGTAATGCCCCACTGCCGATCTCATGGGAAAAGCCAGCGTTCTACAAGGGCTGCTTCTATTCAGACCCTCATGCAAGCTATGCACGCAAGCCATAAACTAACCCTGTTTCATATACAGCTTATTTTTAATGTCAAAATTCATCCCCATGAGTTTACGTGGGTTAAGGAGGGATGAGTTTGCCCGTAACATCTCCAGGATAATTTCCTACCTTTTAAATTCAACCACTGCAAACTGTCTATAAATTATATTTTTCAATTTTCTCTTATAACCATTTTCAAGTTGTGGAAATTTGATTAGCATTGTGCCCTATCTCACTGCAAGTAATTTTCCAAGAATATTGTCAATAAAACTTGTTTTTCCTCCACTAGACAGCAAGGTGGTTTTTTTCTTTGGTGTTTGGGGGGTGTTTATTGGTGCTTTTTTTTTTCCCTTTCAAATCCAATCTGGGGACTACTAAAACAAATACAATGCGAAGTAGAGAACTATTAAAAGGTGACAGAGTTGAGTACATAACCCTGTCAGGTGTGAGGATCGAAATGGCTCACAGCATAAATGCTTTACAAATATTGCTTGAGAGCACCTGAGCTGAACTGTGACAGAGGATAGCTGCAGTTGGACACGAAAGCTTTATCTTGATTTGTGCAGCTCATATTTATGTTTTGGTTTTATTAGATTTTTAATTTTTTTTTTAAAGACTCACAGCCTTATAATTCAGTGCACATAACTAACCAATCTTAACCATGCAGAAGAGATCTTGAATCTTGATGACAAGTCTTCAAGTGACAGAATGACTAAATTATATGCTGGTTATAGCACGATACTTATTCCTGTCCTACCCAGGTGGAGCTGTTCTTTACACTATGTGATTCAGCCATCAAATAGCAGCATGCATGTTTGAAAGGCCAAGAGGAGGCTGTATTGAGAACCTGTCAAAAACAAATGTGCAAACCTCTATGCAGCAGTCAGTAGACGTTCCTTGAATCACTCTTTTGTTAAAAAAAAAAAAAAAAAGCCAAACAAATCCTTGTTTCTATATGATATCTTTAATACAAAGCTTCAGTTAAACAGCTTCTCTTTCTACCTCTTGCCTTCATCTCTACGTGACAGGTCTTCAGCTGAAGGATGCCTATTAACATTGACATTTTTATTAAATGTAAAAATTGTCAGGTGAATGATCTGCCCAAGAATATGGGATCAGCTAAAAAGATAAGGGTCTTTGTAAGAGTAAAAAATACATAGGGTAGCACAGTGTCTCCAGTAAACCTACTGGTTTTATCACTTGTCCTAATTTAATCCAGTTGGCCTGCTTCATTCATGCTATGAGGCTTGCTTTTGTTTTCTTGCATTGTGATGCCCTTAAAAGAAATGACACTTCATCACTAACCACTGCGCTCTGCTGATCAAGAAAAAACATCAGGAATTTTTGAATTTACAGTCTACGTTTGTGATATAGTACTGCATTTTAAAATAATACCAGGCAAGTAATCACTCCCTCCAGAAATGCAGAAAGAAGAAAATGTATTTTCTTGTCTACATGAATGTTTTCCAGTAGAGCCCAAACCTACGGGCCATTCAATTCAATAAAATTTAAAAAAAAAAAAAAAAGGGGATTTAAATTAGCTTTGAATTAGAATCCTCTTGAGAACCAAGGCGTTTTGTAGGCCAAACTGAATTTCAGTTTTAGTACCTGGTACAACTTAATAGGTTGTACTCGCACACAGCATACCAACAATAATTGCATCTATATGATATATGGGCACATGAATAGAGAAGAGAGAGAGCAATAACAGCTGTATTTATACACAACAGGGTAGTAATTACAAGATGATAAAAACGAGCGGGTCAAAATTAAATTTCATTTTATATTATTCTTAGAAAATTACATGCCATCATAGATCTTGCTGTTTTGAGTTACCAGAAACTGCATGGCATGTTTTCATGTTCTCAGTCTTTAATGATTCATTGGAACATGATTCATAAGACAATGCATGCAGCCCCCTACTCAGTACTACAAGCAAAAAATATTTGAAATGTCTTTGCCTTAATGCACATCTATATAGGTCCTACCTATATAGAAGCCTAGATAGGTGATATTAGTAGCGAGAATATCAAATGCATATTTTGTAAGTAAAATGAAGATAAGATGCAGGGTTCGTTTGACATGAAATCAGCTCACTGTTCCAAAGCAAAGTTGTGTTCTTATCTAGGAATTAAGATGAGTGGAAAGAATTACTTCTTTTCTCAGGGTGACAGAAAACCAGTTTATTTCTTCAGTGCTAACAGAGGATTTATACACCTAATAATTAACAAACTTAATTTGTGTCCCACGGGATGTGGACTATTGCCCTTCCATTTATATGAGATATCTAAATTAGCGGTTATATTCATGTTTTAGGAAGAGAAAAATATCGGAGATTTCCGTTTTGGCGTAACTGCTTGTACATTCGCTCAGTTAAGCTTTGCTTTCTGACCACCTACTTCTAAACGTATCCATAATACTCCCGGAACGTTGTTGATCAGTTAAAAACAAAAATCGGTCTAGAATTTCATAGGCGTTCGCTTTTAACGCCGATCAAACGTGGCTGAAGAGGTCTTTTTTTTCTTTTTTTTTTTCTTCCTCTCTTTTTTGGTTTTTTTTTTGGTTTTTTTTTGGTTTTTTTTTT
>RSEF01000001.1:105584201-105601979 GCA_003993805.1 Himantopus leucocephalus | reverse complement strand
CCCCCCCCCGTAATTTAATTTTGGGTATTGGTGTCTGCTAATTGGCCATCATTCTTAAAATTGAGGAAATTATAGAGAAAAGTTCATGACTTTTACTAGTATTCAACATACATTTATGATACTGCAGGCTTTCATTGCCAAAATATACCCATGGGAGTTTTTGTGATGTCCTTCTCTAAATGTTCCTGGGGTTCAGATGTAACCAATAAACATATTTCATCATCTAATCTTAGTCTTGAAGGAAATACAAATGACCCTTTTAGATGAGCAGATATTAAGAATTTCAATCTGTGTAGTACTCCTGGCATTCCAGATGAGAGCACAGTGCATGTCACTAAAACACTGAGATAAAATACAATTCCAGTTATTTGGCCTGCTCATTATCAGAGAGTTGTACTGTGTTTATTCATCAAATTAAAATCTTGTCCTGTTTGTGTGTCATCATCCAGCATCATACATAGGTATACAATTGTGTGTGTGTGCAAAAATATTTCCACTATATTAAAAGTAAAATCCTCTGAAATATTTACATTTCTAATCATAACACTTAAAAGCTTTCAGAAGCTGTTTGACAAATATAGATGTTTTTCACTGATGAAAGAATCTCATTTACTGTAATACTTCCCTATTACATAGAGTGCACAGGACATTGTTAATGTTTATAATATGTGGAAATTAAAAGCAAACAGTTTCCATTCTCTCTCTTTTACAGCTGTATCAGAAGATAAAATGCTGACTTTTCAGTTTGCCAAATGGAGTAGAGAATCAGTAGCATGTTTCTGATTCCTAATTCAGAAATATCAACCTAAAGTTGCCAGCAACCTCCTGTCAGTGCAAATCCTCCACACTGACACATCAGCTTAAGTACATGGAAACGTCTTTGTGAAGTCAAGGTCATGCCTCTGAAATAAATACTAAGTTTGTGAGTCATTGCATTATTTGATAATAGAACATGTTCTTTGTTTCTCTACGTACATTGTAAGCTAGCTCTTTAGAGCAGAGGCTTCTCTCTTATTCACATTTGTTCAGCGCAGGCCGGCCTGATATTGTCCAGCCCTCAAAGTAACGAACAGAACACTCTGAAAAGTAAAGGAAAATATTATTTGGGACAAGACTGAACCTAGTTATACTACATTATCACAAGGAACCATCAGGTCAACAATGCGGTCCTTAACACACTAGGTTAAGAACAAGGAGATTCTGCCTGTAAATGTATTCTATTACTGAAAAGAACTAACATTTCAGTAATATTAAGGTAGGAAATTCAAATCAAAATAATATTTTAAAGTTTTTCTTTCTTCTAAAGTGACATATTGTCCTATAATTAAAAGCAATGATACATACACGTTACAGATATGTAAGAGTGTGTGTGGACATGTACACAAATTCACAACCACACCAAATTTTGTTTTAGTTTTTGAATGTAAGATAACCTAGTTATTCTGAATCAGTTCTTACAGAGTTGTGTCTGTGTTACTTAATTTGATTACCCAGTGTTCAGGGGAAAGAAATGGATGCAGAAAATCAACCTGACAAAATAAAAAAATTAATGCTTATTGGCTGAGAAGAGAGAGGGTCTAGGAGGTGGACTAATAATTTCACCCTGAACAGCGGGTACATTGATCACTTAAGTCTACATTTTTCAGAAAAAAAAAACAAAACCAAAGAGTAGCTATAGCAAGGACAATATTTTTCTTTCATTTTTAAATACCTTTTCTTTTGAATATTAATTTTGCACATGATGTCTATTGATTTTCATTCTGAAATTATATTTTATATGTAGTAAGGAATTTCAGGGAGTCTAAAGAGTGCCATCCCAGTTGTACAATACAGCTTTTTTTCTTAAGGGCATGACACCTGGATGTGTTTGAGTGAGGGGGAAGAGTAATCTGATTTCAGAAACTTTAAGGAGTTCAGAATCTGACTTCAGAAATCTTTGAAATGTATTATAGACTCCTATACAACATGGAATGTACCCAAATATACCTCTCCTCATGCCTTACTCTGTCCCAATCACAGTGTGCAACTGGTGGTCCAATCTATGTGGAAAGAGTTGGTGCAAGATGCATTATTAACATGACATATAATCCTCTCCCAATTTAGCAGAATTGGAGTTGTGTAACCAGCAGCAGCTGTTAAGAAAATCTTGCAATTAGTTTCTGAAACTTCCCTTCAGTAACATTTCCGTGATGCTACACTAATGGATTTATATGCTAGAAACAGATATTAGAAGACACCACTAAGAAAAATTATAACTGAAAACATTGCTAAAGTCTCCAAAAGCCTTTAAGAAAGATCACATTTCCATAGTTTTTTACATTGCATGACATTTATTGCAGAAGAAGCATCAGTCAGACATTATCTCATTCCAAAAAGATTCTCTGCAAACTCAGAACAAGGGTTGTGCATTTGAAAAGTGTAGCAAAGATAGTTATGCACAAGAATGGTGGTTCTTAGGCAGTATTCCTTCTTTGGTCATCGTAGAGAACTACATCCCAAATCTCATAATTGCACTGCGTGGAAGCCCAAATGGACTCATGAACTTAAATGACACATGCTGCTGGATATAAAATTGCATTTCATGTGAAAAATGACACTAGAATTTGTCCGGAATTTAAGAGAGCAAGTCAGACAAGACAGCAAGACAAACTTTATTGGCTGTAGCACAAAACCCCACAGTCACATAAAACACTTGGACAAGTCCCTATTCTTACACAGTTAAAGTGAAATATCTAAAGCTAATGATGAAATTAGTATAGCTGTATCTATTATACATGTGGAAAAGCTTTCAGCCCTTGCAGGCAAAGTTTGACTTTAAGCATGAACTTTTCCCAAGTTAGTTCTACTACAATATTTGGAAAGTTCAACCAAAATCATGTCATGCTATTGGGTTTTGACACAAGGAAACTGACTCTTTACACTTTTTTTATTATTTTAGGCATTTATTAAATAAGCTATTGCTTTTGAACTAACAGAGATTCTTCTGATGGAGCTACTATTAAGATATCCTGTAGATATATTCATAGTCTTTTACTATGACACTGTTAGAATTGACACTGCAGGTCTTAATAACATCATAAATATTCTTGGTCGTACTGGAAGACTGAGGGTTATCAGTACAAGACACTGGTTTTTTGTACGCTATAGATTTCATCAATACAATTACAAGGGCACATAACACGCTGCATGTGTTTTCTGTTAAATTATAAAAGAATACATAAATATGGTAGCTGAATACAGTAAATAATCAACAAAATAAAGAACAAAAAGGTGCACACAAGTAAGGGTTGAATTATAGAAGAGTATGTTAATAATCAATAATTGTTACTGCCATTTTGAAACTCCATGGGAGGACAAAGGGGATATTTTGAAGTTAAGTTTGAAGAACAATAAAAAATGGCTCAATGGAGGTCTCCACTTCTTTTAAAGGTTTGTCTTCTGTATTAGAAGACTATAATTAANGTGCCATTTTGAAACTCCATGGGAGGACAAAGGGGATATTACAGTTTGAAGAACAATAAAAAATGGCTCAATGGAGGTCTCCGCTTCTTTTAAAGGTTTGTCTTCTGTATTAGAAGACTATAATTAATTGTGGACAGATTTAATTTTCTTTAANATTGTGGACAGATATAATTTTCTTTAAAGAGAGGAGAGTGAAAAAGTGAAGTGCAGAGTGAAAAGAAAGACCAGCACAAGATATGAATGCAAGGAAAGACATACTAACCACATATGTATGAACACAAAATCATTTTGAGCCATGATGTGCCAGTCATTTAAAAAACAGAATCAGTTGTCAGTTTAAAGCTTGGGATTTTCTTTCAGTTGAAGACCTTCAGAAGAAGTTTTTAGTTAAAAAAAACCCCAACAAACAAACAAAACAAAACAAAAATAAAACCTGTAAGCCTTTACTGAATTTTTGTTTGAACACTTCTCACAGTTTCTTTAAAAAAAAAATTCAAATTAGAATCTTTGATAAGTTTAAGTGACAAGCATATATGGTACGTTATAGAAAGGAGAAGGAAAGAAATTTCCTTTAAGACTTTTTGTAATACCTAAGTCAAATTTTTGACTTAGGACAGTAGGACTGGTGCTGGGCATATCAACATGAAGCAACCATATATAAAATCAGAAGAAATGCCTTACTGGGTCAACCCAATAGTTCCTGTGGCCAAACATTGTGTCTGGCAGTAACAATGGGAAACTCTGTTTAGACACATGAGCTTGGTCACTTTCTGTGTTTCATTTCTTTTGTACTCACCCAACATCTGTACTTCTTATATTAGAAAAACTGGACAGGACACCCCAGACTGGTCCTTTCAATGTCCATTTATTAATCTGTTGCACTCAAATTTGTCTAGCCCTGTTATGACCCTACTGATAACATCTAACACCACAGTGTTGGTAAAATAAAATGTGTGTTTGATTATAGTGAGAAAATGCATAACAGACAAGTCTGTTTTAAATACACGTCACTGCAGAAATCTGTCTTGGGAATATACAACATATGTAAATCATTTGGTAGTTATACAAATTAAACCTTATCTACAGCTCTCCTGCAGATGATAGGATCAGTTATTCCTTCTCCATATTTTTACTTCCTTGAGATTTGAATATTCACCCCCTACAATGCAGGAGGTTTAATGCAGTCCAACTTTGTGAAATGCTTTGGGATGTTAAGGAAGAGGAAGCCACACAAGTGAAAACTGTTATTTCCTGTGATCTTCTGTTTGACCAACACTACCTCTTTGCTTTGGAAAAGGCTAGTGAGCGTATTCAAGTTAATAAACAAACTAAGAGTTTAACTTAACAAGGCAAAAAAGAACAAATGAAAAATGGAGCTACGACCTCCATTTTTGTTTTAAGATTTGCTCTACAGAAGCAGAGCAGAGATTGAGATTAAAATTGCAACGCAGCAGCAAAGCTATTATTAAAGCCATTTGTTGTTAGATGATGGAGAAAGGGGAATGAAATAGAGTGTTGCTAATAGGGACATATTCAGCAAATTTGTGACCTTTTTGTTAGCAAAATGCAAAGCTCTTTCACATAGAACATCAGCATAGCGCTACCACTGTTTTCAGTGTACGTTGACTGAACTGTGGAGTTTCGGAATGTACACCTAGAGGAAAAAATCCTCATATTCACAAAGCAGCATGGATTAGAGGAAAGAGGTGGGCCAAATCACTAATTCCCTACATGGGCAAAGCTCCTGTTTGTCTCAGTGGTATTGCTGCTCAGATAATTGTTGCATGCAGAGATTTTCATCTGATTAAAAAGGTATGGAAATATACACCAGAACAAGGCAGATACAGCATCATCCAGTTTCTGATTTCAACACTGAAAATCAGGTTAGATAAGAGTTTCTGTCACTCTGTATTATGCTTTTACATTTTCCTATAATTACAAGTGTAAATGGCAACAGCTTCAGGAGAGTTTCTTTAAATGTAAAAAGTTTTTGAGTAATGTCTCAGTAACCAATTAAGACCAAATGACTTCACTTCAGTCAGACAGTAAGTGAATAAACCTGAACCTGTGGTCAAGTTCACATATCCCAGCTTAGACAGCAGCCAGTTTCTGTATTCCACGAATACTCATGCTTGTCACAAGCTGTCTGCATCCAGTTTCTAAAGGAAATTGGTGTGCAGACTGGCTCACTCCATATTTAACGCTAGCTTCAGCAGTAATTAAAAATTAGGAGAGATCTTCAGGAAATCAATTAATTATGCATGTAAAATGCACCAACTAAATTTGGACGCACAATTAGATGACTAATCATAGTTTGAAAAGGTTGAGAATTGCAGTTGCACACTTATAAGGATGCTGGTGACCTATCCTATCCCAGATGCCTGCACTTTCCTGTTTAGAAGCTTCCTAATTTGTTTGCTACTAAGGTCTGTTAGTCAGGTATTTGACACACCTGTAACACAAGAAAATGCCTGACAAACTGTTTACACTGGCAATACTAGCAAGTGTCAACATCAAGAGTCCAGAAACTTCAATATTCAAATTTCTTTGCTCACTAATGGGAATACCCTTATCCCCAATTTTGTGGAGTTTCAATGCAAGTCTCTCCAGAAACTTGCATTTGCAACAAATCAGTTTTATTAAAAAATGAACCTCTATTTGGGCTGGCATGTGGGGTAGTATTTATCAGCCCAGATTTGCATATGAAGCTCTGGGGGGAATGATAAGTTACATCTGTCCTGAAACTACTATCCCACTTCAAAACCAATGTTATTTAAAGGCAAATATCAACAAATTTGGGAATAAATTGTTACTTCCAACGCTGCATATTCTACTATATTTCGCAGTATGACATCACAACAGGTTGATCTCTAGTCATGTGACAAATTTAATAAGCGACTGCCTAACCATCTGACTAGCTCACCCCAGATTAATTCCAGTTTTATCTTTCAGGGATCACTTTGTCTTCTGATGGAAGTTCCCAGTACAGTTCAATTTGGTTCACAGCAAAACTTCAATTTTACAATATAATCAGGTCTTGCCAATTCACTTACAGGCTTTTGAAACTTTTTGTTTTGTTTTGCTTTGTTTTATTTTGTTTAATACACTCATATCCAGAACATACAACCATGATGGAAGTGTTGCAACTCTCACTGTTTAAGTGCAAGCATGAAGCACACAACAGCTGTCATCAGCCGTTAAAGGGTTTTCCTTCAGCAGATTAAAAGTACAGAACGGGGTCAGGTCACAGAAAAGTGAGTGATAAGAGTGGATGACTAGCACTCATTTCTCCCAGCGGTTACTTCAGCTCCCACTGCTTTTCTATGGAAGCAATAGCTCTCTTCTATATCTGACTACAAAAAAGATTTAGTGCATGATTATAAAAAAACAAAACAGAGGAACAGACTAGCTTTCTGCTTTTTTTCTAGTACTTTTTATTTCACTGCTTCTGGAATCACCTGACATAACACCCGATGTGAGAGAAATACAGCCCTGAAGGCAGACCATGTAGATATTTAGAATGTAATAAGTCACATTATACATGAAAATATGACAAACAACATCATATCTCACTCAAATGCTAAAAACTTTGGGGAGGAAAACCAAAATTTTTTAGATTCACCATTTAGACATTAATATCTGTAGAAAATATTTCCCATGAGAAATATCACAGTGGTGTGGTCAGGTTTGCCATTTTTTTGGCCTTTCCCTCCCATCAAAAGGGAGAAATATAAAGAAAATAGGCCAAATTCCCATGCTGAAATCTACAATGAGTTATATTTTACTCTGAAAGTAATCTTTAGTAATCATATTCTCTTGAATGGAACAATTTGGAAATAAAATATCAGTCAAGTCAGTCGGAACCTTTCCCTCTCTTTAGGGATCAAAGTTATCAAGAGCAGAAAATTCCTTGGAGATGTCCCTCCAACTAATGTCCTATCTGAAATCTGACAAGTTAAACTGTATCTTCTCTGCCAAGATAATTTCATGACCCTCCCAAGTGTGTAGGACAATAGAAAGTAGAAGTAAATTGAACAGGAACATGAAGCTGATATTTGAAGTTATTACAGAGAGGATATCCTGAATCCAAATACAGATATGGTACACTCAGACTGGATGGTGCCTCCCTTGGTAAGTATTCCTTGGTAAGTATACCTATTTCTCTCATACTACTAAACATATCGAATAATAGCAAACCCTGTCCAATTCACCTTCCATCTGGAAACTGAGCACAGTGACTATAGTCACAAGATTGTGTTAAACAAAACCATTTCTATACCTTATACAAATAACACTTGTATTGTGGTGACCTGCAAATATGACTGAAGGCCCAAATCTGTCTCATGTACATGGTGTGGTATGCTGCACTCCAAGTATTTCCATGTAATACAGTTCTATAAAACATGGCAGATAAAGATGATTCATGATATCAGTATCTTTGATGCTTTTTTTAAGGACTTCCCACACTCTGNCTGATGCTTTTTTTAAGGACTTTTCACACTCTGGAAAATGTATTTTCATATATTTTTAGAAACGGAAAAATGTTTTGAACATCTTTGAATTTGTTATTCAGTCTGCTATAATCACTTTGTTNTTGATGCTTTTTTTAAGGACTTCCCACACTCTGGAAAATGTATTTTCATATATTTTTAGAAACAGAAAAATGTTTTTAACATCTTTGAATTTGTTATTCAGTCTGCTATAATCACTTTGTTTTTAGTAGTAACCACAATGATAGCATCCTGAGTTACGTATACAAAAAGTAGACCTCAGTATTTCCTTCTCCAGTATTATATGTGACTGGAGAGTTCCAGTCTACACAGTCTTGGCAATGCTACATAAACACTGATTTAAGCTGCAGAAAAAGAGTTTCACCACTGAGTGACAAATGAGCTCATAGAATCATAGAATCATCTAGGTTGGAAGGGACCTTGAAGATCATTGAGTCCAACCATCAACCTAAGACTGCCAAAACCACAACTAAACCACGTCTTTAAGCAACACGTCTACCCATCTTTTAAATACCTCATCTTGCACTCTTCTGAGATGTAAATGTTTTTAATGTACTTGTACACCTCAGATGCATTACTAGCAAAAAAGAAAGTCAGCTTATACTTCTGACAAGGTTACAGAACAAAGTATTGTCAGACCATAAGAGGTAGAGATGCAGTAAAAATGACTTCTAATAGGGATTAGAGTGCTTTAAGTGTTTTGTTACACTTTCATTCTTCAGAAAATCATATTTTAAAATCCTGGCTCAAAAACTTAACATCTGTCTTGTGTAATTATCATTAAAGACCACTACCGCAAACATATTTATCATTTTATTGAGAGATAATATTCAGGACATGAATGATGAAAGGAATAGGATATCAGGTAACACCTAAAAATGTTGTGGTTGTATAACAGAGATAAAAGAAAAATATTAGCATAATGTGTACTTAAAAATGCTATTTCAAAACCCTTGGGTTTTCTTAGGTGGTTCCAAACAAGAATATGTCCAACTTTTTTTCCTTGAATACATGAACAATCTATACTGTGTCTTAATGTTGTAAATGAAATCTTTGTGCATCACTATCAGTACCACCACTGGCTGTGCTTGGTATGTTATTCTTTGTAAATTAAGTTGTTGTTACAACACGCTATCCAATAATAAATGAACAACAGTGCTAGACAGCCCCAGGGCAGCCCACAATCCGTTGTCTTAGCAGTGCACGTATAGCTAGCTTCTTCATATGTGTTAGCTTATATATTCCTATATATCCTTTTCAGTGTTTACAACAGTTTAAATTTTGGTGAGTAGAAGGCATAAAACATCTGAAGAGAAAAGAAAAAAGAAAAAAGAAACTAAAAAAGCAAGGTACCAGGTGGCAGCCTTGTTGTTGCATTTATCTTGTAAGTAATGTGTCAATTTTTTCCATAACAAGCACATCCTGTATCGTGTGTGTCCACTCAGTCATTGATAGAATTTCTGTGCTTTTCCAATTTCTCAGAATGACACTTTTCAATGCCATGATCATGGCTGAGAGCAGAGGTCACCACACTGCCTCCTGGTCAGCAATTTCAGGCATAGCAAAATAAAAGATGTGTCAATTTGTGTTTGGTTGTTTTGGGAAGCGGGGGTTTCTTTTTTGTATGTTGTAGTCTAAGTGACAGAGTTTCTGGATGAAGCCGCTCACCATTCATTCTTCCTCCTTTCAGACAGTGTGTGATACAATCATATTTAGATTTCTGATGTTACCTTTATATGCTCACCAGTTTCTTTTGCACGTTTAGTTCTAAAAGGATGATGACACAGAGAACACACTGTTTTGTTCTTTGCAACATTAAGAAGGAAGATACTCCTTTCTGTTACACTTTACCTAGGATTGTGTAATGAATCTTTGAAATACAATTGAAGAAAGAAAAAAGAAATTGGAGGGTCCCTTATGTTCAGTGTTGCTTCTTTGCTCTTATCAGTAGCAGTTAAGAGACAAACCACAGTATATACATGTTATGTCCATTTTTGATATATAAATAACAAAAGCTACCTCCGATATGCATTCTTTTTTCTTTCCCAGTTCCTTCTAGGTTTAAAGAACTTTGTCTTTTCTACATAGCCTTTAGTTAGCAAAATGAAATAACTCTGTCTCCCAGTTGAGACCATCAGCTTCCTCATCTAAATGGACAAAAAGCAGTATTTTACAAAGTCTCTGCTATTTCATTTCGTAGTCCTGAGATAATAATAAACATCTGGAAAAGTATATTTTTATGACTAAAATGCTGTTTAAATGCAGACCTTTCCCACAACCCAGTGCTAGACCCTGAAAGTTAAGTTTATAGTGACAATGGATGCTCTGAGATTTGCAAAGTACTTTGTTTTACTTTAGAGTCATGTTTCCTATTCACCGACTGTTAATAGAAAGAAAATCCTGAAACAACTCAATGTTACCAAGGCAGGGCTTTCTAAACTGTTTCTAGAGCTTGCCCATGCCATGATAAGGCAAATTCAGAAAACTCTGACAAGTAAATCTCACTGAAGTCCTCTAACCATGTTTATACCTTAATATCTTTGAAACTCATTACACAGAGTATGAAATTAATTTGCACTAAAGCACATTTTTTTCATAAGATATGCTAAACACTGATTACAAAAATTTCATTATTGGATTTCTTTACAACAAACGTACAGGTACAAGGAGTGTGGCTATTTAAACAGACACACTGGATATCAATATAGTAGCGCCAAAGGAAATCAATACAGTTTTTACAATATGCTACTCCTTCCTTGGTTTCAAGTAAAGGTTATCCCCTAAATGTGTGAAATGAGTAACATAAATATTATTTATCACACTTTTTTTGCCTTCCTACTCTTGCTTAGGCTGGGAAAATGAAGTTTAAAAATATACCCATACAAGACAGCATTCTACACATACTTCTCCTGTCTCCTTTCAATACAAAATATCTACCTAAACTTCCTCTTTAGCAGCCACAAAACCTGCTTTAATTTATTTTTTTCCACTAGGAAGAGAGAGGATAAAATATTTCCCCATGAGAGTTGTATTGATCAACACATGCATGAAATATCATTAAGCTCCTACTGCAGTATCTCTTTTCAACAAATACATCTAACTAACAACTCTGAGTTATTTCCACTTCAAGTCTTTCCATGCCGGCTCTGCTGGGATGAGGCAAAACCCTCAGAATGACCATTAATGTTTTGTGGATCTATTGCTCTTCATTCAAGGAGTGTTCATGAGAGAAGTGTGGAACACACAGATGATCTTCAAGGTCAAACTTTTTTTCTTTCCGCAATGAATGCTGCTTTTGCCTCCCCCCTCCATTCACCAGTACGAACCCAAAATGCAAGACTCCTCCTGAATGTAGGGGAGGTTCTTGCTGCTCATGGCAAAATAAATAAATAGATAGATCACATTCTTACTGGAATGTAAGAAAGGTAAGAAAAGGGAAGAGACAGGTTGGAGGCAGCCTGAGACTTCTGTTGAAAACAGCAAAAATCAGTGCACATCCCTGACCTGTCACTAGCTGTGGTAGTGCAGGGAAAGCACCTTTTAGGCTACCGAAGTATCAATTTCAGCAGAGAGCCATACCAAGGTGCTTCATTCAGCTCTTTTAGGACAGCTGTCTCTTATGAGAACTGAATCAAAAGACAGCAGAGAAAATTAAGCTACATACCACAACAGAGAAAGGAACAGTGCTTACAAACACTTAAACACATAAACCAATGTCTCTATTGAAGAAACATAAAAAATACATCAGATTTTTCTTTAACAATAGACCCGGATTTCTCTGCTAGAAAACACAATAGCAATTTATTACTTTAAAAAGTCTTAAGTTATGTCTGCCTTAAATGCTATTTTGATCTTGCCAGGCCAAATATTTTTGGCCAGATATGGCACTATTACAAGCAATGTGGGATTACTAGTGTCTGTTCAGTGAATCCAGAATGGTTTCCTTGCTGATACAGATTTCACAGGGAACATTTTAAGTCTGTAACATAAACAAGTATAAAAGTAATTGTGTGTGAATGAAAAGAGTTTCCCCTGGGGAAAAGGCTATCACTTTTTTAATATATTGAGGGAACTTATTTAAGGTAACCTAATTTTTACTCCAAAATCTAAAGTGCTCAGGATGCTTAACACTAGCGGTATTTCTTAAGAAAGTAAGAAAGAACAGATTTCTGAGAACTCATCTCAAAAATGTCTTCAAAGACCTTTCTCCAGATAACCATGTTGTTAAAACTGCAATGATTGGCCTTGGTGTATTAAAACTTCTTTTAGTTAGATGTAGCAAAACAGGGAAAAAAAATCAGGAGAAAAAACAAGGCAACTCCATTTGCTTCCTCTCAGGGGCATGCTACTGTAAGCTTTGTTTAGATGCTCATATAGCTGCAAAGTAGGTACTCTGTTGTCACCCAGTGCCAAACCTGTCAAATCGAGTACTTCCATGTAAATTCTGCCCAAAAGCGGTTTTGGTTTTTTCTGTTTAAGACTATTTTTCCTTAGTGTTTGGATTCAGACACAGGAACAAAATGAAATTTGCATTTAAGTTAATAAACTCCAAAGTGTGCTCATAGCCGGTGACTTCAGTGGCTTGCTGTGGCATGATTTATGCCATTTCGCTACTTCTTCACTCTTCCAGGCTCAGAATGCGTATTATTTTTCATACTAGTTATATTAGGGGACACCACAGATCCACCTGAGCATTACACTATTTTATTAGCAGGTATGTTTTCAAAGCACTGAGCACAGCTACTTAGCTGTAACAGCTCTGAAAACTTGCACTATCTGTCGCATCCCCACCCCCCTCAGAAGAAATAACCCTTCTCTTCCCTCCCCATTCAGTGTTACGCTTCCTGAGCAACATCTACGGACAGATTCTTTGGCCCTTAATATTGTAACTTAAGCCTTTACATCCTCATGGTCAGAGAGTGAATGTAGAAGTACTCTGTATGCATGTACTTCCTTGTAGCTTATTAATGACAGCATTTTTTCTTCTTAATATTCTGCCCATGTTCCTGTTCACAGGAAGGCTGAATGATGTAGACTGTTTCTTGAAATCTTTGCCTTGATGATTTTTGCTTCCTTTATTCACGTCAGCATGAGGTACAATCAAGAAATAAAAGCCTGTTTTTGAGATACTGATAGGAATAGCAGAGTGCTTCTCTCCTCACCCCTCCTCTGCACTCTCTCCCTTTTCTTTTTTGAGTAAATGATAAGTTTTATGTAGGGCTTTCTTTGGGAATCAGATTGATTTTGTCTTCCTGTTCAGTGCTCATCTGTAAATCCTGCCAAAGGGAAGTCTGCATACAGGTCAGCTTCTTCTGAAAGTTCATTCCCATTGTGAAAGTTCATTCCCAATCTTAGTGCTTTTTGCAGGTATTTGATCTACAGCTTCAATTACCTCCCCCTCCCTCCTGAAATTCTGAATTTTTTTATGTTTCTATAATGTGAAGCTAACAGAATACTTGGTAATAGTGCCACATACATTAAACCTTCTGCAGTGACCCACTGAGGTAAGCAGAGAGTTATTAATTTTTTCTCTATTACTATTTTGGGATGAGGTTTATAACTTATTATAAAGCATTTGGTAAGTTACCAAGTATTGCTCAAAGATTTTCCCACTGTGCAATACAACATGTGAGTTTCCTTTTATCCTACAAGCTATATTAAATCATATAAAATCCTTGAAGAAAGAGTAAATAAACCACTAGATTTTCTTCAGCAAAAATCAGCTGGTTTATATGACCTAAGTCTCACATGAAAACTGTGCTTAAAGTCATAATTTATTTTCCCATAATTTTTTGCTGGAGATAACCAGATTCACAAGCCCAGGAACAGTTTTCCTACATAAATTTATTATTAATGTCATATAGTATATTTTTGATCAGTCACACATAAAGAGGCTTTGTTCTGAATGAATGTCTTATGATGTGTCAGCAGCCCTAGTCTAAAAGGGTCCCAAAAGAAGAACATGGAGACAATGCTCCAACTGTGCCCCAAAGCATAACCAGGAGGCTTTAAATCTGCCTGTTTGTCAACATACATATTCTAAAATATAACATATTAAATATTTTTCTTCTTTCCTAAATAGTACATGAAATAGATAAAGCCAATATCTGAGAAGATTAAACTGTTAACTGTATCAAACACTGAAAATACAAGAAGAACCTTTGATTCCTCATTGGCATAGATACAGGAGAAGCTGGCGGCTTCCATCGTATACAAGAGTTCTGGATCAGGCTCATGAACAGCCATTCAGGTCAGCTACATCTTGACAACAGTTATTCTTTTCACAGAGGTGCTTACTGCTGTTTTTAAGGACTCTGTTCCACTAGAAGCTATATACATAGAGGCATAAGGAAACCAATATCCATCTAATGGCAGATTACAATACAAATATATCATGTTTGTTATTGTAACAGTTTAATGTCACTGCTAGCATGGCAAAGTGGGCAGTAAAAGGCATCCACTATCAATTCCCTTTTTAACTTTGCACGTAACTGTTCCTTTGTCCGTAATGATTAGCAATATTTGGCATCTAGCAGGATTGTTCTAATATGGGAAACTGATAAAGTTCATCATGCAAAGACCATACACATAAACCCTGTTTCTCTAGATATACAATTATCGAAAGCAGGCACTTCCTTCATTCATACTTTTGAGTCATTCTCTCCAGAATATTCTGTACCCAAGCAATTCTGCTGCGCACCTTCTTCACCCAGTTTACCAAACAGCCGCAAACTCCTATTTTTGCAATGAGCAGACTTCACAGCCCTCATGATTTCTCTTCTGATCAGGTGTTGCTGGGCAGTGCAAAGCTACACATGTTAGCCACTGCTATTTTTATTTTTTATTGTCTCCAGTTATTTCAATACATAAAAGTAGCTAAAATTGCTCTTTCAATTTAGAAATAACACAACTTGCCCATTTGCAATTGTCTTTGCAGCAGAAATACAATTTCTTCATGCGTATATTCTATAAGAGCCCTTCAAATGGTTTGGAGGTGTGCTCGAGGTTGCAGCACTTTCAAGAAAACAGTGTTTTTTCAAATAGACCAATGGGGTCATTTCAGTGTTTTATATGCTGTATACCTTCTCGAAATTAACTCAAAGTACATACCCTCCTTTCTTATGCAAATTATTCAAAACAGGCACACTTATATTTTTTATCTTACAACATGAAGACATCATTATGGGCTTAAACAATAACTTAAATTAAAATGTTATGCAAACACA
Organism: Himantopus leucocephalus; assembly: GCA_003993805.1. Taxonomy (NCBI): domain Eukaryota; kingdom Metazoa; phylum Chordata; class Aves; order Charadriiformes; family Recurvirostridae; genus Himantopus; species Himantopus leucocephalus. The sequence continues at coordinate 105,586,780 of RSEF01000001.1, read as the reverse complement.
AATTTGACGTCAAGCAACTAGGGAATATTCTCTTTTGGGATGTTAAACCAATAACACAATTAAACCATGGTAGAGAACCAAGATAAGCAATTATAGACAACAGTGTCATAAAAGTGAATAACCCTGTATCTTCTTTCTTTTTATACTTATGTGTATATAGCAAGAAAAGAGAGAAGTGTGTATTAGTATAATATAAATTTTGGGTTTTTTTTAATGCACATAAATATGTACATCAAAATTTCTATATGATATAGGGGGAGGGAACCCAACTTCTGTTCACCACATATAGTCACCTTTCTTAGAAATCTGAGCTAGAAAAGCAAAATGTGAGGGACAAAATTACAGAACACACATGAATAGAATTTTGTCCTCATAACAAGACCTTTCAAAAACTCTTCTTAGAAGTTCCTGATAGTTAATCTTACTGAAAACATGCTCTTCAAGAAATAAAACACCAACCCACAAATTTTCAAGGGTGTGTGAATAGCACTGGTAGAAATTGCAAACACAGTCCTCGAATTTTTGATAGAATTTGAAGAAACACTAGGAATGATACCAGCAGCTTTTAGAAGTTTGCTTTGGTATATTGAGTAGCAGAGGCTGATGGCTTGTATAAAAAAGTAAACACAGAATACTCTTAGGCCATTTCAACTTCAAGGATATGATCCTGTAAATAGAATAGGGTTTTACTGTAAACCATAGGTAAATTGAAGGGCTCTTCCCCCCTACTTCCCCCTGCCCCAAATTCTGAGAGAACGATACTGCTCTTTTGACTACATGGGGACAATTTATAGTGAAGACAACAGTTTAGTATGATTTTCCCTTTCCATGTGGACAGTTTAATTACTCTGTGAAAACAACAGAAATGGAGATCTATCTTTGTTCACCATCAGGCAAATAAACACAAGCTGAAACAATCATCAACATCAGGGAAAAGTTTTAGTAGACAGAAGAGGGGTATACTAACTGTGGTGAACGATGGATGGATTTCACAGTTATCTACAATGAGGGTGTTAGATGTCAAACAGAAATATAGAAATGAAATTTCTGTGGCAGGATTCATTTCATGTTAAAGTTCTTGCCTCAGATAGATGAAAAATTTGTTTTCAGGAAAGAAAATGGAATATTGTGATCAACCAGAGCAGTCACTGTAGGGAAAAAGTTTGTCACAAGCTAAAATTGATTATATTTAGTTAGGTGCTAGAAAAAAAGCCAGAATAAAAAGGGATAACTGTAAAACTATACAATGCAGTTCTTTCTCCACTGTCTTGATTCCATTATCCACTTTGGTATTCTTTCAGAAACTAACTCCCTGCTGTGAGGAATTTGCAAGAAATCTGCATTATAGTAATTGTTCACTGTAATTTTCTGCAAAGACTGATCTCTCAGAAAAATTGCTTCTTTTTCTCTTTTTTTCTTTTTTCTTTTTTTTTTTTTCCCTGTTGGCATTGTATAATTAATGTTGCATGCTAACATACAGAACTCGGAATTGCCCATATTTAGTAAAACATTACAAAAGTCAAACTGTGTAACTCCTTTATCATTTCATCAAATATTCCCTCTGGGTGATTGCCACTGGACAACTTCCTTGACAGTCAGGGAAGACTTCTGCTGTATTTATATACGTTCAGTCTTTGATTAGTGTTTGAAGCATGTCCAGAGCATAACCATTATAAATTATTCACATTTACAATAGCTTAGGACACCTTCTTTATTTTTTTTTCTTGAAATATCAATATTTCTTCTAAATTATTTACATTCATCCAGTTCCACACCACAGGAAATTTAATCTTGTTCTGTTTTCTCACTGGGCTGCACGCACACTCTTAAATTTGATTGTCTGCTATTGTTGAGCATGTAAGTTAACTTCAATGCAATTTTTGTATAAAGTTTCTAAACATGATTGTACTTGATTCAATGAAAAAACTCATTACTTCTAGTGGCAGCAGGATTGCTCTTAGAACTTTATAAACTAAATGTACTTCTAGTATTGCTTCACTGACCTGACACTTTTTTATTTAGGGCAGAATATACAATTACACCCATATATACGGATTTGTTAACACTTTGGATCATACTTGTAAGTGTCCGTGAGGTTCTACTCACTTCATGAAGTATAGCCGTAATTCCACTTAATTATTTTAAGCCTCTTCATGGTCTTTCTAGGCAGCATTTATTAGACCAGGTCAAGTACTGTGTGGAAGTAGCCATTCTGTTTCCAGACTTAAGGCAGAGCCACCTCAGATGTCTGCACCATTTTCCCATCTTGCAGTTCTAGAAGAAGCATGAGATTTTGGCAACTTTGCCTCAACAGGGTAGGCAGCCTAGAAGATTTCTGAAGCTTCTATGTAAGAAACAGGGTAAAATCTTGTATATTCATTAGTATCAGAACTATAGAATTAATTTAGGAAATTCAGCTTTAAATTTCATCCTTTTATACATATTTTCATGACATCTCCTTTGGTTTAAAATGTAGTATGAAACAAATTTTGTATATACAGGATCCATATAAATTTATAAATAAAATGTAAGTATAAATGATAGTAAATCGATATTAAAATAAACATATCTTTTTTTTT
>RSEF01000001.1:105565663-105584101 GCA_003993805.1 Himantopus leucocephalus | reverse complement strand
TATATATATATATATATATTTTTTTTTTTTTTCCTGCTAAGGTATTTCTGTAAGGATTTATTGTTTGGGTGTATTTTCGAAGGACTAGAAATTTTCCTCATGAATTCGTGTACGAAGCACTTTTACAACCAGGTTATAGAACTTGAATGGTTATAGCTATTGTGGAAATACATCTTTTTACCATTGTATGAAGCTCAGCTAAAGGTATATATCAGTGGAAAATAAACAGCATCATGTAAATGTGAAGCATAATGAAGAGGAATAGAAAAAGAAAAATCAGAAGAGAAAATTTTGTTTTCCAGTGAAGGGGAATCACAAAAAGTATTAACAATGTGTTATGGGTTTTTTTTTAAAGACATACTGAACCACTCACCATAAGTATTGAGTAAAATTTAGAGAGGGGGAAACCAAAGAATTATCTTCAGGCTCTGTTTAAAAATTTGGAACCAGTTCCTTTTTCATTCATTAAGCATAGGTGAGGTTCCTGGGAGCCTTAAATCAAAGGAAAAAAAAATCCCCTCTGTTCCTAAGAATACCAACTGTGCATGGATTATTAACAAGAAAGAAAGATTTGGGAAACACCTTTGCTTAGAGCAGGATGCATATGGACCTGTGACTATAATATAACCTACCAAAGACCATGAGTAGAGAAGGGAACGGCTGGTAAACAGGCAAAACAAATTTCCTGAAATATTCCCTTGACAATTAGAGATTCAAATGTAATCACATTTAAATATGATGAGATCAATAGAGCTGTGCTGATTCAGAGGTAAAAAGATTCCCATAACTCATCTTCCATTTCGGTAAGTTACGATAGATCGAAGAAAGCAGCATCCAGATAATGCGAGGATGAGGTGTGCCTGCTGTGCTCAACAGAGGAAGATCTGGAATATGTACAACCAAAAAGACCCACTGGCGTTTAAGTAATCACAAAAGAGGTAACATCTTCTGTCTCCTGTTTTTGCAGTACGTTAGGTGTGCAATGAACTGGCATAAGTTCTTCCTCCCTGCTACTTTGCTCCCTTTTTTCACTACTTCTGTTAAAGCTCGTGGTGTGGGACTACAGAGACACTGTCCTATATAGCAAAGCTAGGTTCAGGAAGCCTGAGAACACACATGCATCTGCCTCACAGGCAAATTTTACTGGTCTTGCTAATGTCTGTCCCTGCTCTTTCAAAATTATGACTATTGCTATTTTAAAAAGATACTTAAGTTAGTTAAATCAGATTCACATTAGGGTCATTTAGCTAAGATTTTTTGTTCTCATGTTTCTTTTCTTAAACTAGGGGTTATATGCCAGGATTTAAATAACAGATTACTAATGAAAATTCTGTAATTAAAGAAAAAATAAGCTTTTGATGAAAATGATGAAAAATAGCACCATATCATGAAAGTAAAGCATGAATGCTGGCTCAAACTCACAGCTCTCAAGTTAGTTAAACCAATTTTAATTGATTCCTCAATTAAATAAAATAACTGATTCCCTGACACACTGAATTAATGAATGAATGAACAATAAAAAAAAGCATAAAAGAAGTTATGATTGTCATGCACTGATGGTAAGATGAAGGCTTCAAGCCAACATCAATTTTTAGGGAAAGTTGTTTAATTAACAATAAATTGCTGTGGGGCCAACAATCACTGTTTGTGCTGGTTTTTATTGCGAGATAGAGAACTCATCAAATCAAGGTATAGCTCTTGAACACAATGTATGAAGACATATATAAAAGAAAATCTCTGTTGTTTTACACAGTCCAGTCAAATCTTACATTGATAAGGTAGCCCTTATTCTTTGCCTAAACTATTTGGACAGCTACATATGTGATCAGAAAATCAATGGCATATGATGATGCCTCTCTCACTGAGAAATAAATTTGAAAGCATATGTAAATCTGCATCCTATGGGTTCTTACAAGTTCTCCTACAACCTTATTTATGGTAAGATCATGAAAAAAATTACGGTGATAGTGGTGGGTTTTTTTTAAGAGAACTTTTCTGTTAAGTATCTATTTTGAATCTCCTTTTTTTTTTTTCTCTGCTCTGACTTTTCACTGGATCAATTTTAAATCATAAAAGCTTTGCTTGTCTCATGCTTTACAGCTACTCAAGCAGGAAAAACAGCTGTGTAGTGGAGCTGAGGTAAAGAATTTTAACTGCAATGAATTTTACTTCTAGATCCTGGTATCTTTTTCTTTTCCAGCTTGCTTCATTCAAGTAGTTCTTTCTTTTCTCATTTTTCCTTCTTTCTTACTTGTTCACAGGAGACTTTCAGCGCAAAGAGAGAACATCGAACAGGTCAGAGTTTAATAAATAGTTTTGGCCTTGTGTTGGTAGTATCAGTGTACTTTTCCCAACCATTTAATCTTTTACTGTTTAATGCAAACATCTTTCGAATCCAGACTCTGCCTTCTGCAACAACCCTCCTACATTATTTACATTATTGACTCTGTTTTTCCCAATTTTGGTCCAAAAATACTTGTTATGTAGTTTCTTCTTTCACCTTTATTGCCTGCCTGCTATTAGAGTTAACCTCTTGTTTGCATTATTTATCACTGAAAAACATTTTAAGTTAAAACTTCAGTCATATGCTGTATAAAATTGCATTGTTTCCTCTGAAGGAATTATGTTGACTGGATGCCAAATTGTGCTTTGCTTATAGAGACTTCACTGGAGTTCTGCAGTGTATGGTAAGCTACGTAACATTTGGGGATAACAGATTTTTGAACAGCTTTTGGCAACCACTCTGAAACATTGATAAGAAGCATTAAGGAAGAAAAGAGAGATAGAACACCACATGGAGTTTGCATTAGTAGAGTTGTGATAAATTGACAGTTTACTGCTTGCTCTTTTATTCATGTGCTATCACTGGGGAGCATCGGGCTGCTGAAGTAAACATCATGGATGGGAGAATCACACAGAGCACACTGCACTGCTGCGAGGAGGGAATGATTTGGGGATTTATCAGCCTATTCTTAGTGATTTTGTCTTCCCTTGTGCCAGGCAACAATTTCTGCCCAAATACTGTTGTAAGTTCTTATCCTATTTATATTTCTTCAGAGTTGCTACAGTAAAATTAGGGAAATCCACAATATTACTAGTATGAAACTATAGTGTAAGGAATGGTTATCATACTATGATGTACAAAACAAGAATATGGATTTCTATGGAACATCCTGTGCCAAAAGGCTAATTTAAGCTATTAGTTCATGGAAATTTTAAGGGACAGAAGTGCTTCATGTAAGAATATATTATGATGATTGTGTTCTGACTGATCCACATTGTACCATATTCTTCTCATAAGAGGTATCTATTTACTTCAGTAGCCAGAAACACATTTACATTGAATTCTGAGCAGAAAACAGTTTACAACAGGTCTGTAAAGGAGGTCTTTGAACATGAAAAAATGCTGAAATTATTGTATGGTTTTCCAGTTTTCTCCTAGACAGAGTACAAATGCAGATCGTATTACCAACACTTAGAATAAGAAAGAAAGAAAATGAAAAAAGTAACACTTCCCTCCTCCCAGTAAAATCTCCACTGGTTGTTTTTTGCTTTACTTTGTTGAATTTCTACTATTTTTACTTATTCACATAGTGTGGAAGGAAATGAGGCTCCTGACAACCTGTTTTGATGCCGCTTCATACTGAAGTGATGAAGAGCTGTTAGATTCCTACTGGTTACCCCTGTGGATTAATGAAGGGTAAGACAGAAATTGCAGAGCTGCCATGCAGAATGACCTTACCTGATAAGACTGTTCTGCCTTCGCTGCAGTAGGTGAGAAGGGCAGGCTGTATGCAGCAGGCTGTTTTTTCTGTACCTTAATGAGAAAAATTGACCTGTTTATCCACCAGCTGTCTTCTTTGTTTTTGATTCAGGCCATTTTTGGAAAACCTTTTCTGTTCTTAAATGTTGAATTGAAGCAGAATCCTCTAAAGAATGGTTTATTGTCAGCAAAATCTAGTGGAGTGCCCCAAACTATGGAAAAACGTCTGCCAATAAATGGATTTGTAAGACTACTTTAAGACACATAGTATTACTGACTTAATTTATATGACATATGAAGTAGTATATGAGTAAACATGGGCTCCTTTTTCCCACCTACTAAACTGTTTTCATTGTCTTCTATACCCCTTTCTTATAGCTTAGCTTTGGTTTTTATTTTTGTACTGTATCTTTAGGACATCTTTTGGTGAAAAAGTAAATGATGAAAATCTCCAAATTACAGATTTTTTTTTCCCATGTAGAAAGTGAACACTTTGACAACATCATTTTCTTTGGCTATAATTTCATGAAAAAAGATAAGTATTTTATAATACGTGCAATAGAAACACAACCTGTGTCAGACTGTACAAAGAAAGAGTCTTTTAAGGTTACTGAATCAAAGAGTCAAAAGGTAGGAAATGCAAAAATAAAGGTGGAATGAACAATTAAGTTAGAATTAAGGTAGAGTGAACAATTATCTGTTCCGCTGCTCTTTTTCTGTTTTTCACACTTCTTGAATCTAGTATCCTTGTGCAGTATAAATTTCTCTGCAGATGCTCATCTTGGCATCTGATTCCTTATTCAACCATTAGACTCCTGCTGCTCCTTGATTTTCCTTACTTGTTTCCAAATCATAGAAACAAGGCAGTCCTTCGCTCCCCAATTTGGTATCATACTCAAACTTTCACTGTCTCCATCATCCAGGTTGTCAATCAAAAAGTACTTACACCAGTATTCATCCCTGCAGGACGTTACTGCTAAACATTAACCAGTGGGATGTTGCACGGCTGATCACAATCCTTTGCTCCTGATGATCCAGCTAGTTTTCAGTCCACCTTTTAGCTGATTTATCCAGTTCATGTCTCAACAGTTTGGCAGTTAGAATACTATGGGAGAGCATATCAAAGGCTTTATTAAAGTCAAGATAAATAACACACACACAGCTCTCCCTTTGCCCACAGGGCCAGTCATCTAACTGCAAAAGGTAATCAGCTTTGTCAGTAACTACCTCCTGTAATGTAAATCCATGCTGGCTGATCCCAGTCACCTCCTTGCCTTTCATAAGTCTGGCAACCACGTCCAGCACTAGCTGCTCCATCATCTTTTCAGGTACTGAGGTGAGGCTGACAAGTGAATGTGAGTTTTGCCTTTTTCTCATTTTCAGGAACTTTCCCCCTATCATCATGGTCTTTCAGATGATAGAGAGTGGGCTTACAGTGATATTGGCTGCATCCCTCAGCATCTTTGGATGCATCCACTTCATCCCATGGACTTGTGTATACCCAACAGTCCAAAGTGCTCCCTCACTCCATCATCCTTTGCTCTGGGTAATCCTTGCTCCTCCAGACTGCCCCTAGGCCTGCAGGCAAGCTTTCACCTTACCAACAAAAGCGAAGACAAAGCAGGCATTGAGAACCTCTGCCTTTTCCATGCCTCTTTTCATGATATCCCATGTCCCACTGACCCAAGGAATGGCAATTTCTTAAGCCTTCTCTTGGCCAGCAATTTTTTTAAAGAATCCTCTCTTTTTGCCCTTCACACCTCTTACTGTTTTCAACAACAGCTGAGCTTTGTCTTTTCTAACTCCTGCCTTTTTGTAGAGATCACTTAACATTACAAGGTAACTTACAGCAGCATATCAGATTTTCCCAGCAACCTACACCATCAGACAAAAGTTGTGTTATTAAAGCCTTAATCTGCAAATGGCTGATTAAACCCTCAACACCCACACACCAACTATCTTTTACAGTATACACCAGCAGAAAGTAGACTGAATTATTTGCTGTAGGCCATTTCATAGAATCACAGAATCTGGTGATTTCTGAAACAGAAAATGGTTTAGGTTGAAAGGGACCTTGAAGATCATCTAGTTCCAACCACCCGCCTCCCACTAGACCAGGTTCCACAGCAAACTTAGCCTCTCTCCTACTCAAAACACAAAGATTTCAGTTTGTACAAATTGTCTGAAATGTTTTTTTCACGGAATGTTTTAAACAACTATATTTCAGTCCATAGGTTGCTTATTGTGTGTTGAGGGTATTGCTTTTAGTAGTACCTTATGATTCAGTGATCTTCATGTAACAGCACATAATTCCCATCTAGTATCATGCTTCAGACATCCTAGTGCTTGGCAGAAATCAGTCTTGACAGCTCCCTCAGTCTCTGGGACTGTGCATAGCATGAGCATTCACAAGGCAGTTACGTTCAGTTAGCAGATAGTGATATATGTCAGTATTACTATACTTGCACCACACAAGTAGTAAGATTGTCAAAGTCTCTTAGAATGATTCACTTATTGCTTTTTGGTATCTACAGTATACTTTTGCCACTCATGGAGGTGTTGTTATTTTAAGTTGTGGTGGATCCACAAGTACCTCCCTCCCCAAGCATTTCCAGAGTGGAGTCCACAGGGCAGCAATAAACTTCCAACAAAAATTCAGAAACAGCACTGCCAAACACATTTGACTAGTCCCTAGGTTTAGCAAAACTCCATCAGACAAGAGCAAAGTGAGTAGTCAAAGATAGCTTTTCATGGAAATACTGCAAAGCGTTAGCACATCACTTAGCAAAGTTTGAACAGATAAGGATTGATGGGATATAATGTGTATTTGGTGTAGGTGTCCAGGTGTTGGTAGCAGGGGGCTGCAAGGTGGCGTCTGTGAGTAGAGGCCAAGGGCTGCCCTTTGCAGGACGCAGCAGGTTCTGGCCAGCTCCAACAGACCCAACATGGTGGTGCTTCTGTAAAAATATATTTAAGAAAGAGCAAAATGCCACACAGTAGTAAGAAGTGAGGGAACAAAATGTGAAACAACCTTACGAACACCAAGAAGAGAGAAGAAGGAAGGGAGAAAGTGCTCCAAGGGCTAGACCAGACATTCCTCTGCAGCCTGTGGAGTGGACTGCACTAGAGCAGATACCCATGCTGCAGCCCATGGAGAACCCTGTGCTGGCACAGGTGAATTTGCCCTGAAGAAACTGCAGCCCATAGGAAGGGCTGCAGACACTAGCATCAAGTTTCTGAGGTTCACCAGTCAGCACTGACTACACAGCCCTAAATGGACCTTATCTAACTCTGAATCTGTTGGCTTCTCAGTAAGAATGCCCTAGATAGCTCTTCTCCCAAGTAACAAGTGATAGAACAAGAGGAAAGAACTTCAAGTTGCACCAGGGGAGGTTTAGGTTGGATATGAGGAAAATTTTCTTCACCAAAAGGATTATCAAGCATTGGACCAGGATGCCCAGGGAAGTGGTTGAGTCACCATCCCTTGAAATATTTAAAAGACATGTAGATGTGGTGCTTAGGGACATGGTTTAGTGGTGGACTTGACAGTGCTAGGTTAATGGTTGGACTTGATGATCTTAAAGGTCTTTTCCAACCTAAACCATTCTATGATTCTGTGATTCTATGTTTGGGTGGTAAGAGCAGTATACATGCCTATCCTGGTAAATCTCAGAAAACAAGATGGGCCTCTATACATGGCATATACGTGACATATACAACTTAATCTATGTTGCTTATAGGCATGAGGTACTCTTACCTAAACACTTCTTTTTTTATCACGTCCTCAACTTCTTCTTTCCACAAAAGACCACATCCTTTCCCTCCAAACTCAGTCATTCCCTGACTCATTCAGAGACATATGCCAATGGATCTAGTCCATTAGAGAACAGGCCTTTGTCATCCTGAAAATCAGTAGCGTTGCCTCCAGCAGTTTGGGGCAGCCTTGCAGCATCTCTGAAGATATTTAACATCATTTTTAGAGAAAGCTGTGTTCTGTATGCCAAGGGAAGGGCAGAAATCTGCAGTAGCTTGTTGGAGATAAGTCCCGGTGCTGGCTGTAACTTCCTGGCAGGGAAGATATTTCTGGCTATGCCAAGGCATAGACTTATGACTACACATCTATTTTAGGACAGGAACTCCTGCTGGACTGTTAATTCTGTGTGAGCCCTGTAGGGACATATTACTTTCTTGGCAGCATCACAGAGGCAATCTGGACATGTTCTGTGAGAGATAGAAAGATAGATAAGGCAGAAAAATGGAATACTTACTGCCTTACATTTTCAATAACATTTCTGGCCTGAATCAGAAGCCTGCAATCCTCAAGTTCATTGAGCTGCAGTCTGACCAAATGGAACAGTCACTGGCACTTACAGGAGCTCAGCATTGCCATTCACATCACGGCATCTTTCTCCTGCATAGACATGTTATCAGGAAGTGTGGTGTTAAACTGAATCATTCTATGAGGTTTTGAGACAATTGTCATTTTCCATCCCTTCAGTTGCTGTGCAATTCCATCTTTTTCCAAAGCCTGGGAGTTTTTCTATGATGTGGAAGCTGGAATGGCCAGCTTTGGTTAATGTTATCATGGGAAACCCAAGGATTTGTGTTCCAAAGAAGACTTACAGGCAACCATGAAATTTCAGGTTAGAAATTGTTAAGAGTACATACAGACAAGAAGAGTGGAAGATCGTTACTTGGAGCAGTTCCTCAACAGTCCTGCTGACGCTGACTTCTTACCAGATGTAAGAGACTGCAGCATGTCTTCCTATTCCCCTCTTCTGTCCTCTTCTTTCCCTCCACTCTGGGGTAAGTAGCTCTTAAGGAGCATGTGGTTGTGATCTTAGCTACATTATTTGTGATAGCTTCATACACAACCTTTCCCTACCTCTTCCCATGTTGCATACATGAAATCTCTTCAGTTCTTCTGAAGAATTGTGCATAACTTTTCTGTTTGCAGTATAGCTTGTTAACAAGTAAGAGGTTTAGTCTTATTTGATAGATGCGATAATAAATTGTTGTTCTTTTCCTCATCTTATGGATATGAAACCTAGGAACATGTGTCTCATTTTTGCAGAAATTAATGTAGAGGTAATGGCATTTAAATTTCCTACTATTAATCAGTTATCAGGTAGAGTCTCTGCTGAAATCAATAGGAATTTTACGTAAAAGAAGACATTATACCACATCCCTTTCTTATTGAAATAAAGAAGATCTCTTCTTTTCCTTTTCTGCTCTCTCATCGATATAAATTACAGTTCCATTTGAAGTTTTTTTCAAGGATGGAATTAGTATTATGGAATTCCATATGAAAAGTTTTTTGTTATCTAAAATAATTTGTGTAAGTTAAATCTTTCATAACACATTTGTAGGATATCAAAATGTGGTCAAATGGAAGACAGCAATGTATTCACTTACTGTAGCTTAACACAGAGAGGGTGTCACGCAATCAAATACTATGGTAAAAAGTACCAGCTTCCATAGCTAATTTAATATTGTCCTGTGGCTTCATTAAGAAGAAGGTATGCATACAAAAGTGTTCTGCTTTTCCAGCTGGCTTTATATGCAATATTCGTAGTGCTGCTAATGAAGTAAATAAAAGGAAAACAAATCCCTACTGGATCCTAGTTTGTTCACTGATATGAAAGGTCTCATTAAATGAATGGGTATTGTGTATAAGTATTCCACAACATTTTGGATATTAACATTAAAATAGGGAGTGCAGTTGGGAGCATATAACATTTTCTAGCCTTATCCAACTACCAGAATTACCTTGCTCTAAAATAAAATTGGAAACATTTAATTATTAAATACAAAGTTAACATTTCTGGCTTTCCATAGCAGATTTGTATTTAATAATTAAACATTTGTTTCAAGTAAACAATGTAAACATTTTAATTTAATATCTGATCAGCAATACTGCTGTGGCATTATTTTGAGAGCCATTTCATTTTTTTCTTTGCAATTATGTACTTTGTGGCACTTAACATGTCATCTAAAAGCTTCTGAAAACATTTTTTGTATCTTAAAACCAAGGGAAATATATATAACAGCTTCTCCTACTAAGTGTAATATACTCAGAAATGTCCTTGTTATTAAATGGCTAAAAATATTTCTAAAATGCTTTTGATATATGTTTGTTAGCATAGAAGGGAAGCATTCTGACTTTTCCAGACTGCTTTGTTCAAGAAATGGTGCAATGGTTAGGAAGAAATTATAATACAGTAGTCACTGAGCATATCAACTCTTTAATTTCATTTTCAGAAAGAGAGGAAAAGAGAGTTACTATTTTGCTTTTAGATAATAATAGCCATTGGGCCTACGTATGTAGCCTTAAGGAAAGATGCATAAAGTTCTAAAATGACAAGGAAGTTGTACAGGGAGAGAGAATCCATGCGAGTAATTATCCCCAAGAAGCACTGTAACTGCAGCAGACCATTGTCCTTCCTAAAGCTAACATTCCTTCTAGCAGTGCACTCTATAGGCATCCGAACATTTATGGAAAAGCAAGACTGGTGAACTTCAAACAAAAAATATAGATCTACTGTTATGAATGTTCTAAATGCACCTTTACTGGGAGAGAGGGAATGAAATAGAAAGGATCAATGACGCTTCAATTTGTCTTCAGTATCAGCCTATGGAGCACGTATTGCCACACCCCATCATGTGCTCATTCAGCCCTACCTCCCCTGTACAGAATGTGTTTGCTTCCTTCTCTGAAACAACCTTTCATCCGGCAACCACTATTCTATGCAGACCAACTACATCCTCACTGTTGGGAAAAAGAACTTCAGACCAAGAAGTAAAAATCACCCTTTCCCTTATACTACTGCCTTGGGAGGCTGGCAACACTTCGGCTCACAGATTTTCCAGTCTGGTGTTGTGCTGAGCCCATAAAACCACCCAACCTTCCTACCCATAGCTTACGTAGTGTAAACCAGATTAGTTACAAGCATATAGAGAGAAATTTGGTTTATCTATTTATTCTGCTTCTGATTATGACCCTGTGATTTTTCTTTTTATTTCTTTGCAGGCACGGATTTACTTCAATAGTTTCAACCTTTCAAATGAAACTGTAGTGGGTATTTGGAGTTACATAGATTAAGCCTCAAGGGAACCCCTCAGAACAAAACTTCATACTCTGCATCACTTACAATTAATATCTAATGTAAAAATGGGAGCTTAAATCTTTCTGGCCACACCCTTCTCTTTCTAATACTTCTTTTTTATTAAGCATAGCAGAGAAGAAAGGATCATTAGGTCATACAATTGCAAATGAATTGCAATAGTTACTCTGCCATTAAAATGAAGCTCCAAAGTTTGTTATAAAAATCTTCTCCTGCCAAAGGTTGTCTAGTCTAGACAATTTGTAAATGAATCTTAAGCTTACCCCTCATGGAGGGGGTGTACCCTCATCACTGCTATTTGCTGCACGGATGAGGCAACATGCTTGAAATGCTGACTTCTGGACAGGATCTTGAGGAAGCTTTAAAAATTACCTGCACAGAAAGAAACAGTGTCTTCAGTTTAGAGTGAGTTTAAAATTTTTCAGGGATTTTAATTAGCCAGGTAGATAGGACATACTGGCATTCTCACGTAAATTGCTTGTATTAGCAACAGAGTTAAATATTGAGTATTGTGGAAATGGTGTGCAGACACTTGCACATTCCATTATTGTGGGGAAAAAATCAGATATCTGACCCATGAAAAGAATATTAAATGTAGATTAGACAGTGCAAGCAATACCTTACTTAGGTACAAAGCTGCAAAATACTTTATGTCTGCTTAGTTATGTTTTCTTGCTTGCATAATGTGCATACCAGTTAACATATGGTAATCTTTCAGTTGACATTTATGTGATATGAGACAAAGGAAGATGGAGGGAGAATAAGTTTTACTCTTCTGCTAATGACTAGGGACACAAAGACTTGTATCCATACTACAGAAAACATGATTTTCAAGACTTAATGGAATTTTTGCCACATGTTCTCCTTTATATAAAGATACTTCAATTTTTTTTTTTTTGTTACTAAACTATTGATGAGCAGGCTGTTTTCTAAATAAATTCATAACTAATAGAAGAGAGAGCTTGAGGAGGTAATTACAAAAACATGACTAGGGACAGAATTTTTTCTGAATCTTCTACTACACTTATTCCTTTATTGGAAACCAGAGGCTTTGCAGAGGATTTTGCCAAGTGAATTATGTAGAAGAAGAAGAGAGTAAGATTTTAAAATGTAAGAAGGTATAAAAAGAGTTTCTGGTGACATCTTTTTTTTGGATGAATCAGTCTAGTTATGGTTGTGTTTAGAACTAAGAAAGGTTGAAGGATGATTTTCCAAGAAATGCAGAATAAACCACCTTCAAGAATTGCAATACATACCACAATACTTTAAAATCCTATGCTGGTATCCATAAAACTGTAAAATTCTGTAATAGTCAAGAGTTTAAGCCTCAGGCAGCGCATGAACAGTAAACATTTAACAAAAACAACTCCCATCTCATTTTTCCTCCTCTTGCTGTGTGCGGTTTAATTCATTTTATTGTTTCATATTTCAGTTGATCTCACACTACCTTTTCTCTCCCCACAATACTAGTCAAGAAAGTGTATGGTAATTAGATAGCATGCCTCTGGCACAAGTTGTTAACTGCAGTGGAGTCAGAAGGAATTTTCTTCCAGTGCACAGATCGGAGTTGCATTATGGGATAATTTAATTTCAAACTCCTATGTCTTTTCCATGGTGAAAAAAAGTATTGAAGGAATAAGTATGAAGCAGGGGAAAAGAAGGAATTCAAGGTTTTTTCTTTAAAACAACTAGAATTAGGTATGGCTGAAGGCACAGATGACCAAATGAGGTTTCCTCCTGCCTTTGCTGCTGGATTTAAAGTGAACCCTCCAATTTAGTTTCCACTGCATACAGATATTTTTCTGATACATTCTTTCCAACTCTAGCACTTTTCCCAGCTGAATACATCTTTTTTTCCAAGCAAACTCCCACAGCTAACCTTCAGATGTTCTTCCCATTGAAGTGAATGTTTGGATTTTCCCCTACACATTATTTAAAACAGGCAGCAGACACAGCTCAGGAACCTTTGGGCAACAGTGCTAACTGTTCAGGACAGAGGTCTTAACAATACTTATCTTAAAGAAAGGTTCTTATGGAAGACTTCCAAATGCCTCCATACAGGAAAAGGCAGCAAGAATAAAATAGGAAGGGTGTGTATGTGTGTGTGTGTACATGCATGTGCGGTGAATACCAACTGTGTGTCTGTACATGACAATCCCTTTCCAAAAGGAAAATTAAGTTCTTTTCTACCTCCCTCAGGCCCCAAAAGTCAGTACACCAAAATCTTTACTTTAGCCTCGCAAACTGTAGCTGCCTCCAAGCGTGTTCAGAAGGTGTTTTTAGTGCTTGAGTTTCTGATTTCTCAGGGTCTTTGCTGGAGTGGGTGTTGGTGATGGCCAATGGAAAACTGATAAGCTTCATTTTTTCAGACATGACTATGATGCATAAGGTAAATAGTCATTTTAGTGCACAGATATACCTAAATTAAGCTAATTACAAGGCAAAATGTATTTTGGGGTGTATTTTCCCTTAGCTCATTTTTAGAAATGTCAACATATTTTTGCTTTCCTCAGAAAGTCCAGGTGAGGCTGGCAAGGCTGTTACTTGAGTATTTTGCAGGTATCTTCCACACAGATGAAAAGAAGATGAGGCAGGCAGTGGACACCTGTCTTAATAACATTACTCTGCCAGAACTTCCTTGAGGGAGCCAGCAAAATTTTCCAGCTGGCCCAACACCTGACTTTCACTAATGATTATACAGTGGCAAAAGAGATACTCCTAGCATGCAGATAATGCCAGATCTGCTCCTGATTTGGCTGTATCCCTGAAAAAGGGATGCATACCAGGAACCATAAAGTGGATGATAGTACTATTTTCGGTCTTCCTGGATGGTGGATTTTGTATGTAAGCCAGGCTGCATGTCACTGGGCAGGACTGTGACAGAGATGGGGGAACTGAGTTGGCACACGGGCAGGCCCTGGCTAGGAATGAATGAATTGACCTACAAGTGTCATGCACTATCCACAGCATGTCCATGACATGTCCAGATTAGCTTTTTTACGTATACCCATAAATTCGCTAAGACTTGGCTTGGATATGAGACAGTTTCATGTGGGTTGCATCAATTTGCTCCTAGCCCTTCGCCATGCTCCAGGATCATGCAACTATTTAGATCAGAAGGGAGCTCTGGAAGACAGTTAGTCAAAGCAGGGTTAAATTCAAAGTTAATTCAGGTTGCTCAGAGCCATATTCAGTCAATATTTAAATATCTCTGAGAACGGAGATTCCACAACACCTTGGGGCAACCTATTCCAGTGTTTAACAACTTTCTTGGTGATGTCCCCAACTGCCATATTATCTCCAGTCAGAATTTCTGATTTTGCAACTTGTCACTGTTGCCTCTTTTTCTTTTTCTTTTTTATCTGAAAATAGTTCAGGTCTGTCTTCTCTGTAATCACCCATTAGATACTGGAAAAGAGTGATTAGATCCCTCTTTAGCCTTTTTTTCCTCAAGGCTAACCTCTCCACCAACTCTCTCCAGTTTATCAATATCACTCTTGCATCAGGGAGCCCATAAGTGGCACAATATTCAAGATGAGGTCTCACAAGTGGTAAGTAGGAAAGAAAAATCATTTCCTCCAACTTGTTGGCTGTAATCCTAGTAATGCAGTCCTGTACTCAATTAGGCTTCATTTCTGCAAGATGTACTGCTGATTCAGTCAGCAGAGTCTTTTTTTTTTTTTTGCAGAGCTCCTTAGCTGGCCAGTCCCCAGCCTGCATGGACGCGTGGAGTTATGCTGTAAGTAAACTTGTATTCAACTGTGCCCAGCTGTTTCTGAACTGTCATTTTGCTTTCCCAGCATGACCTTGGACCTGACTCAATACCTCAACTTCTCTGATGATCACTGGAGCATTCCTGTTGCTATCATTACTCCTGTTGTGCTCACCCTGCTCACACTGTTCCCTGTTGCAGCAGCACACCACCCTGCCTGGCCAGCACTGGGTGCACCTGAGGCTCCTGACTCGCTTTCCTTGGGGAGGAGCCCTGCTCTAGCTGCTCTCTGAAATGGGCCTCAGGACAGGATTTCATTCCACTTGAACAAGTCAAAGCCTGTTCTGCTGAAATTTGTGATCTTCAGTTTGCTACTGGTCTTCCTCAATTTCCTCAGGCTCTTAAATTTTGCCATCTCATGGTCACTTCAGTCAATGCTGCCATCAGCAGATTAGTTCTTCCTTATTGGTGTGTGCATAACAGATCCTCCAATGCACTTCCCATTGTTGGCCTTTCCAGCACAAACATTTAAAATTGTACCTAGCACAATTAAAAAATACATAGAAGTTTGGCACTACGTTGCCATTCAAAGTGTAATGTGATTGTGATATTCTGACATAACTCCCGGCTCAGAAAATCTGCATGACTGGGTAGCCCAGGTCTCAACACAATGCTGGCAATGGGATAAATTTGCAGAGAAAGTGAGACATCCTGTCTCTCAAAGCCACCACATCAGGGGAAAAGGGGTCCTGCTATTGGCAGGGAATGGCTCTCTACGTGTTAGTCTGTATACATAAGGAAAGCTCCGGTTCTATTAATCGTTATGCTCACACTTTTTGATTATGTGGCATATGATCCCTTCACAGTACGAAGGGGATTATCCTGCTGCACAGGCATCATAAACACATGTTCTGTAAATGATACAGAGTTTAGTCTTCTGCATGTGTGTATTAACATAATATGGCAGCATGGTCCAAACTCTGTTGTGCAATCTTCTGGGGATACTTTAAGTACCTAAGGCATCTTATGAAAAGACATTTCATGACTGTTGCATGGTTTCTGGAGCGCGTACTCTAAGCGGTGTTTCCTGGGTGTTCTGATTATGGCTCAGATGTGTTCCAAGGCCAAAAAAAAAGATGGAAAGCCAGGAAATTGGTCCTTGGGGATGTATTTAAGACTGTTGAAAATAGGCATTGTAGACATAGTTAGCAATGTTAAATGCTGTCCTAAGACAATCCAGGAAACTACTAGGGAATTTAATGTTGAATCCAAGTTACCCAAGTCTGAGTCAAGTGTTATCACAGGAGCACCATCATTTCTCGAATGTTTATCTGAAGCTTCTGGCTGATGATTGCTTCCCACTTTCTATATATTGTATTATGTTCCTGTGATTTTTTTTTTTAACATTATACTCTCAAGCATAAGCCCTAACTTTTGCTATTTATGTTAAAGCTGGTAAGAACTGTCCAGAGCTACTTAAGGAAGCATGTACCAATTAATGGCAAGAGGCAAACAACAAAACAAAGGAAAACAAACACTTCTTAGTACCAAAGATCATTTCCTAGCTCTGTACCAATGAAGCTTCTTCTATAGTTTGTGTGAACGTCTGCAGCTACAATTTTTTTCCTTTGAGAGTTTCTAGCTTAAACTGTCAGATACAACATCCAAAAAATCAGTTAAAAGGTCAGGGAGAGGGGAACAACAAACAGGAAAAAAAACAGAAAAAAATCAGATAAAAAATGACATGTGATTCTAAATCTGTAAATGTTCTTTGTTCCCTCTTTCTAAAAGTTGAACAACTCAAACTATGTGTTGTAAGACAAAAAGGTAATACAGAGGAACTGAACAAAAACAGTAATGCCAATGGTAGCATATTGGTATAGTGTATTATCTAATGCTTATACAATAAGCTGAATAACGCTTCAATTCTTGCTGTTATTTCTTTCTACTTTTTGTATTATATTTGTCCTATGTTTTTGAATCTTCACTGCTGCATTTTAATCATCTATTTCCTTTGTGTGTTGCAATACTTGTGAATGAAACTACAACCCATTTGACAGGAGAATAAGATGGGTATGATACATGTTCCTGATAAAAATATTGAGTAAAATTACAGTAAAGCAAAATTTAAGCAGTCATTTTAAACTTTAATATCAGATAGCTTTTAATTTTCTTGCTTAGTTTAAGCAGACTATGATGATAAGTCGTATTTTCACAGCTTCTTATCGCAACCCTGCATTTACATGTTCTTTACATTAGCACTGAAAGTGGAGAAGCAAAACAAAAAGCCCTGACAGTTTCACTGTCCCACTCTAATAGTTTAAAAAAGCATGCATAGATGGAATGTAGGTTGTTGTTACAAGAAAGCTCAGGCAAGGTACTGACATGCAGGAAATGTGGGAATTCAGGTTACCTAACTTGAGTGTTTAACAAACCAGCCACCTAAGCTACCTTTATAGTCAATGGGAGATATGTTGTCAATTTTAGAATATGATTCATCCAACCTATTTTAGATGCCGATGTGAGGATGATATGAACTACAATCCAATCTATAAACAACGATTTCTTTCTACTAGCTAAAAGGGGAGAATAACTTGACTATTCAGATGCAGAAGTCTATGTTTAACCAGATGAGCTACACACAAAAACTTAGTTTCTTCTTCTACTAACGTTAACAGAACGTGTAAACAGTAAAGGTCTTACTGATTTCCTTTGCCCGTTTCTAAAGCAGGAATATTTCTCCATAACTTGCCCTGTTACTAAACAGGATGAGATATGGCCCTTGCCTCTCCTCCTGTATTGACGTGACTGTTTTTGAGGAACAACAATGGGTNGTTTCTAAAGCAGGAATATTTCTCCATAACTTGCCCTGAGAGTTGGTACTAAACAGGATGAGATATGGCCCTGGCCTTTCCTCCTGTATTGACGTGACTGTTTTTGAGGAACAACAATGGGTATTTTTTGGGGAGGAAGAGGAGATTACAGAGGAAGCTTCTATCTAGTCAAATTTTTTAATATCATTAAGAATAAAAATATTGACAAGCATGCTAAAATGAAAGAGAAATATGAACTCCTTCACCTAGGTGGCTAGGGTGTTGAATTTTGTCTGCGGTAGAAAAATGAGTATTTGTAGAAAGTTAACTATTCTCTAGCGTTGAGAAAACTGGCATGCAGTGGCCTGTGTCTGTATGGTTGAATTCTCTTAACTCCCAGAAAAGGGAACTTAGAATCATAGAATCATAGAATAGTTTGGGTTGGAAGGGANACATGCTAAAATGAAAGAGAAATGTGAACTCTTTCACCTAGGTGGCTAGGGTGTTGAATTTTGTCTGCAGTAGAAAAATGAGTATTTGTAGAAAGTTAACTATTCTCTAGCATTGAGAACACTGGCATGCAGTGGCCTGTGTCTGTATGGTTGAATTCGCTTAACTCCCAGAAAAGGGAACTTAGAATCATAGGATCATAGAATAGTTTGGGTTGGAAGGGACCTTCAAACCTCATCTAGTCCAACCTCTCCTGCAATGAGCAGGGACATCTTCAACTAGATTAGGTTGCTCAGAGCCCCATCCAACCTGACCATGAATGTTTCCAGGGATGGCGCATCTGCCACCTTTCTGGGCAACCTGTGCCAGTGTTTCACCACCCTCATTGTAAAATATTTCTTCCTCATATCTAGTCTAAATCTTCCCTCTTCTAGTTTAAAGCCAGTACCCCTTGTCTTATCACAACAAGCCCTGCTAAAATATTTGTCCCTATCTTTCCTGTAGACCTTCTTTAAGTCCTGAAAGGCCACAGAAACGTCTCCCTGGAGCCTTCTCTTCTCCAGGCTGAACAACCCC
>RSEF01000001.1:105535615-105555262 GCA_003993805.1 Himantopus leucocephalus | reverse complement strand
GGGGGTTGGAACCAGATGGTCTTTAAGGTCCCTTCCAACCCAACCCATTCTATGATTCCATAGTCCCATCCTATCACCTCCTTGCCAATGTCTAGCTGAACCCCAAAGCACAGCAGCAAACCCTCCTCTGCCCACATCCCAGTCCCCCGGGCTTTGGGTACCAGCGTACGGGGAAGCACTGCTCGCCCCAGGAACCGGCCAAGAGAGACGGATCCCAGCTCCATCTCACGTGTGTCCGACGAAATGTTCTGGTTCTGCTTTGCTGACTATTTTCACCCCATTTCTGGAGCTAGCTTTGCAGTCACACCGTAGCCACCGCTTCTTACTGGATCTGGCCCCAAAGTACCAGTAAGAGAAGCAGTAATGTTTTTTTCTTTCCAGCTTCGCATGCTGGCTGAAGCCTGTCCTGCAGATGACATTTCTGCTGAGACCAGCTCTTCATTAACCGAGTCTATTCTGTTATATTTTGTTTCAAAAAAAATGCATTTCTAGTGGAAATTACTTGAAGAACAGTCCATAAAGGGTAATTGCCCTTTTTTTTTTTTCCAAAGGTGATCCACACAGCCGGCTCATTCATCCTCATTTCACGGGGATCCTAAGACCAGAGAAATATTCGGCTTTATTTTTTTTTTTTCCGCTGCTATACTATGTCAGCTGATGCTGCTGTGAGGATTCCCGCGAATGCCATTTTAAAGTCTCAGCGGTAACACAGATTAAACGGTGCATCCTAAACTAAAGTCACTGCCCAGGTTTCCTCGGCAGCGACGCTCCTTTTTGCTATTCAGGCGGAGAGAAGCAGCGCCCAGACAGGAACGTCGCTGCATTTTACAGAAAGCGAGGAGGAAGTTTTGGAGGTGAAAATCCTGAAGGACGAACGAAGAGGATGAACGTGATAAAGTTTGATAAGAAGGAAAAAAAAACCCTCAGCTGATCCCCATAACTGGAGGCACGTAGGGTATTATTATGCCAACAATTATATTTCTTTCTATTTATACAGAAATGATGTTAGCTGATTTTTTTTATTATTATTAAAAAAAATCACATAAATGCTGCTAGTGAAACATTAAATGTGCACAGATAAGATCTCACAGAATGAGCAAAGGCAAAAATTAAGTCCCTGAGAGTAATCGCAAAGCCTTTCTACTCTGCAGCACAAAGTCTTCTTTCCTGGCTAATTTATTTATGCCTTAAATACCTCTTTTAAAGAGTACATTATATGCAGTTTAGCCAAGCTAACGTTTTACTGAAGTCTTAAACACACTTCTCTCTCCCCTCTGTGACTTCGACTGCACGTGTTTAGCAACGGGATCACACAGTTTTTGGCACAGAATATTTTTACTTTTAAAAAGGAAGTTTGGTAGGGGTGGGTTTTTTTTTTTGTTTTGGGGTTTTTTTTAAGGATTGATTTAGCACGGGTGTATAATGAGATAGTGACAAATGCCGGGAAAATTTTAACAATTATTAGTATTTTCCCTGGCTCCTTTAAAAATGTCATGTTCCATGACATATGGGGAAACAGATACCGCGTCCTTATGATCCGACTGGCTGCTAGAAGAGACGTGATGGGAAGGAAGGAGAAGACCTCAGTGTTTACAGCAGCAGAGCAATCATACCCGAATACGCCACGTTGCTGAATACGGCTCAAACCCTCTCCAAATCATCCTCGAACGGAAGGATAAAACTGAAAGAAATCAGGGACCAGCCCCCTCTGCCCCGAGGAGACCGGGGACTTGATAAAAAAAATCCAAAATATCGGAATTGCTTTGGTTTTGCTCTAATGGGCTCCAACTTCAGCCTGTGATAAAGACGTAAGATTACTTGAGACCGCACGTAAGCCTAAAACTACTCACTGCGCACAATCCTTATTCCTCTTGTGCTTTTTCTCAGCTACTAAGTTAAAAATTCCGAGGGAAATTTTGTCCGAAGTACACGAAGTCTCTTACAGGAGGACAGCAAAACCGACAGTCACCAACATCATGGGATAATAGGTTTTTTCCACACCTGCGATTTCACTCCCAGTCCTGCCACTCTGGAGCTTCTTCAGAAGACACCAGGGCCGGTTGCATTGGCCTGTAACATCTAAAAACTAAGAGTTTTCACTGGTTAACTTTCAACAAATTCCATTATACTGCTTTTCTCTAGAGATGAACTTTCTCCACCCTTTAGGAGCCTCCATACCCAGCATTTAGTCTCTTAAATATTAGGCTGAACGAAAAACTAGATGGTGTTAGAAATTGCCCCACCGTGCGGAAAAAATCTGAATCCCAAGGAAGAATTTAAGACTATCGCACGAGCTCTCTAACAGAACCCGTCTCCTAATAACAAAACAATAATAAATTCAGATGTCAACAAATACGTTCGTAAAATTCAGCCGGTGGCAGTGTGGTATTGACTGTTCTCTGTACTATCCTATATTGCCTCTACATGAAATTAAGGCCTCACCGTGGGGAATAACGTACAGACGGAGCCGCAGATGCTGCCCCGGAAGGCTTCCTGTCTCCACAGACAGCACGGACACCGCAGGGCGAGAGGGCACCAGGAGAAATGAAGTGCAACGCTTGAGGCAAGTAGGGTGCTCCGGCAGCCTTGCGGCTCCCCGCTTCAGCGTCGCCTCTGCCCCGGGTAGATAAGTCACACCAAGGCACGGGAATCCATCCATCCAACCATCTCTTATTTTCAGTATAAACCCGATTTTCCTTTTCAAAATGAACTGTATGAATCTTGCCTATCTATATGTTCCAATACTTGAACGAGTAGGAAATAAAGTTTCATTTCTCACTTTCCCCCAATAATCATCTTGAAGAAAGCTACAGACAGCTCTTAATATAAATCTTGTTTCTGGGTAAATTTACCTTAGAGACCTCTCAGGTACTTATTTTAGTTGCCTGTGTTCAAGGAGAAATGAGTTTTTACGGCTGCAGCAGGAGCTCTCAGCCACGCCAAAACAACGAGCCCGCTACAGCACTTCTCACGGGGGAACCGACGCTCCAGGTACTTAATTTTCCGAACTTGGAAACAATTATTTCTGTGGCCGAAACATAAAGGAGTCTCCTCCCAATGAAACAAATGCCCTCAAGGTTCAAGCACCTCTAGCTGAGGTGCGGTTAGAGCGCCATCTCTTGAAATGTTGCCAAGCAAGTCTGGCGATATCTCAATTTGCATGTCATTGGGTTTGACGAGCCAAGACACACGTGGCAACATCACCTTCATACGTGTTTTCAGGGGTTGCCTTGCAATAACCGGAGGATTTGGTCTAAGCGAGAAGTCAAGGTTGAAACCAGATTTTGGAAACTGGAAATCCAAACAACTATAAGTATTTTAGGCCAGATGGTATCTCGAGGTGGGTCACGTAGTACAAACTGCAATAGCATGTGCCGGTGACCTTTGCAGCCCACCTTCTCATCGGCACAGTGGTGGGTTGTCCCGAATGGAGTGAAGAGCAGCAAAGCTCTGAGACAATACTTCATCTGAGGATACGCTGTGAGCATCGGTATGGAGAAAACCATGCTTCCTTTTCAGGATGCCGTTGCTATCCCATCCGCTGCAGGATCACGAACTACGGCTTCTGCGCACAGCTCCGTGTTTGAGCTGTTCGTTCACTGGGTCCATCAGCATTGTCAGAAAGCGGCGGTTTTTCCCGTGTCTAAAAACTTGGGCAGATCCTCTCATTAGAACTCCAGAGGGCACGTAGGAGGAGGCTTGGCTTCAACAACTTGGCCTCAATTCCTGGTGCCTGGGAGGCACAGATGCCCTTCTGATCACAGAATCATAGAATGGTTTGGGTTGAAAGGGACCTTAAAGACCATCTAGTTCCAACCGCCCCTTCCACGGGCAGGGACACCTCCCACTAGAGCAGGTTGCTCCAAGCCCCGTCCAACCTGGCCTCAATCCATCCCCTCTGGCACCAAAATCATAGTTTTTTTCACCAGAACGCTGCACGCACCCCATCGTGTTTCCCCTTCCCTGCTCCCTTCCACCACGCCTGTTGACCCCGAGCTGGACTCTACTGCCTGTGCCGCTCTGACCGTGCCATATGCTCTGCGAGATGACCAGTACAATCACCTCCCTGACCAACTTGCTCATTAGCTGGAGCTTTCTGTAAAGTTCAAGCACTGGCGATGCTATTTATTGAGCTATAGAAGAGAAGAAAGTGTATAATCCTGTGTATTATTCAAGATACGGAAAGGCTGGGAAGTAGTAAATTAGACAGAAGACAGAAAATCACTCTGGCGGTAATTATTAGTGAACTAAAATGTGGGCTTATTTGCAAATACCTTAATAGCAGCCACGCAGAAAGGTATTCCGAACTACCAGAAATCCCTCTGACTCTAATTTTGGGGCAAAGCTGTTATTTCGTTGGTTTGTCATATTTTCCAGCACAGTGCGGTCTTAAGCCTGTA
The DNA here is from genome assembly GCA_003993805.1 of Himantopus leucocephalus. Taxonomy (NCBI): domain Eukaryota; kingdom Metazoa; phylum Chordata; class Aves; order Charadriiformes; family Recurvirostridae; genus Himantopus; species Himantopus leucocephalus. The sequence continues at coordinate 105,550,862 of RSEF01000001.1, read as the reverse complement.
TTTGTGCATGCCTAGAGTGCATATAGACCACATTAATATTGTAATAATAACAGCAACTGCAGTAATTGAGTGCAGTAATGTAACTTTTTTTCCCCCTTGCCCATTTTAACGAAAATCTGTCCCGCGGAGAACTTGGCACGTTGAGTACTGGGGGAAAGAGAAGAGCATCAAGTGTATACAAACCATAAACGTCAACGAGAAGGCATCGCTCACGATGGTACCCAGGGGCATAAGCGGAAGCAGCAGAGTAACGTTAAGAAAGGGAAAATTTAGGGTGTTTCAGAAAAGACAAATAGTGATATCCAGCGGGACGTATGACGGTGACACTCGAACAGTCGCCCAGCAAACGCGGTGGGAAAACACCGGCACTTAAATGCTCTCCCAGTACACGGGGGAGGTGGGAAAAGAGAGAAGAGGAAAATAAAAAAAAAACCACCCCAAACCCATAAAACCCACCGCTGGGAGCAGCGGTGCATTAGCAGTAGTACCAGAGGACACAACAAAACTCTTTCCGACTCTCGTTTCAGTCATTTGGCAGGGGAAACCTTGACCCAGAAACGACCCGCTGATTCACCACGACCGTGCAAACAACTCTCTTACGTGCTCTCAGTTAACCTCAGCTCCAAGTTCCCTTATCCTCTGTTACAGCCAGGCTCAGACGAGCGTATAACTTCATCACCAAAAGGACTAATAAAAAAATCTCCCCGCCAAGTTTATTCCGATTTTTTTTTCCTGTATTACAGCTAAAAGATGAAAATCGTAATCAAAGGCCAATATAAATGGAAAAATCCCCTCGGATACCAGCAATTAAAACGCTACGGTGAAAATACACGAAGACAATAAACCGATACGGCCACATTTCTCCTGACGCTGCCCCATCCTTTCCAATCGTTTGAGTATGAGAAATGTTCCTATTCCGTTAACTGTCCTGGGCACATACTGCACTGCAAAGATGCGGTCGTTTCATTCCTGCCCTTCTGGTCCGCGCTGAAAAACTAATAAAATTATTGAGCTTACAGGCAGAGCCACATGACAATTAGTTTANGGGGGGGGGGGGGGGGGGGGGGGGAACGTGCCTCCTTCACCCCAGCCCAAGACAGTGGCTATCACCATCTCTCTTAAATTAATAGCAGGAGCTGAGTCAGGCCACCAGTGACCCCAGCTACGAGCTGGGAAGAGGCACCATTCATTCCAGTTACGCGTGCAGCCAAGGGTGAATGAGAGAATATTTTTACGCGGTGTTTTCTACTGCACCAGCAGAACAAGGCTATAACTTTTAATCACGGGCGCAGAATCTGGCAGAGGAACCGGGCTGGAATAGAGACATAAAACATGCAAAATGCAGCTTCTGCGAGCGGACAGAAGCCCCGTACCTCTGCGTAGAAATTCTCCGTAATTACCCTTCTCCTCTCGAATGCACAATCAATGCGGAGTTAACGGTGGTGTGATAGGAGAGGGCAGGCGGAGCCGCGGCCGTGCCCGGTGTGCAGCCCGGCAGAAGTGCTGGAGGCACCTCCCTGTGCCACCAAAGAGCCACGGCCACCCCATCCTCCTCAACAATTCCTCCATCCAAGGGAAAGCCAAGGCAGGAGTGACACGACGCGGCGACCGAGGCCAGCGCCTGAGCTGGTCCTGCTGCAGGACCAGCCGAAGTTTGTCTTGCACTAATCCACAATTTTTTTTTCCCGTCTTTGCACCAATTTTTGACTCACTTCTTGGTTTTTTACTTTAACGCGTGATCACGTATCTGAAGGTCTTCGCAGAGATTCTACTCACCACTCTTATCAAAAATAAGACATGTAATTATCAGAAGCCGATAGTGTCCGACTGAAGGTACAAATACGCCTAAGAGAGAAATAATACTTAATAGCCCAATATGACCCAAAAATGCGATAGGAACATCCCAAATTTAGTCTGAAGGGCAACACCAGCAACGAGAAAAGCTATGAGCTCCCCTCCCAACACACATTCGCAGCTCGCCAAGTATCACACGCTCCTAAACTTGTTTAGCTGATAAATTAAAGAAAAACAATGCGTAAATCAGCAAAGAACAAGTCTCCGCGAACACGGGGGTGGTTTTTTAAGGAATTACCCACTTTCGGCGAGTAAAGCCACCTGGTGGTGGTGCACGTGCGACCACGTGCTGTGGCTACAGGGCAAAGCCCTCAGGGCTCAGAGCTCAGCCAACAAAGTGACAGAAAGCATTTAATTCCGAAAAAAGCCGCGTAGTTAAAACTGGCTATTTCTAAGCTCCAGAGTTCCCATTTCAACTGGACCACAGCCTGTCAGCTTGTGTGTTGCTATTAGCTACGAGCCAGTTATTTAATGCAACCGCTTGTCACTGCTTCAAGATTTCAACCATCTTTATAGCGTCTTTGGGAGCTACGGGAGAAGTCAACGCAACCGGCAAATTGGAAGTTCTTCCCTTTTTTTTTTTTTCCCCCTGTCTTTCCTACCCAGGTATTGCATTTTCCAGGTTTCTTTCGTATCGGCCATTTCTATCGCCAAGAACTGAGGAAGCGCTGGGGTGCGCGGAAGGCATCTAAAGGCACCTCGGACCTTGGAGTAGCAATCCATCTCCTAGGAGTGGACCTCTTTTATTCCCTTATTTACTTTTCCAGAAAAAAAAATGGCAGTTTTAACAGGCTGTTTACAAAACAAGACTGCCAGGGCTCTTTCCTTTTAAATGGAAGGAACGCATGAAAAAGCAAACCCAACAAATAAAGCAGACAACTTCCACTTCTACACGCGCACGCGCTCCCTCGCAGCTCATTTTTCCCAGGAAAGCAGAGCCCCCGGGCAATCCCCACCCCAAACCTAACGAAGTTTGCTCCCGGTTGCCTAACGACCCGCTGCGCGTCCTGCCCTGCGTTTCAGTCCCTGCTTCCTTGCCTGCAAATAACTTGAATCTGGGAATCCGCCGCTTTCTGAACCCGACATCTTCGTGCTCTTTTTGTGGCTGTATCTACTCGAGTCGCTATTCCGCGGTTGCGTAATTCGGTACGAGGCGCCTGCCCGAACCCACGGCTTCCCGGATCATTCTCTTTTCCAAGATGCGCCAAATATTTTCGAAGAAGGGTATGCGAAACTATTTCCATTAGATGCGCTGTGCTATCGTTCAGCGACGCCGAGAAATCTCCGGGCGACGCGGGGCTTCGGCAGGGCACACAGCGGGCGCCATGCCGGCACCACTGGGTACTCCTGGTGGCACTCAGCAGCAGAGATTTGCTTTGGACATCCATTGGCTGTCGGGAAAATAAGTAGTAACAGACGGGTTTCAACCGTCTTACGCATTCCGAGTTGACGACGCTACGCCTCTGCATCCACCCCGTCCCTCCCCGACAGCTTTTATTGCTAATTTTATCTGCTTCCATGAACACCCCAGACTCTGAGAAATGGAAATTCAGATCAACAAACATGCCTGTCCGTGACACGTGCGCCGTCCTGCTTAAGTCCTGCCTAACAGCCCGGTGCCGTCTCCTCAGCTCTTTGCTGCCTACGGCATCTCAAAAACGTGCGGTGCTCACACGAGATGAGGACTGCCAACCTTCAAGGCATTTCCAAAATCATTTTCTCTTATATTACCGCACCATTCGCTATTAATTGCTGATGAAAGAAAACAAAACGGTTCGGCGTCACCTCCTGCCCTTGTATTGTTTGCACTTTTAAGCAAATAAGTTACATGTAAGGAATGGGAGAGAAAAGAGAACACGAAGGGTCAAGGGTATCGGGCACTGCTAAGTGCCTCTAACAATTATACCCCCATCCTGAAGGACGGGAGGAGTTTCACCCCCGTGGAGCAGCTTTTATTGGTTTTAATTTGGCATGCATTCTTCTTTCGCCGGAATAAAACAATAATTACGGAAAAGGTCAGAAATCACGTAAATCTGTACACGCCGCTCTCAAACGGCGGAAGCGACATTTTCTGTGGCAAATGGCACCAGGCCAACGTATCTGAGGACGATAAAAGAACACGCCGCCCGTGCGCGTCTCTGCATAAAAGGCAATTAAAATATGATGTTAGGAAACGCTGAAGAAAATGAGGGAGGCACAAGCGCTTGCTGCCTCTTTTTTTATATACACTAAATAATACAATAAAAATAAAATCCAATTAAAAAACTCTGGCAAAGCTGCAGAACTCTTATGACTCATTACAAGCCATCGGAAATCAAAGGCAGACAGACACCCAAATTATCTCACATCTTAAGCCACGAGCGCTCAGACCGAGCCCCGGAATGAATTACTTCTGTGTTTATTCGATCATACGGCAGGATCCCGACTCGGGGAAACTTTTACGACAAGCCGTTCCCAAATTTCCGATGGCTCATTTTACTGCGGTTCGGTGGAGCAAAAGAGCCTTGTCCTAATGGGTGAAGAAATAGCTGTTGGTAATAAACACTCAAGCGGCAGTACGCAGCCGCTTATGGGCGAGGACGCATCATTTAGGCTGGGCTTGCTCCGTATGCTTCATCTCCCGATATGAACGGGGAAAAAAGCCGGAATTTGCAAGCGCTGTAGCACGGGAGATAGCGCCAGGAATACGCAGTTGCGCTGTGCCACCCTTTCCCTGCGATCCGCCGGCTCGTGGCGGATCCTCCCGTCTAACCACGGCAAACAGGGTACACGTAGTCCCACATCTACAGAGGGTCGGGGAGCGCGGAGACGGGCGAAATTCAGTTTTGAATGGAACCGCCCCCGAACGAAACACGACATTCTGCTTCTCTTTCTGTACCAATTTTTTTCTTATATCCAATGGTTTTTTTAACTGTAAGTCAATCAAACCCTCCCAACTTCCGCGGTTTGGATGCAAAAAAAAAAAAATAATCATAAAATACTGAGCTCAGTCAAAAGAAATTAATGAGCGTTTTTTTTCAAAGGTATTCTCTACTGAATAACAGCCGCTTAACCAACTCTGCACTGGGCAAATTGCTTGCTGGCGTGATTAAATCACGGCTCCTCAGAAGCAACATGCCTGTCAGTCTTCATTGAATTCGGCTGTATTAATGCAGTTTTACTTTTTAAACATAATTAGCAATAAATTCAATAAGAGGCTTAGATAACATCTTTCAAAATAAATCGGAAATGAGAAAATGCCGGGAAGAAGAATCCAGCGCCGCCTTTATTAACCCTCCCCGCAGCTCGCCGGGTGCCGGGTCGGCTTTGGAGAGCATCCGCAGAGCCAACCGCTACGGGCAGCAGCGAGTCACCCACCCAGGGGCGAAGGGGCAGGAGGAGACCACCACCACCCACTTCTTTTTTTTTTTTTAATTTATTAATCTCTTTATAATTCTAAGGAAGAGCCACACGANTTTTTTTTTTTTTTAATTTATTAAGCTCTTTATAATTCTAAGGAAGAGCCACGCGAGGTTTTTCTAAAAAGCCCTTTCCGTTCACCCTTTCAGGCCGAGCACTGGAGGAACTCCGGCTGTCCTGTGGACATATAAATCCAGGCTGCCGCCAGTCTCCGCAAGCTGCTGGAGACAGCCTTCCCCCTCAGCCCTTGGAAATACAAACCTATAAAGAAAAGCGTGACCGCCCCTCTGCTCCGAGGCCTCCTGGTTTCCACCCACTGCTGGCTACCGTTAAACATGTCAAAGTAAGGGATTTCCATCAAAGTACCCTTCAACAAAGCGATATTTCTGGAAGACACCTTTCTAGAAACAATACTCTTTCCGTCACCCAGACTGACGTCCTTCAACAGCGAAAATATTACAATTTCTAAAACTTCCCAAGTTTTTAGGTCCACATGAGTATCATTCTACCTCGGTGGCCAACAAAGACCATTTGCAACCAATAAAATACTGAAACCAGCAGCAATCGCTGCAGTGATCCAGAGGGAGCAAGCAGTGCTTGCTGAAGCCAGGGAAGCTCTCCCGATGTCCTGGGAGGACTTTGAAGACCTAAAGGAAGGAAATACCTAACTTATTCAACAGCTTCTGGCCAGTCTTGGGGTTACAGGTCCCCATATTTGACTAAGCCAACTTAATTCTCTTGTGCCCGAAAGAAAATAGTGTCCCAGTGTCACAGAATCATAGAACCGTCTTGGTTGGAAGAGACCTTTAAGATCATGGAGTCCAACCATCAACCTAACACTGCCAAGTCCACCGCTAAACCACGTCCCTCAGCGCCACATCTACACGTCTTTTAAATACCTCCGGGGATAGCAGTTCCACCACTTCCCTAGGCAGCCTCTTCCAACGCTTGACAACCCTTTCGGTGGAGAATTTTTTCCTAACATCCATCCTAAACCTCCTGGAGGCCGTCTCCTCTTGTCCTATCGCCTGCGTCCGAGAGGTTTGCTTCCTACGACTAATCCCGATTCTCAATTCATTCTACAAACATCTTCAGCTCAAAAGATGAGGAGGGTGAAAGCTGCCTGGCACCACCGGCTGCAGTGAGGGGTCCCTCCGTGCCCGTGGGGTATCCCCAACCCCTGCCTTAGCACGGCGCAGTGGCACGGGGTGCAGAACGAAGCATCCCTTACTGCTCCGCTGCAGCAAACCCATCGCAAAAAAAAATAAAAATAAATAAACAGGAACAAAAGGCGCGGCGTGCCGATTCGTTTTCAGGCGGCGTTAATCTTTACCTGAGAAGTACAGATAGCCCTGCCCAGTAACTTAGAAAATAACATTTTTCTAATGTATTTTTTTCAGCACAGCAGCTGCTCTGGCAAGCTCCTTGGGTTTTTTTTTTTTTTTTTGCCGTGCTCTCACTCCGGTTTGGGTTCTGTTCCTCTTTATAGCAAATACCAAAGAGAAAACGTTACGTTGGTACTTCAGCACAATGACGGTTCAACTCTTTTTTTTTTTTTTNTTTTTTTTTTTTTTTTTTAACAACACTGAAAGCATATTTAGGCTCTGCGCTCAACTGCGGCACACGGGAGCTCTGACAAGGTTTTTAAACAGCTGGAAACTTCTGAGAACTTCTATAGAGATGCTGAATATAATTAACACGTAAGAGGAGCTGCAGAACAGCCGTGCTGAAAATAAACTTATAAATATGCATGAGACTTACCCAAGTTTGTGCCAGGATATCGGAGGGGAGCAGTAATGTTCAAACAGAAGGTAAAGAAACAGACAGCTAGCAGAAAAAATGTGACTTTTTAGATTAAAAGAAATCCGTTAGATGATGGAATAATTGGAGGAGCAATGACTCCCTCAGACAAGGCAGCGAAACCTCTGCAACAGCGAATGTTGAAGCAGGCGAAACCCGTAGGACTGAATTACCGTCATTACTGGTGGAGATAACCGCCTCGGGCTGAACTGCTCCAGAAAATTTCAATTAAAAATTTCAACTGCTTCGAAGACGGAAGTACAGAAAACGTATACTTTGTTCTAGTTAAAAATATACGCATATTCTGGTATAAGGGGTTTTTTTCTCCCCTCCTGAAGATCCCCTGAGCAGCACCTGGAAACGGTGCAAGGAGGTTGTGTTTGTCCCGGGGGATGTACCTTTGTTGTTCCCACCCAACTTCATCCACGCTGGATGCAAAGCCATCCAACATTTTTGCCAACCTAGAAACCTTCAAAAAAAACCCCAACCTGTTTATAAGTCTGGTGGCAATTACAACCACATATACGTACGTATATGCTTTTTTTTTTTTTTTATTTTTGCATGAGATTTCGGCCACACTGAATGTCTTCATGCCTGACCTCTGCTCTGGACCACGGTGAGAAAGGACTCCAGGCACTCAGCACGGAGCAAGTCGGATGCGGACTGTATCACACAGTCAACCTCTGCTCTAAGCAACGTGGTTATTATTAACTGAAACGGCCGAGATCTGCAGAACGGGGCTAAAATTTTCATCCTGTTTACAGAACACAAATTTTGTCGTGTGATACCCATATGGAGTTGTGGGTTTTGTCCCCCCATTTGCCAGGAAACCTCTGTAAAAACTGTATTGAAACGTCATCATCTTGTGAAATCGAGACGTAGCGGTTCGGAAATGCCGGGTGGCTTTTCCCACCCCTGACTCCTTGCGCGGAATCCGATTCGTTTAACTACAGGATACTCAGTAGTTTGCTTTCGCTCTGCTCACTCAACTTACTTTTCGCTCCTGGTCAGGAGATAGAGCTACTAAGTCCCTCCCGGGGATTTCTATAGCGTCAGCACTTTGCAAGCGCTAATGAATTTAATTTATATATTCGTTTATGAGTTTATTTTCACAGCACTCCTGTGGAAAGGATGACATTATCCCCTTCTTCCGTTTGACTGGGAAAGATTAAGCTCCACTACTTGAGGGTGCTTTATGATGCTTACTATGCAATTCTTTCACGATTTTGCTCCACTTTTAGCTTTACTGGAGTCCTTTATTTATTCAAAACACCACTTCTATCAACTTTGCAATTGTGTCGGCTCAGCACTTGAAAATGAGAGCTCCCAGCCCAAGCTGGTCGCCAGAAAACGAAGGCGGCAACTGCTTGTGGTCCCATCTGAAGGACTCACCCGGCCCAGTACAAAACCAGTGGCAGGACTAAAACCAGCTCCTAACCACGGGGTCAAACTCTGCACCGGTCCCTGCTGTTCACGTGCAGGGAAACTCTAACCCATCAACCACCTCCGCACTGACCTTGCAAGAGGTGGAAGCAACTAGCAATGCGCCTTTATATTAATATATCTCAAAGACACGGGGCAGCATGAGGAAAGTCTAAACCACTGCATCAGGGATGGAGGATTCGACTTTTTAAGGTCTTATCACATCGTTCTGGCTCCATGTTGGCGCACGACTGAGCAAGGAACGACATTTGACGGCTGCTGGCAAACAGGGGTACGGAGGGCTCTCACCACCATCAATTTCATCAACAATTTCTTCCTTCTATCTAGTCTGAATCTCCCCTCTTTTAGTTTAAAGCCATTCCCCCTCCTCCTACGGCAACAGCCCCTGCTAAAACATCTCTCCCCATCTTTCTTATAAGCCCCCTTTAACTATTGGAAGGTCGCAATAAGACCAAGCGCATCTCCTCCGGTCCCGAATTGGTCCGTGAACCCTCCTACCCCAGCCATAGGGCACTCCTTCCCAGGAATTTATTATTACCTATATATTATTTATTAAAACTTTAAACCCAACGTTGCCATCAAGGTAGAAATCTTGCGGATAACGCCAATGAAGAGTTCCTTTTTCCCCCCCATCATCGCTTCTCCTTCTCCACTAAAACCCGCAAAGGCGGTAGCTCAAAGAGCATCCCGATCCGCAGGCGCTCCCCGCTGCGCCAGAGGGACCGGGAGGGGGGGGAGTCGGGGGTGGGCTTCAGGGACCAGCCCGTCCCCGAGCCACCCCTCGGCGGCGATGTCCGGCGTTCTGCACATGGAGGCGAAGGGAGGCGCCGCGTTGCAGCTGGCAAACCCGGCCCTTTTACGGGAGTTCAGCAAAGGTCGGCTGCTAGATTACGGAATCAAATGGAAATAATTCCGGAGTCCTTCCCAAGAATAACAATTTGAGAAGATTATAATAATTTCTCGCACAAACCAATCGCGTTGAATAAGAGACTGCATTTTTTTTTTTTTTCTTTTTAAATAAGGTCTTTCAAGGCCACTGGTTTTCCTCGCTGGACTTTAGCCAAGGAAATCTACATAAATATATGTGATTATAAAAAAAATCATATTAATTGATACGTTATGTGTTCCCCCGTAAGAAAAGAAAAAAATAAATCCCAGAGGGTCAAATAGAAAAGCGGCGTATGAAGGTAGGGCAAGTTAGCCCCGGCCGGCTGTTAAAAGGCAACGTGCAGACGAGGTTTTTAACGACGCGGGGAGGAAAGGGAAGCCACGCGCTCGAAACCAGCTTAACGGGGGCTACGTTACGTCCGAAATATTAGCAATCACTTCTTGCTATGTTTATTTGTCCCCGGCAATCGATTGAAGCGGCGTACGGCCCAGCAGAGGACAATCCCCGGGGATGCGGGGAAAGCGTCGGGCTCGCCAGCTCCGCTGCCAGTCCATCCTAAAGAGCCGCGCGGATGTAGCGGGTGGCAGGCTTTGGGGTGGCGTTAGCTGCAGGACGAGATGCTGAAGATGGTCAGCAGCGCTCAGGGACCCTCTAACACGGAAATAACAATAAAAGGGACAATGGACAGACCGGACTGCAAACTTATTGCCCATCAGCTGGTAGGAGATGGGAAGAGGATGGAGCCGAGGGGGCGAGTTTGGTCCTACTGCACGGGTCTGAACGTCATCCTAAAAAATGCCGTTCCCCCATTCCGGCGGCTGGAAGACGAAAATCTATCTATGAAAGGGGAGACCGCTTTAGCAACCGTAGGCTGCTCTTCTAGGCTTCGACAGCAACAGAAAGTCAAAGGAATTATTTTAAACAGCGAAGGTAACGCCCGTGAATGGAAGAGCACCGCCCTCCGGTGTGGATGCCCTCCTTCAGATATAAACTGGTCTTCATTTGTCAGTGGTTTCAAGGAAGATCACGCTTCACTGAAACCACAGTGAAACCACTGACTGAGAGCATCCGTACGGGGGTTTTATGCGCCCTTTAATTTATGTCCATTAACCTTACAGCTTTCATTAATTTCGCTTTGCTCCCTAAGTGGGCAATACCCTCGATTCATTTAAAAACGGAGGAAATCAAGTCGCAGCGCTGACAAGTGGGACCAGCCCCAGGTTAGCGAGCGTCCTGCTGGCACCGAGCAGCTCTCGAGGATTCTGCTGACAGGACGAGGGGGAACGGTTTTAAACGGANAAGGCCAGGTTGGACGGGGCTTGGAGCAACCTGGGCTGGTGGGAGGTGTCCCTGCCCATGGCAGGGGGGTTGGAACTGGATGATCTTCAAGGTCCCTTCCAACCTAAACCATTCGATGACTTGCCCCTGACGTGATATCTCAAAGTCTTCAGCACAGCCCACCGGACCTTCAAATCCACAACCCCACAGTGCCCTTAATTTGCCGTCAGGAAGCTGGAGCAGCCCTGCATGCCAAAAGCAAGTCCGACCCTCATCGGGGTTGTGTTCTGCTATGTTATTTCCATTTGGCTTTGCCCGTGTTAGGATGCTCGGTCTTATTTGTCACTTCAGCTGTAATAGGAGTGTTACTCTCTTTTACAACCCTGTTTAGCTTCTTTTTTNTTTTTTTTTTTTTTTTTTGCTTAATTGCAAGATGTTCCCTAGTCAAAACAATTACAGAAAAGGCATTAGAGCACAGAGAACTAAATAACAAAGAAAAACCAAAGAAAGCCATGTGGAATAAAATCTGGCAGCATCGCAAAATTAAAAGAGAGCAAACCCGAATTAGAGATGAGTGAATTATTTACAGTGAGTAATTTGTCTTCCTGTCTGCTCGCAAACGAGGACAAGTTCGTTGTTCCCTCCAACTCATTCAAGAAATCTGAACAAAACACGTTTCTTCGTGATTCCCTGAAATGCAATATATAGGCTGAGGGTGACATAGGTCACCTCTCTCTATAGGTGACCCAGCGTTATGTCTGCTTCTTACGGGGCAAGCGTGGAAGCGTTTCGATGGCGACAACCTGGGTGGCCACATTTAGGGTCTGGTTTCCACCAGATAACGTCTGGGCTCAAACGCTGCGGCCCTGAAATGGCGCGAAAGCACGGTGCGCGCCCAATGGCTCTACTGGGAAGAGCAAGCCAGTCCCCAGATCACGGTAAACAATCCAAATAACATCGCGCTCCGAGACAGAATGAGCACTTTGAAAGATCAACGGTAATTCTGGAAGGCGCTTAAATCCCTAATTCAAGGCCAAATTGTAACGCGGGTCAGGAAGCTAACACAAAATAATATGACGGTGCTTACATAACTTCCAAACGCAAGAGGACTTCATCAAGCTCCAAATTTTGGAAAGAGAAAGTAGGGCACCGCCATAGACAGATGGAACCAACCCACAGAATTAAACCTTTTCTCCTAAACCAGCTGGGATTAAAACACAGACGTACCAGCTCCCGGTTCTTATCTAAAAGCATCCCTTCTTTTTATATGTATATCTATACATACATATATAAATTTTGCTGGGAAGAGAGGCAGCTCTGCTAAGTTCAGACGCTTTGTCTGATACTAAAAACAATGTTGCGCTCATCGGGACTAAGGTTACGCCGGTAATTTTCAAGGAACGCGTTCATAAATGAATAAACTGTTTACCACAACACATCAAATTAAGGACAAATATATTCAGGAACAGATCTGCACTGCTTTGGTTGTTCTGATTATAAATTATTTTGTCAGTCTAACTGCCTAATTGCAAAAGGATAAGGATCTCTTAAGGGAGCGAAAGTAAATATTAGAACAACTGAATGATGTGCAGCATCCAAACGCGTCTCCTGGCGGGGACGGAGGCATTTGTGCCAACCTGCTCACGCGGTTCGAGGAACTTCTGACAACACAATGATGAGGTCAAGTTTTTCTTTGGGAGGATCTGAATCCTTCTGCATCGGCGTGAAGCCAGAGAGCGGAGCCGGAGCTGAGAACCGCACACCCCTGGAAGAGCATGAGACAGACAGATCGCCATGGGGCGGACTGAAGGGTGGCCAAAGCACCAGGAAAACTCTTTATTGTCTCAGCAGTTTCCTAAGGTATGGGTTTTTCCACTCCTTCTTTCCAGCCCAAGCAGTAACGGGCTGAGTGAACTCGGAGGTGTTTACAACGACAAGAAACGGGAGAGCCCTGCTCAAGGCTGGAGTTTTACTGACCGTGTAAATAATTGGTTTTTTGAAGAAAACCATCATTCAGTTGCTCAAAGGAAATACTGCGGGTCAAAAATATTTTTTTTCCGGATAGAAACACAAAGCAGACAGCTTTCCCAGTTCCATAGGCATTGGACGCCCGCTCCCTTTTCCCTTTGGATGGAGCCCGTGATGGCCAAGCGCGTGGGCACGGCCCTTCGGTGCCCACGGGCGACGCTTACTGTTTGGCATCACCCTAAACCAAAGATCGACTTTTAACTTCTCGTTCCTTTTAGAAGCCTCATAAGCAAAAAATAATGCCGTACACATCTCAAGCAAAAACCCAAATCTACTCTGACTGACGCCGTTGCCCAGTGTACGCCGTATGCCAAAGGGAGAGTTTTCAACCAGACAAACCGCATTAACATTAGCTACAACCGCACGGAGCGTTGGAAATAGCCGTCTTTCGTCTCTTACCGCCCTGTGCTAAAGTTATTTTAAAAAAAAAAAAAAGTTCAAATTAATTTTTTTGTGATTTAGGAAGATCACTGGTTTATTTTTTTTTAATATCCTGAAACTTTTTTTCTTACTCGTAATCTAGAAGTGAAGTCTATTCTTTGGTGTATATTTGTTTGTTGTGTTTTTTTTCTAATATTTAGTGCCTTCTTGACACCGTGACCCTTAACTACCTCTAATCCGTAGGTCTAAAATTAAGATGCAGAAACATAAAATACAATATCAAGATATTTTGCACGTTTAGTATATACGGACTGTATCAAAACAGCCTCCTCCCAGAATACAGGAGAAGATGCACAAGTTGCACGTGAGGAAGTGTAAAGAATTACCAAAATACTGCTGGAAACGGGGATGGCCGGGAATCCGGAGGGAAGCACCAGAAGCCGTCAGGCTGCTGGCTCAGCATCCACTGCGGCCAGGGACAACCGCCTAGAGGCACACTAGATAATAATTACAATAATATTTTCCTGATCGCGAGCTTCTAGGTAGAGCAGTTACAATCATTTCCCAGGGTCGGTAGGCTGAATATTTTTTGCTACCCTTAAAATCCCTTCGTGATCGGTAAAGTTTGCCGCAGAAGCCTCCCGCGTTGCTCACGCTAGAAGGGATATTAGTGCTTTAACGCGATATGTTTGTTTGTTTCCAAAGACAGGCAGAAATCCCGGTGTCCCGAGCGCGGCAAAGAAAATCCCAACGTTTAGCCCAGCATCTCCTTCCTCTCGGCTTCGGGTGGGATGCGCCAGGGAGAGGGGGGTTATCCGCTCCCCCGCCCACTCCTCCCGACCTTGGCTTTCTCCTTCCCTAGGCTTTTTATTGTTCCTCGCAGATACCCAGGACCATATAGCTCTACTAATCAGCGTCACAGCTCATTAATTTGCTTTATTGGTCTCTGGGTAAACCTCTGGCGCTCCGCCGCTCAAAAGCTACCGAGTCTTTGTCATTAAGAAATCACTGCCCAGAGCTCCCACTCCGTGTTGCCCGGGTGCATTAAGTGGCTTAATAGTATCTCTAAATTTATCTTAAATGGAAAGGTGGCGAGAACATTCATCACCTTGAACAAGGTTTAATCAAACCCCATAACATAATGAATCTGTCCGGTTTTTGACACCATAACCTTTGAGGGTTTATACGTACTCGGCAGTGAGGTGTCGGATGCCGACGATACCCTTAAAGCGCAACAAAAAAATTATCGCCCTATTCAAGATAAACAGCTCTTCGCGCTTGCGCGATGCACTTTGAAGCGCACGATGACAATGCTTTCTTGATGCCCACGCATCTCCCAGCAGGATTAGTTCAAGGGATGACCCGCGGACAGTTCTGGTCTCAGAAATGTGTATAATTAAAAGTGAGAATCGGAAGGTATTGATCTACAAGTTTCCAGCAAATTTTCGCCTTTTAAAGGTTAAGCTCAATGCTCGTTACTATCCTTTCCTATACGGAATAGATTTAAAGGTTAAAGAGCTCGCGCTCTGTGGTCTTCTCCACAAGTAATACATTTAAAGGTTACATACATTGTTCCTAGAGGGTATATCTCTAGATAGCGGTGACATTCATTTTGATTTTACTTTTCGGTTCTTTTCAACCACTTATTTGATATCAAATCCTCTACGAGGAACCCAGTTGCAGCTCACAGCTCCTCTTTTCCTACAGCCACAACGTTTACGTGCATCCGAGAGCTTCACTCTCCACGGTGCTTTACAAACGTTAGCTAATTAAAGAAATCGCCGCGTTTTTCCACACTTCGCAAACACCAGGTTAAACTCCAGCTGAACTGCCCGGCTCTTCCCCCATCCTCGCCACGAAATGCCAGACGGAAAGACCACCGGGCAGCCCGGTGGCACAGGGTTGGCCCAAGCGAGCACTTCAACTTATTACTCGGCTGCCACCGCCGCTGAGCTCTCGTGGCTTTTTCATACTTATTGACTCCCCATCCCCGCTGGAAGGCATTTTTTTGGGTGAACGGGACTGAAGATGCAGCTTGTTTGACAGTATAACCTACTATATCACCCCAATTTTTTCCCCAAATAACTCTACCACTGGAAGGACCGTTAGAATAAGTTTCATGAATTTTGCTACTATTTCTCACTTTGAAAAAGCTTCTCCGGTCTCAGTCTTCCC
>RSEF01000001.1:105505529-105527617 GCA_003993805.1 Himantopus leucocephalus | reverse complement strand
CCATGTTGCCAACAAAGATATTAAACAGTGCTGGTCCCAATACGGACCTCTGTGGAATGCCACTCATCACTGGTCTCCACTTGGACATCGAGTCATTGACTGCAGCTCTTTGAGTGTGACCATCCAGCTAATCCCTTCTCCACCAAGTGGTCTGTCTGCCAAATCCATATAAAAATAGAACACTGTTTTGAAATTCAAGCTTCTCATCCTGGTCTGTCAAGTTTTCTTTACTGGGAGGAGTACTTAAGTAAGATTCGTTGATTATTTCAGCTCAGTATTTTAAACACTAATTGAAATGCATGTCACAGTTGAATCAAGTACTGCCCCCCTAGCAGTTAGGTTGTTGTGGCAATTATTTACATACTGGTTCCCCTTGCCCTGACAAGCTCGCTTGTGTAGTAGTAACTTCCTGGTCCAGCAAAGCAAGGAGATTAGTAGGGATGTTCATGTTTGCTGTTAAAACATTGACTTCTAATCCATTGATGAAAGGTCAGGGCCTTGAAGCAGGAGGAGGACAGACAAAGGCTTTCTTCGCAACAGGTTGTGATTAGTGAATATGGCAATCGGAGTTTCCCATTAATGACAGTGCATCAGGTTGTTGCGTTGCTTCGAAAGGCCAAGGACCTCCTGAGCTACGCACATGTTGCAGAAGCTCGGGTAGATGAATACATATGAAGTCTATCAGAGGCTTTATTCTGTAAACCCAGGACAGATGTTCAGGTTTTATGGGACCTAATGGGGTATACCTCCCATGGTACGTGCCATCCCACTGTCAAAATATTTATTTTCCAAAACTTGGGTTTGCTAGTAGAAGAATGCAGGTATGAAGACGTTGATGTAGACAATTAATAATTTACTCCAAAAGGAGTTTGTAGCTTCCAGGTCTCATTTTGATCACACTCTCTAATACAAATTTGAAAAAAATGGGAGCCAGCTAGTGTACACCACTGCTGTGTACGCAAATACAGTAACCGAGAAAGGAACTGCATCTAGCAGCTCTGACAACTGAGTGAAGTAGAGGTCAAACGTTTTCCTTAAAAGGGTACAATCATTGAATAGCTTTTGGTCCTATGCGTTGTAAGGTCAGATAATCCCTTTTTGCCTGTGAAAAGTGATTTGAGACTCACTGGGAGCAGCTAACAACATTTTTCATAATACACGTTTTTTGTCTGTTCAATCCTTACATGTATAGGTATGTTTTCATTACCTTTGCTTGTGTATTTTTTTTTCTCTTTTGTAGAGGTAGAGAAGAGGGGGTATGGTAGGTGCTTGCTTTAGAAACAAAAATAATTGCCTTTGGTTTTCCTTCACCAAGATGCCTCCAGTGTTACTGTTGTGCAGGTTACTTGCTGGGTCTGTGGGTGGGACTTGCTTTTAATGTATACTTTGCTTGCTTTTTTCCTGCTTGACATTAATTTTTATCTTTTGAAGTGTCTTGCATGACTTGCTTGCTTTATTCTGTGGTCAATTTAACACATAATTTAGGGATGTGTGTTGCCAACCATCATTTCCAAAGGTACAGGCTGGCTTAAGCGTAGATGTTTTTCCCGAATCTATTCTACGCAGTCTTAAAGACATGATTTTTCAAGAAATGCTACCAGATGCCATTCCTCCTTTGGAAAGGGAAGCCACTGTCCAGCTCTGAAGATCAGGTCATAACCAGCTGTCCTGTCAAGGTCTTCAGTCAAAAACTGGTGCCACATAAGAAGTGATGCCTTAGCCTGGCACTGACATATTTAGGAATAGCCAAATGTATAATGTGTTCTTCCTTGTTTTTTGTTGAAGGTTCCCCTCCTTTGCACAGGTTTCCAGTGCAAAGCTAGTTGCACGGGTGTGTGTATACTTAAAATGTAAAGATCCCTTTTACAAAGACACTTGCTTAAAATGTATAAACCCCATTTAAATCAAGGGAGTGGAGGAAAGTACCTTCACCTGAACTTAGTTACTTAGCTTTGAATGCAAGCCATTTAGGTTTGTTGTCTGTTGTCTAGACAGTGGTCTCCAAGGTGTGATGTGTGCAAGACAATCCACTGGGGTGCAGGAAGGAAATATTTTTTTTACAATTAATAAATAAAATAAATATTTCATCCTCATTGCATCCTTTTTAAATTTCTATTTGTGCATTTTATAATGTACGTAATATTAGTACATTACTACGTATATAAATTATAATTAAATAAACTTGTTGAGGGTGCATGCTCAAAATATTTTTGCTGATAGGGATGCGGGATTAAAAAAAAAAGGTTTGGAGACCACTGGTCTAGGAAATGCATAGCAGAGCTCTAAGAGAAAGCAGCTCATTTCCTACACATTATGACATTCGGTGATGCTGAGATCTAGAAAGATTGACCAGCATTCATAGCTTATATGCAGGTTCTCCAAGCTGTGCTTAGTAACTTTACTGTCTTTTCAAGTTCAATGAGGAGTCATGAGTCTTGTTGAGATTTCTATTCCCTGGTTACTTACCATATCAACATGCAGCAACTACTGAACAAGCAAAATAGGAGGATTATGTGAAACGTCTTCCCCAAATTCCATGTTTCACGAGCATGGTAGTTCCAAATCTTTTTTTAGGTTCAAGCATATCTGTTCTTCAGCAGTTTTCATGCCATACCTGTATCTGTTTACCACTAGATATCACGTAGCTGTGCTGTTGAGCTGAATGCAGCATGTCAGTGGGACAACTGTAATTTCCTAAATGCTTGCATAATTGTCAACCCACTGAGGAAAAGAAGCCGTGTGCTTAAGAAATGTCATAGGTATGCAAGTAGTAGAAGGTTTTCTGTAGCTATAAAAGAAGGATTCTTGCTCTACAATGTGAACAATTTAGTTTGTTATGGAAGACACACAATAGAAGAAGCAGTTCTTGCCTCAGTACTCTTTTAAAACCAACAAATGAGCCTGAAAGTCTGTGTCCTCTTAGGACCAGCCCTGGGAAAACAAGTCCAATTCTCATCTGTTTGAAAAGACAGTGAATCCTGACAAATCATCTATGGTATGTAATGCTTATCAGCTTATAGGGAGACTGTCCAAATTACTGGCCATGCTGCAGAATTAATTCTTTATGTGAAGACTTCAGTTCCAATCTAGCAGAATCAGCAAAGTATAGATACTTGTTTAAAGAACTTTGATAGGGAGTTTTTAGTAACTTTGTAATTCGTACTTATACGTCATTTCTTTAGTGAAATTGAATAGAAATCAGTTGGAGCTTCAAAACTGAGAGATTGTACTAGCTTCTGGATTTTTTTTTTATTTTTTTTTCCCAGCAAGATCATAGTCTAGTTTGTGATATGGGAACCAACAACATTTATTGTTCTAAAATAAGATGACACAAATATGAGTGCTTGTTTTCATATCCTGCAAATGCTGTGTACACTTTCAGAATAGTTTGTAAGACCATAGTGACACCACTTCCAACATTTTGCAATAAAAAGGTGCACCAACATTTGCATGCTTCTGCTTTGAAAGTTTACCTCTTCAGAATCACATATGGATGTGTTAGTTACTGATGTCAGAAGAATAAGCCTTCAAAGGCTGTCATGATTAACAGATGTGTTTGTGATTCCTCTTCTCCAAAAAGAACTGTGTTGTAAATTGTCAGGAAAGTGAACTTAGTTCTACTGAAGATACAAGGTATGATGCAGAGACAGTAACTCATAGAAAAGCTTTGTTGAATTCATGTGACTTAAGAAGTTCTCAGCGCCCTATTATTAATTTATTATTATATGTATGGCAGGCAACCCAAAGTTATCTTGACGAATGTCCTGAGGACGAAAATAGGAAGAAAATACGCACAGGCGCAACTTAAAACTGGTGCTAATTTTTCTGATGCTGGCAAGCTGCAGTCAGATCAACCACCCTCATCATCTGCTGCCAGCCTAACGATATGGCAAATTTTAAACCCTACTCTCCAAAGCCTTTTTCTGTCTAAAAGGTATGTTGTCTTCGCCTCGTGTCACTAAACAAAATAGTTTTTCTTTCAGTTGTTTTTTTTTATGAGAAAGTATTTTTTGCTGTACCACAGCTGTCGTCTTCATGAGCTATATTCTCATTCTCATGTCATCTGACTTGATGGAATTCCCTTGTACCTGGTTCCTTTTGATAATTACTGAGAGATGGTGCCAGGCACACTATGGTGGGTTTTCTGATCAGATGGCTTCCAGATGGTCCTGTACTGACAAGACCAATTAATTCTCATTCAGCCATTGGTCTCTCAAAACATTTGGATTTTTTTATTCTTGTGAAAAGAAGAGTAGACTTGCATTGAACTGCCCTCTTTTCTCAGAGAAGGTATCAGGGTGTATTTTCACTGTTACTGTTTCAGAGTACTCATGAAAATATGGGAACTGGTGTAAAGGGTCAGAAGAAAAGCATATCAAGTCCAGTATCTTCCTCCCACCGCATGCAGTAATCAATTGGAGATACCCAGGGAAGAGTATGGCTAGAGGGAATGCTTTTTTCGCTGAGTTCCTGATGTTTAGGGACTTCCTTTATTGGAGGTTACATCCAAACTACAGTATTCTTCTATATCAGACTTTTCCTCTAAATCATATCCTCATTGCTTATCACCTGTGTGCCTCTGCAACATCTTGTATGTAAGGTAGTCTCCTGATTAAAAGCAAATTTACATTTTAGTGCGGGAGGAGATCCGAGTGCTCCCCAGACATCATGCAGTCTGTGCTGGAGTGTGCTTTGTGGATGACAGACAACAGGAGAATTATGCAGTCCATACCCAAAAGACAGTGTTGTTCACAGCAGTTTCAAAAAAGGCCATGACATTACATCCTAATCCAAAATAAATTGCAATGGTATTCGTAGGATTTAAATGCCAGATTGAGAAACTGAGTAAATCAAGGGCTATACAACAAGGTGGCTGCAGTGGCATTGTATGAAGTAAGTTGCGCTGCTCTTACAGACCTGTGCTCAAGTTCGCATTTGCATCTTCATATTTCTGGTTAGCTTATTATTGATGCTTGTCTCTTCTAACACTTGCAGATGTTTTTCTGAGCCTTGTTACTGCTACTCTGTAGAATCCCACCTGGAAGTTGAGGAGGGGAACAAAATCTAATGCTACCTTTTTGCGTGTGCACTACTTTTCTACCTGTTGACGAAGTGCTTGGGAACATTCAGTCTGTTTTACTGGAGGCATCTTGTTCACGGGAATATCAAGATTGTTTGCTCCATAGTTCTGAGAAATGTGTACAGCTATTTAGAGATAAACAGTTACCAGTTTTTAAACAATACTCAGCTGATGTGTTAGAGGCAATGCAGTGTGAATTGTATCTGATTAAGGTGAAATTATATGGCTAGAGTTTCTTACTCTGGTCTCTTGTTGCTTTTTTGTGTTTATCTGCTTACCTTGGATTTTAAGTTCCTTAGTGGGATTTTGGTTTGTCTCTAAGGGACTGAAAGTAATGATGTTTGGTGATTTTCAAGGCTCTAAGATACGTGAATATAACAAGAAGTTTCTTTCTCTAGATTTCAGTACAGTATTTATGATTTACTGTTATATATATGGCAGGCAACCCAAAGTTATCTTGACGAATGTCCTGAGGACGAAAATTGGAAGAAAATACATAGACAGCCATGTAATAATTGATGCAGATTTATCTGATGCTGACAAATTACAGTCGGGTCAACTATCCTCATCATCTGTTGCCAGCCTACAGACATGTCAAATATTAAGTTCTCCTCATGAAAGTTCTTTTCTGTCTGAAAGGTATGTTACTCACTACTGATTTTGCCGGTCTTCCTGAAATGACATAACTTCACAATGAAAAGAATTTTCCTGAAACAATTTTTGTTATACTCTTGTCTCTTGAAGCAGGAGATCAATTTCCTGAGTGCAAGCCAACATGCTGCTCCAACAAGCCATTTTAACATTGCATTTATTCTGATTTGCTGTACCTGATGTTAATAGACTACTTTTCTTTCATGAAGGGAAATTCCATTTACAATAAATCAAGTGGTTTGAGTTGTGAAGATGGCCATGTAATTCAAACACATTTAAGTTGGTTTTGTGTCCAGAACCAAAATCATGCTTTCCTGTTGCTGTTAATGTGTTGTAGCATGGTTTCAAGTAACTTCTTTTGCAAAATTTCTCCAAATTCCTCTCCATGATAGTTCATTTCTTTACACATTAATTCACCAGTGTTCTCAATCCTGACAAGAGTGCCATTGTTTAAGGGCTCTGTGTGGGTCCTCTCATTGCTTAACATCTACTTTTCCTCTTTTCTTCCTATGTTTAGGTTGATTGAGCATCACAGTAATGCTTGACATATAAAGCTAGCAGAAATCAGATATTACAATTACATAACATTTATTTTGGTCTAAGATGGCAGTTGAATTCAGAGTAAGCTGTTTCCTCTTGTCTTTTATGGCCACCTCTTTGCTTAACAGCAAAGTATCCACAGGAACAAATAGCATGAAATTTGGGGGAAGAAAATAGAAAGATGAAGGAAGAGAAGAATGATTTGTGAGGGCAGGAATAATCAACAGTTCTCAGGTTAAAGAAATCTTAAAAATTCTTGAGAAAAGTAAGTCACATTCCTCATTCTGATATATGAACATCTTAGAAACCCTAAATTAGTAAGAATTCCTTTCTCTTTTTTTTGTGTGTGTGTGGGAATCCTCATTGCTTTTTAAATTAATCTGACAAAGCTGGAATTTAAATGAGGGATTTAGAACAGTTAGACTCTCATTTTAGAAGTTTTACATTTGTTGCTAATAAATAGTTTTCCATAACTTTAGGCTGACTAAAGTGTGGGGAGTTTGGATTGGGTTTTTTGTTTGTTTGTTTTACTATAAAATCTTTAAGATCTAGAATTTTTAGTATCCGATTTTTGAACTTGGTATTGTTTTGGATGATGGGAAGTAGTGAGTTCATAGGGAGGAAAACATGAACACTTGTATGTAAGTCTAAATCTGAGGAAACATCTTGCACATTTTTTTCAAGCTCTTATCTCAAGGGCGGCTGTTGAGTTTTATGTTAAGCACAAGAACTAGTCAGATTTTTTTAGTAGTTGGTGTACTCAACTTGCTTTAGATTTGGAGTGGTTCATTGCTCGAAGCATTAATTTTCCATTCCTGTGATATGCTTTTCTAATGTATTAAGTGAAAGGCTTGTTATTAGCAGGAACTAACATTAGGAGGATTTTCCACCCCTTCCCAGTGACCACCCTGTTAATGCAAGTTGTAACAGATATTGCATATGAAATGGAGAATTGAGGAACTATTTCAACAGAGATGCGGTTTGATCGTGGTCACCTCTCTGTTACTAAGATCTGTGCATAAGATACACTTGGCACTGATTCTTTCGGGGTCTCTTCTTTCAGAGGAGAGTAAAAGCTCCTCCCTTATAATGGTTATGCATATATATGCACATCACCGTATAGATATTCTTTTGTATTCTCAGTAGCCAGAATGCACGCTCTGTTTTACTGAAAATTGTGCCAGTTTTGTGCTATGGAAATTTCATATTAAGTCAAAGAATTGTGTGTGTTCAGAACAGGGTGGTAATAAGTTAACCTTTCTCTATCAGCTAGAATCAATAGAACAGTGAATTCCCTGTTTCCTTTCTTGCTTTTGGTGTTACAGAATTGGTGGATTTTGTATTGCTTGTTCAGTGCAACCCAACATGAAATGCATTTGCTTAAGTCACCACTAACCTATCAATATAACTAACGAATTTGAGGTAGGTCTTAAATGTAAAGAAACTTAAGTTTCAAAGCGTGTTTTGTACTTGTTTCTCGTGGCCGTTGAGAACACTTCAGTATATACTGCCAGAGCTTCTTAGCTTATGCATATATATCTAAGACGTGCATTTTAAACCGAGTTACAAAGATTGGAAGTGAAAATAAAATGTGCAGAATTTGTCTATACAGTAATCATGTTTAGGGAAGTCTAAGCTTCCCTAAAGCTGAAGTATTTTCCTATTGAAGTGTTTCCTGTTGTTGAAATACCAGAATTGTGATGTGGTTTAAGACAAATGCTAAAAACCACTTAATGGTTTAGTATGTTCTTTCAAGGCAGTCAGATCTATATAGCTGCTATGCATACAAATAGTTGAGAGAGATGTGGGTTCCAAAATCAAGTATTCTGTAGTGAGGTTATTCCAGAACTAGAGCTGCCTGATCTATGGAAGACTCTGTCTTGTTCAATATACAGAATGAATAATAGTGCTTACTGAACACTTTTTCTGTATTATGGTCCAATTCATGATCCTTTGTGAATGGAAAGATAATCAGTAATTTGTCATGGTGCTTATATACTGTTCATTACTGTAGTGTCAGAGCACTCTGGAAATCTTTATTTGTCTTACAGTATTCCCAAAGAGCAGTGATAGTCCAGTCTACACATATGGTACTGAAGAATAGGTGCCTGTTCAGAAAGTGTCCCAACAGTTTTGGCTATCTAGTTAGATGTGTCAAGAATGTCTTTCCCATGGTTAGTGATGTTCTTTGCGGGTCTAGGCTCAGCTGCCAGTGATTTCAGTCCTTGTGATGATAGCTTAGCTCTTTGCAAATTAGGCACTGCAACATTCTGAGTTAGGCGCGTT
Organism: Himantopus leucocephalus; assembly: GCA_003993805.1. Lineage (NCBI taxonomy): Eukaryota > Metazoa > Chordata > Aves > Charadriiformes > Recurvirostridae > Himantopus > Himantopus leucocephalus. The sequence continues at coordinate 105,519,060 of RSEF01000001.1, read as the reverse complement.
ATAAAACAATGAATGCAAAATCCCTTTGGATTAAGTGAGGTGACAAAAGGAGGAATGGAACGGATTTCCAGAGTAGCATTAAATTGCTTTATCTATGAAATATTCCTTATTTTCTTTTTTATTTTCCAACTCTCATAGAAAATGAAGCAGAGGTTGTGCAGGTTAGTTTCTTTTAAATTGTAGCCCTGATAAATTTTCACAAGAGAAGTCTTGCGTACTGAATGTAATTAAGTTCATGTGATAAAATACCACATGAATGTATAACTAAATGTTATCCTAATGCATACACTAGAAACCAAAATACAGTTATGTAGACTTGTGTCAGCTCTAACTAGCCTCTAGAGAAGTTGAGAGTATGCTTACAAGATCAGACCTCAAATGTGAGGATGTCATACTGTTCAGGCTATCACTACCTCCTGAATATATCCTCCTATTTATAAAAGAGCTAATAAAACAAAAAAAAAACCCTAATTACTTTCTTGCATGTCCTTCTTTTTAGAATGAAACTACAAACTGAGCAGAACACCTGTAGATTGCCTACTTTCTCATACTGTAATCCTTTTCTGTTTCTTTTCTGTTTCTTCCTCATTCACGTCCTGTCCCCCCCACCTCCTTCAAAGTTACTGTCTCAGGTCCGTTTGAGCAGAAATTTCTATTTCAAATCTTTTCTCATTGCAGGAACTTACTCGGTGGATTCTATTAGCAATTCTAAATCTAAGTTAAAAATATACTACATTGCCTCATTCCCACCGCATTCATGACAAAGGCAAGGATACACTAAACTGACTGTTGTTCTCTCTCTTTTTTTTCTTGTTATGTGTTCTTGTTGCAGTCATGCTTTACAGCAAAATAATATTTCAGTGTCTGATGTGCATGTCACGGTTTCATTCTTTGCACATTTTAGAAGCATCTGTTTCATTAATAATGTCAGAGTATCTGTGTATTTCTGTAACAGAAACTGAATTAGTTTGTGTTTTATTTGCCAAGCTTCCCATGCTTACCAGAGACGCAGAAGTTTGTGGTCTAACCAACTCTTGTTTCTGTTGGGATTTTTATTCGGTATTCTTTCAAAATTAAAGATAAGTCATAGTTAATATTCTTTACAGGTCTGAGCATTGTCTGAGAAAGGCAGATGATGATCTGTGTAAATTGATCAAGGCTTCTAAGGAACCAGAAAAAAATAACGTCTTCACTTCTAGAAGACGGGAGCTGCAGAAGAAAGGTTTGTAGTGAGCAATAATCTGGCATTTAAATATGAATTTTGGAGAGTATTGGGAAATTTTTTTTTAGTTTAGTATTATAAGGAGAACACAGAAACAAAATAGGTGTTGCAAGCAGTGTATGTGTTTCCTCAAAATGCATTTTTTTACAGATAATGGTAAAATATATCAAATAGCTGTTTTCAAACAGAAATAAAGCTATGATTAATCAGATCTGTGGAAGAAAAAGGAAACTGAGGGAAGCCTCACTGCACCATTGTAATCCTGATTTTATAAAAAGTCTTTTATACTTAAGAATGTAATACATTAGGAATGCTCAAATGGTTTGTGAACCCTGCTAAAATGTTTATGCTATATGACAAGATTTGTATTTACTGCTGAAAAATGATGAGCTCTATGCTGAGCCTCCAGGGAGAACATACTATCTTTTTAATACTGGTAAATAATATTTCCAGATTAGAACAGGAAATAGAGAATATTGCATCCAGCAGAAGATAAAAGAAAGGCTGTGGAGTAGAGAGTGCTAATTCTTACTTGGAAGGGAGCTATGAATTTTGTTATACCCTTATCTTAACTAATCGTGCAATAATAATCTTCCTTAATTATTTTACAGAATATATTTTGGCAGCCACACACAATTAAAAAAGGAAAGAACTATCATGGAAGCTATCTGCTTCTGTTCATTTTATTTAAGACATAACAGATATGAAGAAATACAAAGGTTTTCAAGAATGACCTACTAAATCACTTTGTTTTTACTGACACAGAAAACAAGAACTATGATGAACTGGAAAAGACGAGCAGAAACATGAACAGCCCCACTCTTAGTGAGAAGGAATCTGGCTCTTTTGATTCTGAGAAAAGGAAAAGGAGATCTAGTAGCCTTATTTCTGATGATTGTATTGCACACATTCCAGAAAAATCACTTCTACTGTCTGTAAGTTGCACTTAATTTTAATGTATGTGTTTGTGTACACATATGCACACACACTTCAGTAGCAGCAACAGCAACATCCAAAATAAAAGAATTATACTACTAAGTAGGGTGTCTAGGGATACTATTATACCTGTTGAGGGAAAGTAGTTCAGTGGTGCATCAAGAAGAAGTGAATATATGTCCTGTCCACAACATCAGAATATGCTTGTTGTAGCAGAAAGGTTGTGAGAGATGAATGACAGTGTTTCCTTCAGACAGGAGCATGGAGTAAAACAATTTTGGAAATAAGGCATCTAGCTACCTAACTGAAGCTTCTTTCACAGATGGTATAAAACTGATTAGGGACTTCAATACAAAAATTACAAAGTATACCTGGGGTTATTGAAATCTTGCAGATGTCATCTTTCTCCCACCTCCTCAGTCTATAGTATCGTTCGCTAAAGTTTTATCTGTCATTAAGATTTGAAAAAAAAAAAAAGACTGAGAGAATCAGTCAGTCAAGTACAAACTGTGATTTATATTCAAGCATTTGAATACAATAAAGGCATCTCTGTAACCTTCTGATTAAAACCCCACAGAAGTAGGTAGCTGCTGAGTCCTGTTCACTTAGTTGACCAAGCCACACATTTGCAAAGTAATGAACATCACTGGTGCTTGTTCTTTCAGTGTCGGACAGTGAGAGAGCTGCTAAAAAATCGGAAATAGTTTCTTGTTCAGTTTGAATGGGGGTCATAGTAGACTTTTAAAAGGTTGTCCCTCATACCTCTATGTAATAACCTATGGAATACGAGGAGGGAGAAATTACCCTGACTTGAGCTCTAAATCCACCTGCATTAAGCTATAATTACTTTGTCTAGCACATAGCTAGGTCTCAGTGATCACTGATCTGAACCATCATGGGAATGTCAAGAAATAAACATATATCCTGTTTTTGATTCCTGTTTTCTAGAAAGAGCAAAGATTGAGTTCAACTCAGTCTCCTGGCCACAGAACACCCCGTCAGGATGGACAAAGTCGCAGATCTAATACAATTCTGGTACCGTATTGTATTCTGCAGCCATTAGAGAGAGACTATAAAGACACTTCCACCCACAACCACTTAAGGCCTGCTCACAGCTGCACAGAGGAACCTGGCTCAGAGTCTCCTCCCAGAAATTTGTCAGAGAAACAGCCCTCTGTCACCAGTGAGGATGTGATTTCACCACAAGTTAGTACCATCAGGAAATTAAAGATGGACACGTCACAGTATCTGAGCAAGCTGCGGAACAGAATCTGCAGGGGTAATCGGCAACTTGTTTCGGTTGACCCAAGTATGTACTGTATCTGCTGCTGACAATTACTAGTGGTATGCTTAGGCGCTAGGAGAACTTAGGCATGACTGACTAGCTGAAACATACGGAACAAAAGATTGAAGACAGATGTTTGTAATGCATTGTGCAGGTCAGAGAACAGTGCCTAGTGCCAGTGTCATCTACTGGAGTGTAGAGGGTCTTGTACTTGAGAAACAGTGTAGAGAGGATTTTCAAATTTCAATCCTTATTCTGAAACTGATTTTTGTGGCTATAGAAAATCAAGCTTGTACTTTTTAAGGGTGTTTAAACTGAGAAAAAAATATTCTCTCTTCTTTGAAGTGGCTATATTGTGGCCTGTTTCTTTTAATAGTCAAATAATTTTCAGGATCTTGAATAAAAAGTGTTAATAAAGATACAAAGCAGTACTTGTTGCATACACTTCCATGCATGCAGACCTTGACTGGTTTGTGCAACGTACCTTGATATTACATGCTGCAAGAGAGAATTCTTTGCTCATCTGAAATCCACAATGAATGAAATATTCTCAAGTCTGCATCTTGTAATATATGTATACTTCTTTTTTCGTCTTTAGTTGTCCTTTCCAGTGATGATGAAGATGGACCTTCTGAACGAAAATGCACAGAGCTGCTGCAAGATAACACTGACAGTAAAGAAACAGACCAACAGTCTGACTTCTGTTTCTCAGCAAAGCAATTGGAAGACAAGATGGAAAGCCATACAGAGCAGGTAGTCCAGTTTTTGGCCTATGTTTTGTTATGCCAACCCTTTAATTTATTTCTGCAGTGTTATTTTTTCTTGCATGTTAGAACAAAAGTGAAATGCTTAGAGCAGATATGATTAGTTCCAGCAACCAGCGGTAGCTCTGGTAACATATTCCACAGATAGAATTCTGGACAGTCTTCAGGGATCTCTGACTCTGAAGCTTGAGTGTTTTTGCAGCATACAGTGTATTTCATATTTTGAAAATTAACATTTGGAAATGTTTAATACTACCAAACAGGAAGGATCAAGTAGTAATCTGAGCTAGAACTGAACATGATGAAGATATGTCTGTGAAAAGGTTTTTTTCACACCATGTTTTTTATATTTATCGTAGTTGAAGTCAGTAGTTTCTTCTTGTCATCCTGTCCTCTGTTGTAATTCAGTGCAGGGAGAAGTTCAAAGATCTTTGGTGACAGCAGACAGGGATAGGTAAAGTTCCTTTTCCTGTGTAGCCAGCAGTGGAATTTGAATCTAAAACTAGCCATAAAGGTGGCTGCCCCATTTTGGACTTGATTAGCCTTGTGCTGCTTGCTTTGACCTGGACTTGCGTTATCTCTGTAATCCTGAAAAAAGCCAGAAGAGACAATGCTGCCGCTTCTTACCGATGCATCGTTTTCATCATAAGCATTGAGTTGGATTCGGTGCCTTTGATATCAAAAGAGGGGTATTTTTTGTTGCTCGGGTTTTTACTTGGCTCTAGATTAGTAAAGAGCACAGGTTATGTCTTGGCAATGGGAACTTTAGACATGGAGTTAAGATACTATTAGGCCCTTAAGGACATTATCAGTAATGATTGTAATAACATTTACAGCTTTTTAAGATGGAATTCTTATATGAAAGTTGGCTTTGGGGAGTAAATTCTTACAAACATAAAGAGAAAATTCCTAAGGTTACAGGAGGGAAGTATGTCATTTAAATCTCTGTAGTAAATTTACTTTTTTTCCCCAGTTTTTAACAGAGTCAATTGAAGATAAATGTCTTGTCAGCTTACCTTCTGGAAGCACACCTAGAAAACAGATGAACCCAGCATTGGATGTTGAATTTAATAGTCTATACATTGGGAAATTTAAATGGTTATCAACAGGTCCTGTGAGGGTAAGTTGTTCTATTGTGGTGATATTTTGAGGATATTTAAAAATTAAAATTCTAGTTAAGCAAAGTTGGTGGTACTTAGTGTGGAAGCACTGAGTTTTGATTATTGTTGCATCAAATTGCTTTGGCTACATGATGGAGTGCGTAGTCCATTACCTTGTATGTTTGGATTGCTGTCAGTAGAAAAGCTAACCGGGATTTTCTGTGACCCTAGTTTTCAGAGGTAAAGGTTCTGTATAAATGCTGTACTGGAACAGAAACCATACCAAGGAACCTTTTTGTGAGTTCTAACAGAAAATAATGGCCATGTTAAGTTAATGTTGCTTGTAATAAACACCAATTACTTTTCCCAGAAACAGTACAGATATTAGAATAAAGTAATCTGTAGTGATCAGAGTTCAGACATATACTATGTGCTAATCTTTCCTTTTAAACAGAAAACTCATTGTTTTGTAGCTTTAAAGAGCATAAAAACAACATTAAAAGCTTTAGTGCATAGGCAACATGCTACTCCCAGGGTGTAGGAATATAAGTGAACAGGTACTTCAAATGGAGTACCAGCTTCAGGAGTTTCAACAGGTCTTTGACTCATTCTATATATTGCAATTGAAAAATAAGTGTTTGAACATGCATATCTTTTTTTTGCCTGCAGTAAGACATTTTAAAATCTTGGATCATAATAATAATTTCAGCTTTTCACAAAACAGCAGTTTTGTGCAGCAGTTCTCATGCAGTAATGCAAACATTTCATGGAAATTTCCTAAATTAATATGCCAAAATTATTTGAGGCATGAGTTGAAATATGTTTAGAATCAATGCTTTTAGGTGGAAAGTGAAATTTTTCATTGGAAAAAACAAGTTTGTGCTTACTGTGGTAACGTAAGAGAAACGTCTTTGCGCGATGTATATGATAACCTTCGGTCAAAGTGACAATAAAGCATTCTTTATTTAGCAGAATCTTCTTAGCGTAGCAGCAGTGTAAGTGGAAACTTCAAAGGCCTTTAATTCAAAGTTTAGTGTAAATAGCAAATTAATACCCTAGCATTGGACTGTTTATATAGTGTCCTTAATTAAAATAGTGCAGATAACAGTCTGTATCATGGCGTGCTTACAACTAAGTTCCTTTTGTCCCAAATGTTCATCAGTTTTTTTCTTCTTAAGGAGCCTGTAGGCAGCTCTGCAACTTTCTGTGTATTTCTCAGTGCTGAGCACCTCTGGAAGTCAATTAGATTCTGCAATATGTATTTAGGAGTGTTGTTTTACGTGAAATAGGCAATATTAAGTCTCAAATTAGGCGTATTGGACTTGGCAGAGTTAGGTTGATGGTTGGAGTTGATCTTAAGGGTCTTTTCCAACCTAAATGATTCTGTGATATTATTTTCAGTTTATTTGGCTATAGGCAAAGAAAAATGTGCAGATAATTAAAATTCTTACTTTGTTTTAAACAATTTGTAAAAAGGAAACTAATTACATTTTTGTAATCCTATTCCAGTTTACAACCAAGTACATTACAATCCCATTTCAAGGTAAGAAAATCTTTTTCTTTAGCTTTCTCTTAACTATTTAAAGTATTGCATTAAAATACTCAGTATATATTTATATTATGAATAATTTATAATCTTACTTGCTTTCACAAAGACATTAAATAATTTTTAAGAATTAAAAGAAGATAAAAGTATCAGTGTCTATAGTGTAAGCATTAATAACTTAGCAGCTTTTTACACTTGTAAGGTGAACTTGTCATTTTAATGGCCTTGCCTCACGCATTCCTGCATATGTGAAGTGTTGAACCTATAGTAAATATGACTAGGCATGTTTTTGAGGTGAAACTTCAATCTTTCCAGGTTAGGGTTTTAGACCCTTAGGTTTATTAAAGAAAAGCGTGTGAGTTGACTAAAGCTAAGAGGAATGTAACTCTAGCTTTGCATTCAGTGCATTTTCTGAAGATGTGTGGTTGCTGTATCTCATAGGAGAAGGTTTGTGAGCAGTTCTGAACTGGATTGACTAAAACCAAATAGGTTTTCATGATTTGCAGTATTTTTTTCTATATTTGTAGGTATTAGCTGTGGTTATTCTGAGGAAAAAATAATTTTTTTTTCATGAAGAATCCTGCATTTACATGTTTAGCTTTTGGTGTTACAATCTGGTAACTTAGTTATAACAAGCTATGTAAAACAGATTCAAGTATTAAATTCTGAACACATTTTATGTGATGTTAAGAATAAAATCTACAAGTACTGTTTTAATACATTGGTCATACTTATGTCTTAGTATGTAATTAACGTGTTTGACTTCATAATTACACGTGGCTGTGAAAGATGTGGTTATTTTAAATTCTATTTTCTACAGTGGCTCTTAATAAGAATATTGAGCTGACAGTGGATACTCTGGATCTGAGAAGGTTTGGCTTTTGGAGAAGTGATGGTGGCTGTTCTTCAACATCGATCATTTTCCTTTGGTTGTCTGTGGATTACGTAGAAAAGATTGAAACCCAGTTAGGAAAGTTAGTTATCAGCAAGCCATGTGAGTAATCTCTTTTCCTTAAATGCAATGAAAAGGTCTCATATATGGCATGTCAATAAAGTGGTTATTTTACAGTTGTGCTTCTGGAATACTGAGAAAAGCCTATAGCTTTTTAAAGATAAGTTAGTCAGCTTTGCTTTTCTAAAATGCCTTGCTATATGTGTATTTGGAGGCAAAATCTAACATAATGTGATTCAAAACCACTGCTACTTAATAAAAAGACCTTGCAATACACTTCAATTGTAATCTGTGTAAGGACGCATTCTAAAACTGGGCTTGTGTGTAAAGTATCTCTCTCTTTAAAATAAATGAGATGTTTTAAGTGTCCATACTTTTGAGTAATGTATATGCTAGTTGAAAGGCTTGGCAAATAAAGGACGATTTGATCTTTGACAAGGCTGCCATTGCATTATTACTGGAGAAAATTTCCACTGATGGCTGAATGGGCTATTTAGTCTGTAAGGTCTTATGGACTGGCTGTATTCATTTTTCTAGCGTGAAGCTCTGTAAAACTGAATATAACTTTTGCTCAAATATTCAGAGTGGCACGATCATACAAGGTTTGGTCATTTTGCAATGGTTTTGCCAATGTAATCTGACAAAATGTTGATGTCAGAGTTGCCTGTGTGAAATTTAACAATATGTTTACTCTGCGCAATTAGCACCTGTATGAAGAAAAACTGTAAGTAATGTTAACCTTACATAAAGAGCATGAGTAGTTTGAAGTGAGATACTGAGTGAAATTTTATCAAGTAAAGGTAACTCACTGCTACAAGTTTATCAAAGTTACTGGTAGCTTCTGTAGACACAGCTCCCAGTGAAATGAGTGGAATCTGAGTATGCAGCTCTGAGGAACTTTTTAATCTTAGGTTTATTTACCTTGGTTACATTCTTGTTGTAGGAGAAACCTTCAGGAGTTGCTATTAAGTTTCTATGTGTGAATGTGTTACGCCTTCTAAATATGTAGTAATGTAAATATTTTGAAATGTATGTAAAGATTTGCTGAAACAAATCAGTGTTGGTTCTACAGATTGTGGACGTGATTGCTATGTGTCTGCTCTGCCTTCTTAGTGTGTTAATATTAGAGGAAAATACATCATGCCAGATCTGACAACCTAATAGTTAATACTATCCATTTTCTCATTTTTCCAGCCAAATCTAGTGAATTTGTATTCCTTGAACTGTCCCAACCGCTCACAGAATGGGAAGAAGACAGACTGACTGAATTGATTACAGATGTGAGCAAGAAGAACAGAGCACCAGATCTCACTGAGGTTTTGTCTTTGAAGCAGGCATTACCCTTGTTTAAGGACCTTTCTCCTGAAGAGAGCTCTTTTATGAATTACAGTAAGGATCTACTAAAGCAATGTACGCCGAAAGAGAATACCTCAGATGCTCATGAGCCTGCAGTTCAGGTTAGTGAGTAGCTGTTGCTCAATTCATCACTACCTGTTGGCATTCACATATTCTAGTAAAATTTAGATCAGCCAGTTGCAGAAAATAAATTCTTTCTTAATAAATAGCTCGAAAAAAACCCACTCACGTTTGTTATTTCTCTCTGACAATGGGGCAAAGTTTGCAGTAAACTAGATTGTGTCCACAGAGGGATAGTGTATAGACCTCATCCGTAAACAGCAAATAATTGAAGCTTTAGGTTCACGGTTGCGTGTGCCTAGAACCACAGGGATTTCCTGCCCTCATGGTGTTTCCAGGGCAACAAATTGGGAGTTAATCAAATAATGAGTGATGGAGCCACTTTTCGCTTGAGCTGGAAGTGAAGGGGTGCAGCAGAGGAGGAGCTCTGTATCTCGATCGTTCCAGACACCTCTAGGCATTCTTGAGGGGGCTTCACAGCTTGAAATGCTAAATCATTCCTAAGCCTGCTGGGGAGATGAGGCTGTGCAAGTTAATGTGTTAGTACATCTGCCTCTGAGAGGTAAATGTCTCAACCCAATCCTGCATCATTGTCACTTTAGAAATTGCATATGTTTCTTCCCATAAGTAAAAAGCATAGAGACAACAGATCAGTCTGGCTGTGAAACTGGGAACTTAAAAATTGAGCCAGTCAGTTCGAATCTGTATCACTTTTAGGCCTGTGGTTAAGAACTGGATTTTCAAACCTTCCAAACGTACAGAGCTCCTAGTAAGGCAGTCTGATACTTGACTCCATCCTTTCAGGTCCTGTTTCTTCTCCAAAATGAATACTGCATCAGTTGGCTGAATAATGCTTAAACAGTTTGAGAGAGGTTATGAACAGATGAAGACCTGTTATAATTTTAAAAGGGACATAACTTTTTTATTGTCTGAGCAGTGGCACATTTCCCTAAATACTGATGTTTATACTTCTGCTCTCCAGCAAGATTCCTTTTCAGTAATGTAGGGTACTCCTGTGGGCTTCAGGCTTGGGTTTTGTGTGTTCTATTTTACATATCAAGCTGTGTAATGCTTTTTACTATTATTGTTGTTTGGATTTTTTCTGGTAGGAATCAAAACCAAAAGTGGCCAGGCCCAGTTATGCCCTTGCAAATAAGCAGAATAGTGGTTGCTATGCTATCTCTCTGTCCTCTGCACTGAATGAAGAATGGAAAGAAGTAAGAGAAACCGGAGCAGTTAAGAAGTAAGTATATTTCATATAAATGAGAGGTGAAAATAAAACAAACTGGATAAACTAGTTGCTGGAATAAAAGCCCTGGCCTAACTACCATTCTCTAGTTGATTTGAAAGTGTTGTGTGAATGTAATTATTCCTGTTGCCATCCTGATAGTTAACAGACAAAATGGATGTGTTACAGGGACAGAAAATCTCACAGAATTAGAGAATACCTGAATTGTGACTACAAGCTGGTATCGTGGATGCATCAATGGGAGGGTAGGGACCTAATGCCTCTGTGAGTGTCCATCTATGTCCGTATCACAGCAAAACTATTGCTAACTTAAGCCAAGCCTTTTTTTAAAATTTAAACAGTGTTTTTTTTCACTGTTCTGTCACACTCAATCTATTTATAACTAGTTTGTCGTACAATTTACTAGTTAGTACAGGAGCTTGGGTAACAAAAGACATTAGAAAATGAGAACATACAACTGTGTAATGCAGCAAGATACTGTGAGAGCACTGACATGCCTCAGTTCTGTCTGCAGTAGCCTGTTAGCCCTCATACTTCTAGTACGGCAAACAGTGAAGTAAATTGCTCTTAAGAACTCTTGCCTTTTGCTGTCACTGTTTTTACTGACAGTATAGCAGTTGGTTCTGTTTCTGCAACAGCAAAAAATGCTCAGTTCATGGTTCCAGTTAAGCAAAATTGTTAATCTAGAGCTTTTAAAATACAGTTTACATACTAGCATTAGAAGCAGCTTGGGCAGTTTCAAACCACTTACAATACATATGCTGCATGGTGCGTAAACGCAAGTTTCCTGCTTGGAAATATGTGAGTCCTTATTGGAGTTGTACCAAGTAGAAAATCACTGTTCATTCATACCATTTGAGAATATGTCCCCTAGTCTTTCTTCCCATTTTACATATCCATTTGCCAATTACTTTTATCAAAAATAGAAAAACAAGGTGCAGGTAAAAAAGTAATCTCCTTTTCAACAGTTTTCTCAACATTTCAGTGTGCAGTGAGGTCCTTATTTCTTTTGTAACACTTAACTTTTGGAGGAAGAAACGGTAAAGGACTTTTGACTTAGTCAATAGTTTTGAGAATTACCACTTTTAACAGGTTTTCTAGAAAATCTTCAACATGCGCAACAGCCATACGAAGAAGAATGTCATGTAAAAGACAGTTTGTCACTGTTATAATGTGATTTGTGTTTTCTAGTTTAATTGTTTATCCACCCCCACCTGCGAAGGGAGGGCTGGGAGTCACAAGAGAAGACCTAGAGTGCTTAGAATATGGCGAGTTTCTCAATGACGTCATCATTGATTTCTATCTTAAGTAAGTAACCACAGCCTTAATTGTACCCTTCTTTCTGGGACCTGGTCTGGACTTGAATGTTACTGTAAATACTGGTCACTAAATATGACACAACAATTTTAGAAGTAACAGTATAATGAATTTGTAAGTTGAACTTTTTTAAAGCTTTTGTGTATTTTCAGCAGTTTAATTTGTTTCCATTTCATTATTCTTGTCCCTCTAAAGGGCTGCAATATAACCTGGACAGAATAGCTGGGGGAAAAAAGCCTCTTAGCGACCGCACAGAACAAAGTGCTGAGCAGATTTAAGCAGGTAGTTGAACAAAGTAGAGGGTCTGTACTAGGTAGTTTGTTTACTAAGTTTGCATGAAATGGAGCATCCTCTGCTATTCTGTGCAAGAGTTCAGGAATTCTTCTCATGCACAGCTCCTGCAGAAGGGAACACAGCTAATACTTCTCAAGGAAATTGTGCTTGGCTGACCTGCTTCATGCCATCCTGCTAAAGTTGCTTGTGAAAGTAAGTTTTCTAGAACCAGCATTGTGGGCCACCATTCCCTAAAGCTGAGATTTATTTTCCCTGTGCTGAATTAACCTAAGCAGAATTCTGGCTCTTTTAAATGTTGTCTGCAAGAATTCTGTTTTGCTTGGCATCCAGTGTGGCTGCGGTAACTGTGAGCAATAGAAAGCCCATTAAAACCTCTTGTCTAGAGGAGTGGTAAAGGAAATGTGTACCAGAGTGTTTCGATTTGGTTGTACAGCAAAGCCACCTGTATTTTGCTCTAAACTAGAAATAAATCACGCAGCGTGGTCCTCTCAATAGCTGTAGCTTTATCTTGCCAGAAAAGGAAGATTTGAATAACGGATTTTAATGCAATCATTGGAGAAACCTCTCTGCTTTTTAAACTTTGTTAGACTTCCACTGTGTTGCACGTTGTATCATGTAGTACTGTATTGCCCAGGTCATAGGGTGAGAGTGGAGGCACCTTGTGTAGGATGACTGCAATTATGAAAACTTTGGCCTTCTAGGGTGACAGAATAAACACTCAAGCTGATGTTTATAGTAAAATGATCAACAGCAAAATCATACAGAATGAGTACCTGTAGAATATTTGTCTTAACTTGCCCATGCATAACCTGTAGAAATAAAATGGACAATTTATAGTACTGAACTGTTCTGTGCTTTTTGTGTATGCAGGAGTGTAATACTCCGTCAGCTTATATTTGGTTAGGTTTTTCAAGACTGTCTTAATTGCAAGGGCTAGAAACCTAACTCTAAAAATAAATTCAGAAGCATTAATGCTGGAGCACAAATCTGAGATAGAAAATAACTGCATTCTTAGTAGTTGCTTGGCTGTTACATACTCTGGTGATGTCCACCCATGTGCATATTGAAAATAGAGTAGAAAGAAAAGTTTGGGGTTCGTACTGGGACCGGTACTATTTAACGTCTTTGGCGACACTGATGTTGGGATGGAGTGCACCCTCAGTAAGTCTGCTGATGACACCAAACTGTGTGGAGCAGTCGACATGCTGGAGGGAAGGGATGCCATCTAGAGGGACCTGGACAGGCTTGAGAGGTGGGCCCATGCAAACCTCCTAAAGTTCAACAAGGCCAAGTGCAAGGTCCTGCACCTGTTTCAGGGCAATCCCGAGAACAAATACAGGCTGCAGCCCTGAGGAGAAGGACTTGGGGCTGTTGGTAGAAGACAGGCTCAACAGGAGCCAGCTATGGGTGCTCACAGCCCAGAAAGCCAACTGCATCCTGGGCTGCATCA
>RSEF01000001.1:105488475-105505429 GCA_003993805.1 Himantopus leucocephalus | reverse complement strand
AAAATGATCAGAGGGCTGGAGCACCTCTCCTATGAAGACAGGTAAGAGAGACAGGCTCTGGGGAGACCTTATAGCAGTCTTTCAGTACTGAAAGAGGACCTACAAAAAAAAGGTGGAGAGGGACCCTTTATCAANGAGGACCTACAAAAAAAAGGTGGAGAGGGACCCTTTATCAAGGAGTGTAGCAATAGGATGAGGGGTAACAGTTTTAAACTGAAAGAGGGTAGATTTAGATTAGATATAAGGAAGAAGTTTTCTACTCTGACGGCGGCAAGACACTGGAACAGGTTGCCCAGGGAAGTTGTCCCTGGAAGTGCTCAAGGCCAGTTTGGATGGGGCTCTGAGCAACCTGGTCTAGTGGAAGGTGTCCCTGCCCATGGCATGGGGCGTGAACTAGATGATCTTTAGGGTCCCTTCCAACCCAAACCATTCTATGATTTTGTTTCTTCTTTGTTGTTGTTATTTCCCACTATTTTGCTCTCGGGAGAATGCAGGAGTAACACAGCTGAAGTAAGTGGAAGCCTCTAAGCTGTTTCCAGGTGGTGATAGTTACCCTTGAAATAGTGCTATCCACTTCAACAATAGAAGTTTTGTAAGTGGGATACAAAACATTGACCAATTACATAAATACTATACCAAACTTTCTACAATGACACTAATAAATTGTACTATTCATATTTCATGACAGTTTTTCAGGAACAGGCCTTCCAGTACCTAAAGGGGGCCTACAGGAAAGATGAGGAAGAACGTTTTTACAAGGGCATGTAGCGATAGGACAAGGGGGAATGGCTTCAAAGTGGAAGACGGTAGATGTAGATTAGATATTAGGAAGAAATGTTTCACTTTGAGGGTGGTAAGGCACTGGAACAGTTTGCCCAGAGCAGCTGTGGAAGCTCCATCCCTGGAGGTGTTCAAGGCCAGGCTGGATGGGGTTTTGAGCAACCTGATCTACTGGGAGGTGACCCTGCCTACAGCACAGGGATTGGAACTTGATGATCTTCCAGGTCCCTTCCAACCTAAACCATTCTATGATTCTTATCTGTTTCATGACACAATTGTAGGACTGTAAGAGACCTCCAGCGTATGAGAAGGACTATGGAACTAACCAGCACTGACAGCTCTGTCTGGGATCACAAACAAATCACCTGACAGTGACCTTTCACAAGGCCACGAGCAGAGGTGTTTTAGTGAGAGCAGTTGTGGTTGCTGCTTCCAGCCCCCGTGGTCTCACATCACAGCAGGACTGACAGAAGCAATCAAATACCAAATTTTTTAATCCAGAACTTCAGTTAAAAAAGCAAGTGAAGGTGGATTTGTTCTAATACATCCACTTGGTCTTTTCTGACTAAAATTAAATGGCAGTAACAATGCTCAAGCAACGTTTTAGATGAAACATGCCTCCCTAAATATTTGAGATTAGCTCCTATCAATAAATACGACTGTTTTTAAAACACCAGGAGCCAACAGGAGTTTGTCATTAAGATCTCTTTTCTGCTTTTCAATGCCAATGAAAAAATTCTCATTGCGAAGAAGGAACAGAGAAACTTTTGCATTAGAAATATTCTCAGCATGCCACTTCTGACTTTTGTCAGTTCTCAGACTTTTGCCAACAAACACCACCTCTTTAGAACCTGTGTGCTCTTTCTACTTATTATGCAATGAGGTCAGTGTTTCGATTTTGACTGAGAAACACTGGATACCCAAATGGAATACTTAGACCAAGCTTTATTGCAGACAGTCGATTAAATTTATTTTACAGAGAACCTCCAGGTAGTATCTAGATACAAGTCTTTTTTTGAGGAAGTGAAAAATGCCTAAGTTCACTATCTGAATATTTACTGTCTCTTTACAGTCTAAATTTCTTACTAATGCACTGGTAAGAATTTTGTTAAAAATGATGGAACACCTACAAACACTACTTGAAAGCCTTTCACATATCAAAATTAACACATGTAACAGAAAATTAACATATGTAGCAAATCCAAAGGTAGCTTTTCTTTTTTTAAAACTCCTCAACATTGAAATATCAGTTCAAAGATTACTGAACGACCAAGACTGATATCAGATATCAACTATTTCACAGCATAATTAAAACTCAGGATGCTGCAGTTAACATCGCTTTTAAATTCTGCTAGGTTGAGCCTGTGAGCCACTCTCTCAGTTAATGTTACTGAGAGAAGCATTTCAAGGTAACTGTGTAAACTGACAGCTGTGCCTCCGTGGATGTATGAAAAATAAATTCAGAATCGTATCAGTCCTACTTGTTTAGATTTAATGAAGCAATTTTTATTCAACAAATCATTTAAGATAAATATATTTAATTTCATCATGAAGTCATTATGCTTCCTAGCTGCTGTCAATGAATCTAATTCTGTATTTTCATTTTCAGTTGTCAACTATGGCGCTTACAGTTACAAAATTTTCTTGGATAAACAATTATCTAGCTGACAGCTTCACAGAAGATTATTCAAATAATTTGCCATAATCTCAAAGAAACCAAGGTATTTGCTCTTAACAAGTGGCACATCAGCAGTCCTATTTACTCAGGTGTCTTAACAGAGGTGAAAAGCCTCTAATTTTTTTACTGTCTTCCCCTACTAATCCATCATATTGCTTGAGTGGGGTTTTTTTTGTTGTTTTTAAGAGTTGATAAAGCCATGTTAATGACTGTGGACTACTGATCAAAAAGTGACAAGCAAAAGATAATCTGGGAAACTACTTAAATACCCCAAAAAATCTATGGCTAGAGTGATAATTTACACTTAAAGAGTAATGAACACCTTTCAGGATTCCATGCAGGTCAACAAGCAGTAATTCCTCTAATAAGTGTTGCATTCCCATTCTGACATTGTGTGTTAAAACAAAGAAAAAGTTATGGTTGCTTCATAATTCTCAATGCCATTAAATCACTGAAACAGGATTCTCTGAAGGTGGGCTACCAAACAGCTTGAAAACCATCCCTGCATGACAAAAATAATTAGCTAGAGACCAGTGATATCCATCTTCAAGAAACAGTATGAAACTCTGAATATACAGAGAAGAACTAATTTTGAGATGACTTCTTACCCAATTGACTCTTCATCATTAGAGCCGTGTCTGTCGCAGTCCTTTTGCCTTTTTCCTTTTGTAGAAGGCTTTCTGTTGTTGGCACTTAAGTTCCACTGAAATAAAATAAATAAAGTCAGCAGGTTCTAACATACATAAATGTCATAATCGATATTACACTAGAAAAAGGGAACAATGCCAGACTTTGAAATAGCACAACTGATCAAATAACATAGAGCCACAAAGAGTATATAAAACAATTTTTCAAATAATGAATTTGCTTGGTTTAAGGCACCCATGTAGCACCTGATCTTGAATGGAACTTTTTTCTCTTAAAGAAATTTGACAATACAGGACAATTCAATGATTTCCCTATATGAAGGAGGACTATCCCAAACAGGGATTTAAATATTAAACCTGTTTTACAGAATCACAAATACACAAGATAACTTCTTTCTTTAACTCCATGCATTTAATCAAATTATATTCCACTCAAAGATATAAAATTCTGAGAACGAAAAGGAATTTGAAGGTTTGGTACTCAGGTGCCAAAACCCACAACAGCAAGACTTCAATTTTTCCAAATTCTGTTACTTTACCAGAATGCACTTGTATTTTCAAATTAAATAAGTGAAGACCCACCAACACACATACTTATTTCTGCAATTCCAGAAACCTACCTCCCTCTGTCATTACCTCCTCCTAACCTCGCCTCACTTTTTTTTTTAATATAAAAGATAATAAACGAAACAGATGTTTGAGAATTATGCCAGTCAGGCTGAAAGCAGACAAACTTATCTTCATTTCTGTTTGAGCATGGGGTGAAAGGGCAACTGAAAAATTCATGCCCATGCATATTTTACGTACTTCAGTGAAGTCTGAAAGATGCACCCCAAATCAATCTTTTCCCTACCATAAGGGCCGACTCTGTAACAGAAGATACCTTCCGTTACCAAAACAGCTGGCAGAAAGAAGTTGCCTTGAAGGTGCTTTCCCCTCCTCCTGCCTTCAAACATCATCTAGTTCACCTAATTGCACTGATCTTCAAGCATGTTATATGCCCAAATCACTGAAAGCTGCACAAAATTTCTCGAACAACGTGGAGCAAACTCCAGCAACACTAAATACAATGAGGACAGACCTTTGTATGGTTAAAACAGTAATATTTCCTCTAATTATGATACCTCACGAGTACTCTTTTCTTTTAAAGTAGAATATAAAGACTAGTCAGCGTTTAAAGCATAAGGAGCCCTCTACCACATGGAAGTCTGAAATACATAGACACTAGTAAGAAAAATAAGAAATGGAAAGTTAGACAATATACAGAAAACAATAACAAAAAAGATTTTTCAATTCATCCAGTCTAATCACTGTTTTCATAAAGGCAGAGAGAAAGACAGGAAGAATTCCACACAAGTGCTGTCTGGCTCTGCCTAAGAAGCTACTGCTTGTAAGCACAGACGACATTACTTCCAACTTCAAAACCTGACTGTAATTGGATGTTCTGCTCACTTTGAGAGCAACAGTATGGAACATAACCAGGCAGTGAGTTTGTATTACAGCATGCTCAAATGACCAGGCCTACCAGGAGACCTGGATCGTATTATCACTGCTACTGTAAGTCCAGAAAAATTCCTAACTTCCCTCACTAGGTTTTTAAAACTCCTTTGTGGACAAGCCTATTTATCCAGCCCCATGATTCTGAAAGCACTAAAACCATCAATAAACTCTCAACGCTGAACTGAAGGAGTCAAGAGTAGCAAAATATGATTCCAAAACTCCGTATTTTTAAAATGCTTACTGAATTTGGAACAGATTTATAAAAGCAAAGGTTTGTTCTATATGTGACTGAGATTATCAAGATGGTCATTTATGATAAATGCCATATAAGTGCACTAACAGTCTTAATACTGAAATTAGTTATTTCTGTATTAGCACCTAAAATTCTGTCAAAGTCATACAGTATTTAATATATTCTCTTAAAGTTTCAGCTCTTGGAAACAAATAATGACTAATTGAAAACTCAATGTAAAAATTATTTCTGTATCATAACAAAAACTTCCATAAGTGACCTGAATGCAACCTAAAGTTCAGCGATCAGAAGACAATTACCTAAAAAAAAAATAAATTGTATTTGCCTTTAAATTAATGATTTTAAAGATAATTTCAAACTACACCTGAAGACCAACTCTGCTTTTTAATACTTTAGATTGGCAATACAGCACTGAGACTTCCATTTCTGAAATCTGCCTGGAAGTATACAGTTACAGATCTACACACTTGCCTCTTGCAAGACAATTAGGGTCAGATACAGGTCACAAGGTAGCACTCAGTATTGAAAAAAAAATCCAGCCTCCAAAACAGAACAAAAAAACCCACAAAACATTCTCCTACACACTTTACACTCCAAAGAACTTCTCTTTACCTCTTTTAAAGGGTAGTCCCAATGGTGGGAGCCTGGGAGCCTTGCCAAAGGGGACTGAACTTGAACTTCCTCTGATTTGGTGTTTGTTTTCTTCTTTGGTATACGAAACTGTAAATAGATGATGTTACACACATAATAAAACTAAATTACCACTGGTGCTTTGAGCTGACATACTGCCGTGTACAAACTTTTCTTAACTGTCAGGCAAAATAACAAAGTTCCAAGGGAAGCACTGACCTGTGACTTTAATTTAAATGCATTCCTCACTGATGCTTGATCCTAAATCAGGTGTCATACCACATGAGGAACTAGTTTTAACATATGAAGTGTGTTAAAAAGCAAAAAAAAAAAAAGCTCTTTCTATTTCATTAACTTTACAACTTCAAACATGTGCCCAAAAGATGAGAACCAATCTAGTGGCCCTTAACGATTTTCTTAGTTCCCTCTGATTTGTTTATACTCTAGCTTAATTATCTCATCTTAAGAGAATGATAAAAAGAAAATAAAATATCTGAATGTCATGACGAATGTCACAATAGGTTTGCTCTCCCTCAAAAGAAAAAAACTTAACAGGATGAAGAGCTATTACATCTTAGAATAGTAAGAGTACTTTGATATGATAATTTAGCATCAATACGCTACAGTGTACTCAAAATGGTATCAGCTATTGTTACTGCCAGCCTTTGCAAAAATGGAACCAGCATTTTGAAAGTAATTTTTGAAAGATCAAGCAGTTAGTAATTCATGGAAATTTGCCAGTTCAGAAAAAATATGTAGGAAATAGTGTTCACTCATTGAAATTCAAAACAAAAACGGTCAAACTAAATTTCTAAATTTCTCCAGGTATCCTGAGAAGCAAAACCTAACACTGCAAATACGACCAGATCAGAATGTATTAGAGAGGGAATGCGACATTTACATCTTTCAGACAACTGAGTCTATGTCAGCCAGGAAAAAGCTGAAGCTACTCCATACGATGGCCACTGTCAAGTGTATTATTAACTTAATTTGCAAGCTGCCAGATGCCCTGCCTTGTAACATGAAAGTACAAGCAAGGACTCTAGAAGAGCAATGCTAAGAACTTAATTATTAACACAGAAACTGCAGGTACTCCTTCAGACAGACCATATGAAAGCATACTGTAACACAGTGAGATAATCCTTCAATTCTTCAGTTTGAGTTGTGAGTGATCTTATTCCTTCTCTACACTTTGAAACAAAGACTTATTTTTTTAGCAATTAGACCTGAACTTCTATACAGTTCCTCAAACTGCTTTTACTGGTCAAATGGTGTAATAACAAATATCCCTTTAATAACAAATTCCTCAAATTATAAAGGATGTAAACATTACGCACAGGCAACAACTTCTAATACAAGTACCTCCCTACCCTTTCAATCAACATTTAAGGACTGAAATAGACATTTTCTTATTCAAGAACATCTGCAATCAGGTTTTTTGGTTGGTTGATTTTTTTGAGAAGTGGCCTATAAACATGTTTTAGCAATCAGAATGCATTCTTCTGATCTGCACCTTAACGGCCAGGTACAAATTTCTTACTTCAGAATTCCACCTGCTCCCTGACTAGTGGTTTCTATTATGAGCTTCCTAAGAACACATTTATCTAAATTTTAATACGTGTTTAAAGTTACAGAGGTTCAGATAACCTCTGTAATAACATAGCAGGTAACACTGAGAACAGGTAAGGTCAGACTCAGAAAACAGAGACAGATGAACAGACAGGAAGGGATAAAAAGCACAATATACGTTCATAAGCAAAATTTTCACCTCACCGTACAATATCTTCCTAATGCTTGCACTCATTAAGATGATGTCGGTTTGCAGTGCCCACAATTAACTTACAGAACAAGCACAACAGGGGTCTGTATCTATGGTAAGTACAACACATGCAGTAACCTCAGCTTTTCCCTAATAGAAAGTGACTAACTCAACACATACATGTGCATATGCACTTAGACTCCTCATCTAAACCAGCAGCACTTATCTGAAGGTTCTCACCTGTAGGAACAAGGGTCAGAGAAAGTGCATAAACAAGGTGCTGGAAACAGCTTATTTCTAAAACACTAGACAGTCCAGACCTTACCCGATGAAACCAGCTGCTGTGCCTACAGTTTGTTTTCACCAGTGCTTCCATTGCTACAAGCTACTTCTAATAGGGAAATTTTAGAAAAAATAAACACTAGCATAAGTAGTCTCTGAACATATCTCTGCAGATCACTAAGTATTATGCAGTTATGCAGCTGCTCTACTTACTTGAGCACTACTCTTAATATTTTAGATGTTAGCTTAGGTCTCTTATCCTTGAAAACGTGTTGTTGATGTGAAATCAGACATCAAACTTATCACATACTAATACATGTTCAACAGCAGATGTTACTATTGACTGCTACCAGAATAAACTGATAAACTCAGGAAAGAGTGCTCCAACAAAGTGAAAGCTAGACCACTGGAGAATGAATTTGGTTGTGCAAATACATCAGAACACACTAGGACACCCACAGCCTCGAAGTAAATTGTTGCAAATTGTAGGAAGACTTACACTGACGCGACTTGAAGACGATGTTCTTCCTTCCATGATTTTCTCTACTGCAAAGATATAAAATAAGCTTAGCAATTTGTGTTTTATTTATTCAGGGGGAAGCAGGACCACGATAGTAGGTACTAAGCAAAAACAAGAAAATAATTTTTGGGCAAGCTAGCACAAAGGAAACTCATTCATAGAATGGTTTGGGTTGGAAGGACCTTTAAAAGATCACCTAGCCCAACCCCCTGCCACAGGCACAAACATCTTTCACTAGATCAGGTTCCTCAAAGCCCCGTCCAACTTGACCTTGAATACTTCCAATGACGGGGCACCCACAATTTCTCTGGGCAACTTGTTCCAGTGTTTCACCACCCTCGTTGTAAAAAATTTCTTCCTTATGTCCAACCTAAATCTACCCTCTTTCAGTTTAAAACCACTGCCCCTTGCCCTGTCACTACAGGCGCCTTGGTAAAAAGTCACTGACAGCCACGATACAAGAGACATGCGCTTGGGCAAGGCTCTGGATTGTCAGCATGGACAGAACCATTAATGAAACTGACACTAGAATTTATCCTTAGTGAAGGCATTTACTGCTTAACTCCACCCCCTGGCAAGCACACCACTAGTAAGCAATTTAGGCTTTGATGACAAAGTGAAAAGGAGTCACAGAAGACATCTGTGACACCACAGGAGCTCCAAGAAGAAATAAAACTCAAGGATTCCTATTAACTGATGCATTTCTTCCTCAGGTGAAGCTTCAGAGCTTCCAGCGTTCGTAGGCATTTACTCTCTTTATAGATATGCTGCATGACTCTGGTGTAAGACCTTCAAACCTTACAGCTACCCTGAAGTCTCTCAAGAAAACCTTTAAGCTCGTTTACTATCATTTCACTCGCCAGTTTTTCAGCTTACAGCCCCCGTCCCCTGCCGTGGGGAACGGCAACATCTATACAATACTGAAGAAAAGCCAAACTGCTGCCTATTCCGACACCTGCGAATTCGAAAAGCCGACAAACAGCGGCCTTCTGACAGCACTTGGGGGGGGCGGACGGGACGGGACAGAGAGGCACCACCCGCGGGCGGCACCACAGGAGCTGTCACCCCCTCAGCCCGCCCCCGCCGAGCAGGGCGGAGGAGCGGGGCCGCCCCGCACCCCCAGCTCCTAACGCCGCCACCCCCAGCCCCAGCCGACCCCAGCCCACCTCCCGCTGTCCGGCCGCTCACCCCTACCGGCTTCGCTCGCGTGCGGCGCGGACACCGGCGGCGCGGGCCCCACCGGCGCACGGCCAGCCGGCTTCGCTTCAGCTTTATTCCACCCCCCGCTCCCCCTTCGGCGGTTAAGGGATGAGGAGCGAGCGGTACCGGCAACAACCCCGCCGCGCTCACCGCCACAGCCGCGCCGCCGCCGTTCTTGTTGTTTATCCAGGCCCCGCCGCCGCTTGCGCAGCTTTCCCCGGTACTTCCGGGCTGGGCACCGCCTCCCCCCGGCCCGGCCCGGCATGGCGGCCCGCGCCCCGCCCCGTAACGGCAGGAACCGTCTCCCCGCCCTCTCCCGCCCCTGAGGTGCTGGCCCCCCCACCTCCCGCCGCCGTGTCCCCGACCGCCTAACGTGCCTGCCCGGGTGCCGCCGGCCTTACAGACCCGGCCCCGGCCCCTCCTGCCCGCCGCTCCCCCTCGCAGGCCGGTCTCACCGCGCCGGCCGCCTCCCCGGTTGTTAACTTTGCCGGGTTTTAGTCTGAGACGGGAAGGGCTGAGGCGGCGGGGGCGGGGGCGGGCAAACGGCGTGGAGCAGATGACAGCGGCACAGGTGTGCCGGCACACGCATTTCGCCGCACCTGACAAACTGAGGAGGAGCAGCAACATTTAGGAGTTCTGCTGAACGCAATAAAACACAGTTACGGGAAGCGCGGGCTTGCAGGCGTTAGGGAAACGGGAGAAACGCCGCAATTTGCGGAAGGAATCGCCAAAACCCTCGGTGTTTTCACTAGAAGTAATATAGAGGCCAACCGAATCAGGTGCGGGACCGCACCTTGCCAGCCAGGTTGTCCTCGTTAGCCCTCAGCCCTCACTGCGGGGCGGGGGGGGGCTGCCGGGCACGGCCCCGGACCCCATAACAACCCCCGCCCCTCGCCGGGGCGGTCGGCTGGTTGGGTGGCCTTGGGAATTCCCACCCGTGTCCCCCCCCCCGCCCCGGGCCAAGCGGAGACAAAGGCTGGTTTGTTGGTTTTCGTGTTTGGGTTGGTTTGTTCGGTTTTTTTTTTCCAGGGCAGCTTCGGAATTGTAAGTTTCATGTGTAGCTTTCTGTTTTGTCCTCTTGGTAGTGCTTTCATACCAAGTGATGCGAAGCGGTGGAAAACTAGTTTTGACAGCTTTTTAGCGTCGTACCCGAGAGGTTTAGCTTTAATTTATGGTCAAGCATAAATTACAAACGTGGGATGTTAGCTTGGAACCACCTGAAACGTTTTAGGTGGCCTTAACTATCAGCAACTGACACATTTTATAGATACACTGGAGAATAAAATACATGAAGTAATGAAACGTGAACTAAGATGGGTTTATTTTCTTTCATGCAGAGAAATTGTCTACAATTCCAGAGCGAAAAAGACTGCCGTCTATGATGATGATGGACTTTACAGGAGACCATACGGTAATGTTGGGCTTTACTAGAACAGAGGAAACTTTTAAAATGGAAAATCTCATTAAGAGTAATACTTATACTGCAGTAGTGTTGCAAATATGCTGACTGCTGTAACAATCACTTGCTGAATTTACAGCTGAAGAACTTTACTATCCAAACACAAACGTGGGAGGAAGGGAAAGAGGGATTTCCCCCCCACCCCCCATCAGTAACTTTTTAAAATCAAACTTGCAATTGTAAAGGCTGCCAGAATAAACACCCTTGAATTCTGCATTTATATATACACAATGAAGCACAAGCAGCAGTCAACACTCATTTAGAATGTGCATTTACCAAAAAGAAGTAAATGCGTTATGCAGCTATATCTAGAACAATCTATAATTGCCTCTTTTTAATTCTACAAATGGTGTTGCAACAATAAGATCAGTCCTCCAGACTAATAAGTATATGATTCTAAGATGCTATTTAAGTGAACTCTTAAGTGATAACCTACTATAAATTGCTTCAAAACTTTTCAGTTCACACCTTGAAGGTGATTTCAGGAAGGGAAGTCATACCGATGCCTGATGTAAAATTGTATTTTTTTGTTTCTGCTTCCTGAAATCTTACGAAACCTTTCACAATGCTTTGTAAGGTAGATATTTAAGATGTTCAATATTATACGCACAGGGTTTAATTTGGAATCATGTATCCTTGTTTTGTTTTGGAACTGAAAAAGCAATATTGTTGCTAGTAGCTGAAGTAAGAGCATAGTAATTCCTGTTCATAGTATGTTAGGAAACTTGTCTCCAACCTTTTAGGGTGAGGAGAGAAAGGGACAGGAAGAAGTGTTGGACAGCATGCCCCTCTGTGAGGAAACTGCATTTATCTATTCATAATTGTTATGGAATGCTTCCTCTATGCTTTGCTTTTCTCCACAGACATCTTTCCTTAAACCATGTCCATTTTTCCCCTGCTTCATTGCATGGGGAAAACAACGTGAATACGGGTAGCTTCCTCCCTACTAAACAGGACCTCTTTTGTGTGAATTGCCTGTATTTCAGTAGTATAGCAAACAGACTGTCCTCCCATCTCCTTTGTGTCTATCATGCCTTCCTGCAGAATGAAAAAATCATAGATGAACATGTGCACTTGCAACTTCTTTGTGCTGTTTCCATTCCAAGAAACTGGCAAAACAGCAAATGGTTTATATGTCATGGACTCTGATTATTTTTTTTTTTCCCTTTTCTATGTGTAGTTACTATGTGAGATAAAAAAGGAGAAGGTATCATTTTCTAGCCTACTCTCTACTAATCAGAAGTCAGGAATGACCCTGAAGAGATGACTTAACATCTCTGACACAATGGAGATTGCTCAAAAGGAAAATGTATATGATGTTGCTCTGTTGATAAGCATTTTTTTTAATAATTTTTAAGTCTAAGAAATAATTTTCAATATGTTAAGCAGCTTACTCAAGGAAACTTGCATTCCATACAGGAGTTGGGCTCCAACACAAGTTGCTTACAGGAAAATTTTCAGATTACTTTCTGTCCTAGTAATCAGCTTTATCAGATGGTATTGTGAGATTTAACACAGTCAGAATGTGATTTACTGTGTTCTAAAACCCTCTGTTAGTTCAGCAAGAAAAATTTAAAGGTATATAGTAGCTTGTACCAATGTATTTGCCAAATATAACTTCATATAAACCACTTGCCAAAATTTGACAAAATTACTGTGTTAAGATGATAAATTCATTTTAAAAATACTGATAGTTGTGGCAATTTAATGTTTGCAAATCTCTGCTGTTAAGACAAAAATCCTATAAAAGTAGGATTCTAACCACACCAAAGGTTACCCCATGTTTACCATTCTACAGCCAGGAACAGTCAGTAGTAGATTGAAGAGTTATTAGGAAAATAGAAGGTCATGATAAGATTAATTTTTCATTTGCATGGAAACCACTTCCTGGTGTAATTCTTATCAGTTCATCAGCCATACAAGTTGAAAAATTATCTTAACTGAAACTAGAGAACTCAATCTAATCTCATGAAGGTTTGCTGCGTGGACTTTCTTTTCTCCTGTTCCTGGATCACAGTGGCTAGCTTATTCTGCCATCCATTCCACAATTTCCATGTGGCAAGTGCTTGCAAGGATGAACAAATAATTAGAGAGATTAGTATTAATGTGCTGCTGTTGGAATTTAGCAACCAAAAACTGCGAGAGGCTTTACAAGCAGCTGGTTTACTACAAACCACCAGGAGACAATCTGTATCAACGAGTATTTTGTTTGTAACCACTTTTAAATCTGAATTCTAATACAATAGGTTTTCTTTACGTGGTGTTGTACAGAGGTCTGTCACTACATTGACATCCTCTTCTTAATTTGTAGTGGTTACAAATACAGCACGAACTAACCTTGAGGAAGCTAATAGAGGCTTCAGAGTATCAAGAGGAACTGAAGTACGACTTCAATATAAAAGGAGAACTGAGGCATCTGGATACAAATGAGTCCTTTGTTTTCAATTATTACAGGAATGAACATGAGCAGAATCATAAACGCTATCAAGCTCTGGGACATTTGATTACCCAATATGTTTATGAGCTCCTGGAAAGAGTCTGCATGCTGCAGAAAGTTTATATTCCTACTGATGCTACAGAGGATGAACCAAAAAGTTTCTTTTTCATGAGTGAGAACGCACTAACAAGTTCCTCTAGCCTAATTGTCCTTCTTCAAGACCGTGGAGTTTTCCGTGCCGGACAGTGGGTGCAAAGGACAATTGTCAGTGAGGGCCTGGAGCATGGAACACAAATACCATTCATCAAAAAAGCCCTTCAAAGCCATGGGGGAGTGATTGTACTGAATCCCAATGACAACTTCGTTGATCTGAAGACTGAAAAGGACTGTTTAAGCTTTTCTACCAGGGAAGCATCACCGACTTCTAAGCAATTGGACTGCGGGATCCCCAAGAGGGAAAGCAGCAGCCCTGAGGAACATACCATGTATGTATGGGATCATTTCATTTCAAAGAGTGCAGCCGAGAATGTGGCCTTCATTGCCCATGGCTATGGTGGCTTGGTGTTTGTTGATCTGCTGGTGCAGAGAAAATATGAGGTAATGAATAAAGTGTACTCTGTGGCATTCATCGACTCCATGCACAACACACGGCACCAGACTAGAGACGACCCACAAATACAAAAATGGATACAGAAATACTGCCGTGAATGGGTGTCAAACAGTAAGCCTCTAGATAAAGCTGTAGGTTCTCTCGTGAAAGTGAATTGTCCTGTTGTCTCTGCTGGAACGGAAAAGTATGGTTTAGCACCCTCCCGCTGCTTATGTGCCATCTTTAAGTATCTGAAGAGTACACTGAAAGCCAAGACCACAACAGCCTTTAGGCATTCACCTGTTGCAACCAGAAGCAGCACAAGTAAGAAGAGAGGCAATAAATAAAGGTATGCTGATTTGCTCTTGATAGTGGTCTCTTCCTTTTGTAACTGCCACTGCACCTTTCAGTCATCTAAGGACCTTCCTCTCACTGTGGAGCAACTTGCTGTTCTAGGTTTGAAGCTAACTTTGTTTGGTTTTGAGAAACACACAAATACAAGTTAACTATTAGGAAAGAAGTGCATTGCTGAAAGCTTTAAGCCACAACCCTTCAACTAGCTGTGAAATTTAAAGTTGCACAAAATAAAGATGTTAAGGGATATCAACTCTCATCTGTCTCGTTTTTAAAATAAACACTCTGCAGTTAATGGCTCTATAATCAGACTAACCTATCAGGAAAACACTCACTTAAGTGCACAGCTTTCATTAAAAGGACAAATCTAGAATACAAAGACCATGTAAAGGATCTATTTCCTCCTCATTATATACCATATAGTGTTAAAAATCTTTCAAAAGCTGGAACATCCACCTTCCTCCTTGAAACATTTACTGTTAAGTTGAACAATACTTCAGGGAACTACATACTACTACCTTCCCTCCAGTCAGAGATGGTATGCCCCAAACACGATACAGTGAGCTAAAGTAATTTCCATTTTAAAGCCAACTAAACTAGTGCGATTACTGGGCATGAGCTGCTATAGAAATACAATACTCTAGCAACCTGCAATTACTAAACTCATGCAAGAGAATGACATTGTGGTTTTACCTCAGCTGTTTAATTTTAGACAAGAGGTGGAAAACAGAGACAGCTTTTAAATTTCCATACTCAAGGTTTGCAATTTATACAAGCAGAAGGTCACAATAACCTTTAAAGTGAATGTAAACAAAACAGTTATTCTGAATTTCCAGTTTAATCCTGTGAGAATTACATGCGCTCAGTAGCTGAAAAAGAGCTTTGAAGGATGACAAAACCTTATCCTACACCTTCAGTTCCCATCTCAGTCAAAAAAATTGTTGAACAGTAATACTGGGTACCAGAGAAAATAAAGTATCAACTTCCCTTTTGTATTTATATCCATTTCAGACATCTCTGATACTGTTTGAAAAAGCTTCCATCCCATTCTCCAATAATGGGTAAAAGTGTAAAATTCCATTGGAAAGGCACAGTCAGTTCAATGCTCTTGAGAGCAAGCATAGCTTTTTAAATAAAAACAGGTTTACTATTATTACATCTGAATGAAAATGGCACTGAATAGACAATTAATAGAATACATGGAGCATTAATTCACTTAATCAAGTTGCACTGGAGATGCCATCATTGAGAATGCATACAACCTACCTGTTTTGTAGGTGCTGATCAGCATACAACTCCAATAATAGTCACTTGCGTGACTTCTACGTATGAACGTGTAGCTATTTACAAGAGAAGTATGAGGTGACAGAATGTCTGTCTTCAGAAGGAGACCAATATGATCCTTCAACATAAATTCTCAAACTGTCCCACGGTGTCAGAGATGGCTAAAAATGCTTGAAGAAAAAAAGAAATCTAGAACATCGGTCATTTCTGTAATTCTTTATCTCAGGTCAAACTATTAAATTCCTTGGTAGAGAAGGTCGTATTTAGGAATGTTATTGGGATCAATAGGACTTCTCACAATGAGCTTTCCACGCATTGCTCCACGGTAAATCACTTCAATCAGATCTATAAAGTCTTGCTTTGTTTTGAAGCTTCCTACAAACTTGGTATGATCTGGAGACCTAAAAATAAGCATAAGATAAAGGTAGAATTGGATGTTAAAGTGTTCAAAGCAAAACCACCTAAAGAGAAGAAAAGATGTATAATGAAATCAGGGGGTTGATTTGGTCATTCTGAAACAATGAAGTGCACTGCTAATGGCATAACCAAGCCAGGAGTATACTGTGACCTCCAAAGTCCAAAAAGGTGCAGTGTCATGTCTAAGACTTTAACCGTACTATTTTTCGCACAGTCAGGCATGTTTCACAGCTGACACCTACTTATTGCATCAGACCATATTTCAAAATACTTCTTAAGTCCTTCTGGTTTCCTACAGAGTTCTCAATGCAGATGCTGCTAACAACATTACAGTTTTCAAACGTTACCTTCCCCAGATACGGTAACATAAAGACTGGTAATTCTTACAGAACTAATAGATAATCCTAGTTAGGATGACGTACCCATAATCAACCTTCATGTGCTGTCCATTGAAGAAAAATACAGTAGATGGAATATAACTGATGTCAAAATACTGGGTGTACACAGGAACCTTGTCCACATCCACCAGATAAATGACTGCCATCTTACTTAGGTCATGAGCTGTCTTTGCAAGCTGAAAAGAGTGAGAAAGATGGATGACAAATGGATTGAGACAGAAGAGGAAAAAGGGTGGCAAGGTCTGTAAGACCTGTTTCCCTTATGTCTTATCAGTTTAAGCAGAGCTGGAATATCACGTCTTCTCTACTTCAAACACTTTGTGGACCCACTACAGTAACATAAACATTTGCTTAATTTTCAAACTGTTTTATGAATATAGTATTATTGCATTTTACATTTGTCACCAAAATTTTCATGAGACACAATACTATCCAAAAGCAACATATGACATTCTTATGTATGCAACAGGTATACTAGTAGAGTTTATTAAAAAAAAAAAATTAAAAAAAAGAAAAAAATCCTCTTACAATATCATCAAGCTGCAGACAAACAGCATCGTTATCTCTTCCGAACCGGAGAACCAAAACCTTCTCGGCCACGCTTTTTATTGCCTGATCCACTTCCCTCTTACAGGTCAGTTTGGGCAGCAGAAAACTCATCCCGACACACCACGGCTTCCACTAAAATCCCTACCTGATGGCCAGGAAAAAGAAACCAAACAAACTGCGTCAAAAAACAGCGAAACTTCTCCTTGCTATTTAAAAAA
>RSEF01000001.1:105472176-105488375 GCA_003993805.1 Himantopus leucocephalus | reverse complement strand
TAATTTTCCCCCTGCATAGCTTCACTACATCCTGGTAATCCTAACAGCTCTGTGTCTCCTGCTGGGTGAGAGATTCGGCCTTTTACTGCCTCCTACAGTACGTCACTGGGAGGAGGAAGAGGGAAGTGACGTCATTGCTCACTTGAGCTCCTGTTGGTGAAACATGGAAAACAATTTTTACACCACGTGCCAGTGAGCGCGGCAGCCGCCGGCGCTGCGCACGGGCCTGGTTCTTCTTGAGCGCCGGTGACGCGGAGCTTCTGCGTGTGATGTCTGAGGGGCGCGGAGGGGGGGGTGTCTCCAACCCCCGGCCCCGCGTGAGGGACGGGGCACGCGGCGACGCCTCGCCCGCCCTTCGCGCCCGGGCCTGCCCGTCGGAAGCGCGTCAGAGTAGCGTCACTCGAAGCTTACTCGCCCCCCCGACGGCTCGGAGAGCAAAGCTTCCGGTGGCGTCATTGCCGCTGCGCCGTGGAAGGCGGGGCCGGCCTGGCCGCTCTGGCCTCCGCCCGCGCTTTCTCTATGGTCGGGGGAGGGCCGAGGGGGGTGGAAGAGCCGCGGCGGGGCGGCGCGCATGCGCGGCGCGGGAGGCGGAGGCGGGGGAAAATGGCGGACGGCAGAGCCGAGGGGGAGAAGGCGAAGCGGCCGCAGCCCGGAGGAGGTGAACATGTAGCGCCTCTCGCCGCGTAGCTGCGGGGTGGGCAGGGGGCCTAGGGCCGGTCCCCTAGGGGTGGCTGGGGGGGGGGGGGGGGGGGGGGNCCGGCCGGGCAGGCCTGGGCCGTGCCGTGCCCGGCCCTGCGGGGAGAGGGGGCGGCCCGGCCCTGCGGGGGCCGCGCTGGAGGAGCGGCCGAGGTCTGGGCCCGCTGTTCTCACGCCTGAGGGTTAGCCTCAGCCTTAAAATCTAGCAGCTTCTCCTTGTCCGTGTAAATGCGTTATTTCTCTCTCTCTCTAAAAATACATACGGAACAGTTCTGCCGTGTGTTGAGGGAAATTTTACTTGCTGCTGGCAAGGATGAAGAAAACACCTTAAAGATTAGCTTTTAACAGCTGCCGTACTTTTTTCAAGGATGGGTACAGTGAATATTCCTTATCTGCTGTTTTAAGCGTTCCGGGGTTTTTGCTTGGCAGCAATCTGCAAGCTTTCAGTTTGTTTTTATGTTATGACTTGGGCATTCCTGTTGTTTTCTGTATTATCAGTTCTCCTAAAAATTTTAATCGTGTGTTTCTTTCCTTCTTTCCTCCCCAACTTAAAATTGAGAACATAGTGTCTTTGCAAAGATAAAGCTTCCCTTTCCTGTTTTTTGGGTGGGTGGTTTTTTTTTTTTTTTTTTTGTTTTATNTATCTATAGGCAGAGGGCATTCTTTGATCTGTTGAAAGAGTAAATCAAGCTTGTAAACCATTTAGGATAGTTTCAACAGTGAGTTTATTTCTGATAATGACTAAACTAGCAACAGTAATACCCGATTTTAGGTAGTCCCTTGACTCTTGGTTCTCTGTTGGGATTTTTCGGGGGGGGTGGGTTTTGGGATTTTTATTGTGTTGTATTAGTAATACAGTAACTGGACAACATCAGTATGTCAGTTATCCATACTGTCTTGTGCACTGTTAGGTGTGCTGGAACATGATCTTAATGAGTTATGGTACATCGGCCTTAACGAAGAACAGTTACTCCATGATGATTTTTGAAAGCAATTTAGTCTTAGGTTTTGCCAAGATTGGGGGGGTTTACCTTAAAGTTAACTTTGTTGTGACCGGTTTGTTCCCACCATCACCAATGGTCACACTCCCAGGGGCAAGAGATCATGAAATGCTGTGCAGTTAGTACTGTTAGGCTTGTCACTTAAACCACCTAGACAGTGGAAGCTGTCTGCTTACATAGCTTGTTGATACTCATGAGAAAAATAATCTGTGAAATAGGACAGCTTTTTATTACTGTGATCCATGAAAAGAGCACTGGTCAGAGTAGTTTTTGAAACAGTAATGGTGCTTTCCGTTGGTGAAGTATGACCTTCTTGAGATCTCTAGAAAATAATAAAGAAGCCTTAATGTCTTGAAAAATGTATGGGCATTGGTGTGGGAGATGGGAGAGACCAGTTTAATGAATAGTAGACATCTGCATTTCTAACTGTTTCCTGCAGAAATAGAACAGCACAACAGCTCCCTCCCCACCTACCCCAATTGCCCTACACCCTTTATAGCTCCATCAGCAATTAAGAGTATTTCTTTCAGCAGTCTACAGTTTGTCCTAAGTGGAGCCTAGCAGAAGTAGCATTCAGAATGCCTGGTGATAGCTTCTCTCTCAAATTTAGCTACTATTTAATATTTTGCTGGGAAAACAGATGTGGGTAGATTGTGTAAGGCTTCATCTCGTGCTTAGCAATATTCTAGAATTTGCAATCAAAGAAGCAAGCTGTAATTATCTTCAAGCTAGCATTAGCTTAGGAACCTAGACTGGTCCAATGTGCCCTGAGATTTGGGCTGCTGTGGATTTTGTATTTTATGAAAAAGAAGACTTTTAGGTCCATTGTGCCAACACTTTTAACACCAATGAAATCTACCTACCCTCAAATCACCTTACAGTCTATAGTGTACCTATATCGGGCTTGTGATTGAATATTCTGTATAATGCTATTTCATGGACTAGCTGTAAAGAGTTTCTCATAGCCTTGCAGACTGCTGTTTGGAAAACTGTGCTAAGACAGTAACGAATGCCCA
This sequence comes from Himantopus leucocephalus, assembly GCA_003993805.1. Taxonomy (NCBI): domain Eukaryota; kingdom Metazoa; phylum Chordata; class Aves; order Charadriiformes; family Recurvirostridae; genus Himantopus; species Himantopus leucocephalus. The sequence continues at coordinate 105,485,662 of RSEF01000001.1, read as the reverse complement.
AGGTCGCTTGTTTGAATTTTGCTTGTTTCTCCTTCCTCCTTTGTTTGTCACTTTTATATCGATACTTTTGGGGTCAAATTTCTAGTGGTGCAGATTAGTATAATTTTTTAATAGAGTGAAATTGATTAAAGGTATTACTATTTTTCTTTTGTGATCTGCTATGCTTCCAAACGTTAATAATAAATCCATTTTTGTTCCAGTCACTTATTATGTTGATAGCTAGAAGAGTGGGGTAGAAGGGGTATATTCTGCTGCTTATGATTTGGGAAATAACAGAAAAATATATATGGATGATGTTCCCAGTTTTTCTTTCTCCTGACGTTCTTTGCTTCCTTTTTTTCTCAGAGCTACAATCTTGTTGACCCCCAGTTCAGACTAGCTTCTCCCCCGTTGCTCTATCTTACTTAATAGCTTTTTGCTGTTAGAGAGCAGTGCAAAGAACTGATGGTCTGAATTTGCTGTGCATAGAGGGTCCTGTTCTCCTCTTGATATAATGAGGAACTCGTGCTATCTCCAGTTTTTCTTAGACTGATAGTACAAGCGCTTTCCTGTCCATTCCCCAATGCGTGGTTTGGTGGTTTTTTTCCTTCTGCTACTGCAGTGATTTGCTTATTGCAGCAGCAGAGAAATGTATTTTTGCTGAAGCATTTACTATGTTCAGTATGAGTTTTCCGAGGACACCTTAGCCTCTTGGTGTAGCTGAAGAAGCCAAGGGTATAGGAATGAAAATGTGATTTGAGTGTCTTTTCTCTGTGGATCATTGTTCAGCTGCTATGTTTTCCATGACTTTATACAAAACCAGAAAAGATGAAATCTATATATATGTTTTTCTAGTGCTGATTCCTTCCTCAAGCAGAGCTTGGCAGATTTATTACAGATGAGATGCGGACAAGCAGTGACTTGAAACATGATTGAGACAGCCGGCCTCACTGTAGTCACTTCCATGATTTTAGAGTTGTGTCAGACAAGCCTAGAGACTGGCATGGACATGTTTTTGTAGAAATTCAGTAAAATTAATTTTAACTTAGATTATCTACTCTAGATTTGGAATTGGGATTCCAGTTATGAAAGCTTATCTATAGCAACTTAAACCCTAAAAAGATTTAGTGACCTACATTTAATTTACTACATGAACTTTGACTTCCATACTGAATAAAGAGATGGTGCTTCAAGATTTTTTTCCTGGCTCATACACAAGAAGTTCTTTACAAGTAGTGGAGTGCTTGCAGTTTCTTCTCCTCTGTTTTTGTTTTTTTTTGCTTTCCACTAAATGTACATTGGAAACTGCTATCACTAAAAACACCTTACCTATTGCACCCAAATTATAATGCTTTTTGAGGTTGCTGCTCCCATCAATCTGCTCAGTAAAAATAGCTCATCTTGGTAAGTTGTTTCGACTTCACCAGGACCTGAAGAAGAGGCAGAAAAACCTGTGAAAACTAAGACTGTTTCTTCCAGTAATGGAGGAGAAAGTTCGAGTCGCAGCGCAGAGAAACGGGCAGCTAATGAAGAAGCTGAAGACTTCACTACAAAGCCTGCTCCTGCCAAAATGTCCAAGTTTGGATTTTCCATAGGCAGTCAGACAGCAAAGAAGGCGTCTGCAATATCCATCAAACTAGGAGCAAACGTAAGTTGTCTGAGGGCTTATAATTTTAAGGAAAGTGAGGCAAGGGGGAAGTACTTTGGGGAGGCTTCCGTGCAGAAGGAAAGTCTTGAATTAAATGTGGGTAACTTGGATAAAGTTTAAGAAAGCACTGCAGGGCCAGATAGTCATGCATATGTAAGTACTTCAAGGTGATTAATACTAGGTCAATTGTTTCAGGAAGCGTAAGACTTGATTGAAATGAACTGTGGATCTTTGAGTGTACAGAATAATTTTTAATGAGATTTGATAAGTCTGGAATAATTTCCTGAGGGAAATAAGCAGACTTGCTAAACTGTTCAGGCTACTTTGAAATGAATGCTGGGAGCTTCATTGCATAGAATGCTTAAAGCTACAAGAAAGCAGGTACTCTGCTAGATGGCTTAATAGGTTGTCTTCCACTCCAAAGATCTTATTTTAATATGGGGAGCTATAGTTTATTTTTCAATGCCTTTGCCTGTTCTTTGCAAGGTCAGTATGATTCATGTATACTATATGCTTCGTTACATAGGTTCCTAAGAATTCTGATCCCCTTTATTGTCCCAGTACAAGGTATCCTTGTGCTCATTCAGATGTGAATCTGATGCTTCTCTTTACTACTGAAGTAGTCCTCTACTAGCTTGGGCAAGGACAAGCCAGGTCCTGCGCCTGTATTTAATACAGTTCATTTAGACTTCCCAGGTACCACTGCGGTGGATACATGACACATCCTTTTCTGGATTAAATTCAAACTGTAATCATGAAAGGCTTGCACCTGCAATGCCAGCATTTTACAGATCTGCAAAAGATGAAAAGTGTGCTGTGCTCTGTTATTTTGAGATAGGAGGGAGATGTGGGCTGGCAGTGATCTAGGGTATAAATGCAATCAGGTCAGCTCGGACTTTGGAAAAATTGACAAAGCTGCCTTCTCTGAGCCACTAGCAAGCTCCGATTTCTCATGTAGAAAGATAATTTCAGTCGCAATAAATTTGGCTTGGGAATTGTGGCTCGCTGAATTTAGTGGGTGACTGACAGTGCACCAGATTGAACAGTGCTGAAACTTAGCCTGTTTCTTTTTAGTAATTTTTACTCCCTTAGTATGTTACCCATTCCTGCGGAGCTGACTCGTTTAAAAAATGGCACAATATTTATTTTATACACTATTGGTGAGGAATAGCTGTAGACAGTCGCATAAGGACTCTGCTGCAGTATCAGCTTCGAAACTATGAGTGAATATGAAACAATCGCCAATAAAGTCAAAATGGAGGAAGCTCTGTATATGACTGATTTAGATAATTGATAGTACTGTAGAAGCGAACTGTTACTGATGACTCTGCTTTCTTAGTGGTCTTGAAGTTACTTTCAATGTCTCTGCTGTATTGCATGTAACAATTGTGAGTTTGATAGCTTCTGACACTTTAAATGGAGGAAGGTATTTACTGGAAATCAAAATAATACTTTTTAAAGGAGCCTTATATAAATCGGACTGTGTGATGCACACTGATGCTAGTTAAAAAGTATTGAGTTATTTTAAGCCACAAAGCTGTTATGTTGTTTAAAGACAAGGAAAATAAACATACTCCTCTTCCTAGCATTGATGGATAAGAATACTCCAAAAGAATAATGGAAACAGTGACATAATAAAATTTTGAATACCATGACTTATTCAGGTTCTGATTTAATTGTTCATGTCATGCACCAGTGGCTGCATACCCCTGCAGTGGGATAGAAAGTTAAGACTTGCTTGTGTGCAATTGTAACAGGAGAGGTCTCGGCTTCCTTTTCAGGGTGTATCTGGTGCAAATGAGCAGCCGTTTTCCTTTTTCATTAGAGAGAAACCTTTATCTGCTTGACTCAAACAAAACCACTTTTACCAACCTCATAGCCCATTTCAGTGAAGAAGTTTGACTCAATTTTACCAAAATATTTAAAATACCAAGGGTAGCTTTTTTGAGTTAGTAGATTTACTTTACTTGTGCATTTGGTCTTTTTCAGAAGCCGAAAGAGCCTGTTCCAACCCTTGCTCCAAAAACCCTTTCTGTAGCAGCAGCTTTCAATGAAGATGAAGATGTGAGTAACAAGCTAGTGATCAACACAACTGAAACTACCATCGCGGGTTAGAGTTAGGCAGAGAGAGTGGGTCATTTAAAGTTCTTCACATAAGCGTCAGGGATTTGCAGTCTAGAAATATTTCTTGTTTCTGTTTAAGAATGTGCAACTTTGTAGCTCTGTGTTGGTTCAAGAAATCATTAAAGTGCTGATAACTTTTTCCTGAAAATGAGATGCACAACATAATTTGAATTAACGGTTGCTTTCTCTGGGCTTGATAAAGGGGAGGCGAAGAAAAGTTGTGCTGCTTCTGGTTTGCTAAATATTTTGTTGTTGTGTTACTGCTGCATGTTACACAGAGGTGTAAAAAGGAATTTGTATTTCTTTCTATAACCTTGTAGAACCTCTGTTTTGTCCTAAGTTACTTTGCTTTCATGTAGGGCTGTAGTCCATGCTATATCTTGTCAGGCATTTGAAATGTTCAAAAGAGAGCGGCCAGCCACACTCTAACCTCCTTTCTCCCTGTAGAGCGAACCAGAAGAAATGCCCCCAGAAGCCAAGATGCGCATGAAGAACATTGGAAGGTAGGTAAGCTTTTAACTATGATTTGGAGGAGGGTGAGTGTGTGAAAATACCTTCTTCAGCACAGGTCAGATCTTGGAGATGGTTTAGAAATATGGCAAGATAGAATAGGTTGAAAAAGTTTTTCTCCAGAAACAAGAAAATTTTAATATAGATTTTTCTAACGTTCAGCTTTATGTTAAAAGCAGTACAGTTGCATTTGCACTTTGAATCTTATTTGCTGCCTTCTTTCTGAGGAAGAAATTGATTCTGTATTAACTAGAAGCTAGCTTTCTGCTTGGAAAGGTAATAGGTGGGAGTTCCTGCTTGCTGCTAAAGTTTGTATCTTTCTAGTTCTCCATTTTATAAATTACCCTGAAGTAAGGTGGTCTGCTCAGACTTTTAACTCCTGTGCAAGGGGAAGATGAGAATCATCACCTTCAGAGAGGCAAAGAATAGCTTGTTTGCTTTTTAAAACAAATGCTTATAATTGTTCTGCTTGCCACAAATTTGAGTATTGGGTCAATCCTAAAATAAATAGGAACATTTTTCAGAGGAGGCTTCACTTAAGTAAGGAATGAATTTTGAGCATATTTATTTTAAAGATGTTCTTCACGATAGACTGCTTTTAAAGGCAGTGCCCTGGAGGCTTGCTACTGTTCAGTGCATTTTTTTTCTCCAGTAGCAAATTTGGATCCTCAATTTTGTAGCCCTTGCAACAAATTCTTCATAGCTGGCACTGCCTCCTCCTCCTCTGCTGGCCTGTCTCATTGCTCTGTCTTGAGGTGCTATGGAGAGATCAGTTCTGTGGCCAACTTACAGTTGCTAATAGTGAGGACTCCTGATGCAGCGGAAAGAAACAAATGCTTGGTAGTTTCTGGTGGCAGGTTGGACTGGAAATTGGTGTTTTCAGTGTCATGTTGCACAAACTTCTATAGTTGAACTGACTTTCTCAACTGATCTTGTTTTACTTTTCACAGGGATACACCAACCTCAGCAGGACCAAATTCCTTCAATAAAGGAAAGCATGGTTTTTCTGACAACCAGAAGCTATGGGAACGAAATATAAAATCTCATCTTGGAAATGTCCATGACCAAGAAAATAACTAAATGATGTGGATTGAGAGTTGGGTGTTTGGGGGGAGGGGAGGGGGAAATGTTAAAGGAACAGTTTCCTTTTTTAAGAATGGTATAAGACTATCTTTGGAGCCACTTTTTTAAGATTTTGAGTGGTACACTAATAACTGAGTTTGAAATTAGAGGTAATTTATGTTTTGTATACAGATTTCAAGGCATTTGCTAATTTTGTAGTTCCATGTGATTAGTTTCAAAAGGTTACAGATAATAAAGAAATTGGAGTGGTACCTTTTTAAGATTTTTTTTTTTTTTTTGGTCAGTGATTAATTAAGGTGGATGAAAAAGGTTACTGTCTCTTTAATCAGGTTAACATTGAATGCTCTTGCATTCACACTTCTGGCTCCCTCTCATAACAGGAGAAACAGTTGACTCCTAGGAATACTGCTAAAGAAAGTGAGCATTGTCTTGTTCTAGAAGTGTTACTGGACTATTAAGTTGAATATAAACTTACGCAGGAAATAATAAGAACCTGGATTATTTTTTTTTTCTCCTTGCAGTCACCTTTTGTTAAGTCTCTGCAAACTAGGAATTATGTTGCTCTGAGTGGCTCTGGTAACTTAGCTCTAATTTTGTTTAAAACTTCATGTAGGATGTGTAACCTTCTGTGGCTTGTTTCATCCTAAGGAAATGGGCCTCGTCTGTATATTAGATACAGTCTGTAAAGAATATTCACTACAAAAGTAAATCAGTATTTTCAGTGTGCTCCTCTTAAATCGTTAGCCTTGAGTAGAGCTTGTTAGCATTTCCTTGTGGTACACAAAAGCCACCACCAAAAAGACAAGCTATTGTACATTAAGCTTCACGTTTGGTTGAAATATTTTTCTTTACTATGCCTAGAAGGAATAAAAGCCACACCAAAAATCGGTAACTCACTGCTTAAGTATGAAAAATCTAAGATGCACTTTCCCTGTCTTGCCATCAAATGCCTTGATGTCTGTGACCTCAGTGGACACTATCAGGTTAAAGAAGAATCCTGTATTTGCAGTCCCAACACTTCTAACGAGTGTCAACTTCAGAAATAAGACTTGTCCTACCTGTCTGCCTTCTGCAGTAATTTTCAACAATGGCATTAGTCTGGTCAGTTTAATTTCTTAGCTTTCAAACTGCGCAACAGTGCTGTAGGATATCAAACTTAGTAATGACTGACTGTCTAAATTTCAGTGTAATTCATACTGCGTATTTTTGACACATTTTACTAGCAGAACTGGTTGAACAAAAAATTAACAGCGACACCACCATCCCCACCCACCCAAACAAGCTTCTTTTTAAACTCAAATACCTGATAGTGTCGACCACTAAATTAATTTCAGCCTGGAACTGGTTGTAGAATTCAATATGTTAATTGCTTACATCTTGCCTCTAAAACCTTTCTTCATGCTAAATTTGAACCTGCGAGTGCAGAAAGGAAAGTGCATCTTGAAGTGTTTCTTTAGTTTTGTTGGGTTTTTTTAGAAAAGCTCTGACCACTTAGACTTTTGAGTTTGTAAGTTCTAAAAAATATTTTTTTGTATTTTTGTATTGTATGTGTAATCTTTTTTTCTTTTGAAGTCTGATGCAGTTGAAAACCTGTAACTATTTTCTTTAAAAGCCTTGTTATAAACGTAACATAAAAACGTATACATTATTTTTTTTCCATAGCAAAAATCTTTGGTTTATTTAAAACAAAACACACTTTCAAAACCGGCTTTCAGGATTTCCAAAACTGATTTGGGCATTACTGGAACTAGGCAAGGCAAAATGAAGCATTTACTTTTCACTTACTTTCATCACATGTGGTTATGTTTGTTGAAATAAATCCCTTTAAGATAGTGGTAATTCACAGTGAATAACTATTTTATCTTGCTTCTTAGTAGTTACTTGATACTGTCTTAGTCACTTGTATTAGGAAGAAGCAAGAGAGAACTTTGAGTAAGAATTCATGGATGACTTTGAGACCTGTTCTTTTTTAGTTAACCTGCCACCAACAAGGTCTTCCACATCTTTGGCTGAAGTAGACATGCATTCAACAGAATTTCCTGGTACTTAAAAATCCTTGAGGACATTGCTAGGCAGAACAGCAGACACGCTAGGGAATGCCTTCCGTGCAAGTGAGAGAGCAAAAGTTATATTTATCTTTCTTACTCCCATGGTCAATAAACGTAATCCTAGACCTTGTGAGAGACTGCAGCAGTCTCAGCTGAGGGGGAGCAGAGATCCTGTCTCAGTCGGTGTGTGAGTTCTGTTCCTTCTCAGTGCTTCACAGAAGGAAATCGATCAGGATGGCCTAAATCCACTCAGGACGGAGCGCCTCATCAAGCTTGATCTTGTAGCTGCAAGGGTGTCTGCTGGTGTTTAGTGTCTGACGCTTTCGGAAAGAACTGACCTGAAAAGCATTGTCAAGGCAGATGTTAGCTGGAACTTCACTTGAAGTTCTAGGCTTTCGTTACGATAGTCACTGTCGTGGCATGAAGGTAGTGTTGGGGAGGGTGTGTGTTATTCTTTTGTTCTTTTTCTAAGAATGTTCAGGAATCCTAAGACTCGTGGTAAGTTTACCTGATTTAGCTGAGACCTTTAGCTGCTTAGCATAGCAAGGTGTGTATACTGATCAGTGCTTGAAATGTCTATCCATGTAACTTGTGCAGTTTTATCTCCAAAGACTTATCCTTGCTTAGCGCTAAAGCTTTACTTAGCACCTGAGCAGCTTGCAAAATGTTCAAGAGGTGAGGTGAAGAAGTAGTTACCCAGTAACCTTCTGCGTGCCACGCTGCAGCTAGGCCACTTTTGAGCCTGCTGGGTTGTGAATGGATCTGAACTCATCTAATGCTAACTATATTAAAATAATTTAAAAAATCCCTGAAAAAACAACAAAAAACCCCCAACCCAACAGTGCAGTGAGCTGCTGGCAGAAGTGATTCAAGCAATGGTGGTGTAGCCCCTTCCACACCCAATTTCATTCCTTTAAAAGCATCGGAGGCGCGCTGTCCAGATTCTCAGAATCTGTATTCCATCAGCAGAAGGAAGTCCCCAACTGGCCTGTCTGTAAGGTGACTGATGGACGCTCTTTCACCTTCATGGGCTTACTCCTGTGTCATGCATGACCTAACTGCAGTATTCGGCCAACTCTGACAAAACCAACTATCGCGTCCTGAAGTGGCCACCCCGGCAGCAGCCCCAGCCGCATTCAGGCCCGATGCGCTTGATCTCTGTGTCTGCCAGACCTGTGGAGCCACCTCCTTGTCAGAACTCAGGTGACTGCGGTGTGTTCTCTCTGCTGGGGGTGGCTTTACCACAGCTTTCACTGGGGAGAGACTTGGAGGAAAAGGCAGCTTTTGTGAAAATGGCTGCTTCTGGACGAGGCAAATGGAGGTTTTAAACTGTTGGAAATCGCAGGTGTAACTAAAAGTCTTTCTAGGCTGCCATAAGATAAGAAGAAGATAAAACTGTTTGGAGAAGCAACAGAATGCCAAAAAGGCTTTTTTCATTTGTGTAGTTAGTAGCCTTAAAAGGTGTTCTGCGAAAAGAGGCTGGGTTTTTTTTAATTTGTTACAAAATTATAAATTAGTAGTTCTGCCCTTAAGCTACAGAAGGGAGGGCTACATTCTAAAGTCAGAGTAGCTCCTCTAGTTCCTCTGCCAAGAGACACTAGAACAGCATAAAAATCAGACAATTAACAATTTGCTTTTTACTTTGTCCAATTAACACCTTCCTTATTCTGCTTTTATTAACAAATGTATCTCCTACTGTTCTCCAATTTTGATATATTGGCATCTTAAAAACTATATAGTACTTACTTAGGAAAGCTGCTTGTGTTTAATAATGTGGAGCCATTGCCTCGGGGCAGATGCATAGTTATCCATAGAATTAAAAGCATGTTACACTTAAATTCTGTATATAGCGTGTTAGATTTCTGTTTATGAACTCCCATTTAAAAGTGGAGTGGTGGGAGTCCACGCAAGATTTAGTTACCAAAGCAAGCTGTTAAATCTGCAGCACATACTTTTTGCAGTATAGATACATGTATATGCCACTACCCTTTAGATGAGGTAGAGGGGGTAAGAGTGGCAGTGACTGTCACAGCTAGCAACTGGAGTATGTATTTTTTGATTCAGTGGCACATAACAAGATCTTAAAAATCGTTGCTTATCTTGTGACTTAGTTCTTAAATTCGGTTCTTGCGGTTGGATTTCCTGGTGAGACAGATGCACAAATAAAGCGTTTGTGGTTCTGTAGCAAGAGCTCCACTGAAACTTGACGTCACAAGCCTACGTTTATGTTTTCCTTACAGTATGAGCCTATTAATTTAAGGTAATGTAAGTCATAATAAAAATATAGTTCTCTCTCCTTTTCTCCCCCACTTTTCCATAATTTCTACACACAGTAGTTGCATATAAAGTGTTGGCTGATGCTCAGTAGCTTGTTAAAAAAAACACCGTAATTCTGCTTTTGTGAAAGAAGTGTAACTGTGGTAGCCTTTCATGTTCATACCTACACCAGCCTCCACTATATAGAACCGCAGGCACCAAATACAGCAGTGTAAAGAGCAGTTGCGAAACTAGGAGGCATCTTGGGCTGTGCTTTTGTGTTACTCAGATGCTGGTTTAGCACGGTCCTGTTCACACATAACATTTAAGGCCACGACATGAAGAGCTTGGGCTATTACACATCTAAAAGCATTAAGTTCATGATGATGTTTTCAGCTGTAAGGCAGCGCACTTTACTCAAGACAAGAAATATTGCCCTCGGAACAAGACTGTCACAGGGGTACCAGACAAAATGTTACTTTCTGAGAAGTCCCTTTGCAGTCACACTAGGCTTGTAGGCATATTCCCCTGTGCCCGAGCGTGGCAACAGAGGGACCTGGGACCTCTCACCTTCAGTAGCCAGAACTCTTCTGCATGAGAATGGCTCTCAGTAAAGAACTGCTTGAGAGGCACTAGGTTCCCAGGGCTGTGTCAGCAGCAGCTGTAAGAGGGGCTCCTGAGTGCTACGGTGTGAAATGTACACACCATTGCAGTGCTGTAGAAGTTCATATGGCTCTTCCTCTAACAGCCAGGAGTGATGTGGCTCCAGCTCCAGTGGAAACCAAGGGGAGGAAAATTATCCACAGAGCACTTTGCTGTTTTTCATCTGTGGTTGCATCTGTCTTGTACAGCATTTGTTCAATGGTAGGCCATGTTACTCCTTCAGCACTCAGCCTTTTGAAAACCCTGTTTGTATTTAATTGTATACTTCCCCCTTAGCTTGGTTACCTATATGGGCTTACAGAAGAGTTAATACCCTAAAAACCTGCTAGTATTTCCCCTAGGAATCGGGATGCAGCACAAGAGGTAATCAGCCTTTCTGCAACACTGACCTTGCCTTGAAATTGCTCCAACAGCACACGGAAAGGCACAGGCCCATGTCCCTTCACGGGCTAGGAGAGAGCTGTACGGCTCATCCTTCAGCCAGGAGAGTGAGTTTCCTTTCCTCATACAAGTTAATTTTTTGAGCCTGAAGCAAACAAATGTGTGTTATTGGAACTGTTCATATCAGACATCTGTCTCTATATTCCTCTTCGGTATTTCACCTTCCATAAGTAATTCTACAACACTTTTTTTTTTCCCATGATAAAGAAAAGTTGCATGAGAGAGTAATTCATGGCAAAGCTCAGTTTATTTAATGACAGAAATAACCGTAACTTTATACATCTAACACTAAATAAAAACAGCAGAATGTACAGATCAAATTCATTATGTACAGGAATTCACTAGGAATACATTATAAATGGACACTTCTCATGAACTCTATTAAAAAAAATCAAATTAAATAATATCAATTGCGTATTTGCAGTCTGACTTCAAACAGATTAAATTAAGAGCTGAAGTCTTAAAGAAGAACATAAGGCAACTTCACACAGGATGGGAACAGCAGAGCTCAGAGTGACGCTCCCTACTTACCTCATGCCCTTCTGAAAAGGTAAGGCACAGTACGCTAGGAAAGGGGTGCCACAACATTCAGCTTTGATGTGCCCGGCCGAGTATTGTTTAGGAAACAACCTTTTGTGATTTTTTTTTTTTAATGTTTGTTTGGGTTTTTTGTTTTTAAATGGCAGGCCATCGAGTCAGTTAAAGCATTTTTACAGTGGGTAACAAGGGTCCAAAATTAAGATTCACTTCTGTCTCCTCCGTAGGTTGGGAAAATAAATAAGTGCACCAAAGATTAAACTGAGGTGCCGGTAATATTCTTTTTGTAAGGTAACACACTAAATATACAAATAATGTTCTAGCACTATTTACAGCTATTTTTCCTTGAACATTTCCTCACTTTAATAATACATAATTATTTTTAAGATACAAACATTGAAGTAAATTTTAAAGTTTACCTAGCAAGCTTTTAAATCATTTCCCATCATAATGGCAGTTCTTTAATTTTAAGCAGGATGGCTATCTCCAGATTCTTGACCATACAAAAATTCAAGAGTTACAGCTAGCAGTATTTTTTTTTTAAGTATTCATTTTAGTTTTACTCCATTTGGTAATTAGAAAAGAATACTATTGTAAAGGGCTGCAGGATGTATAAATAACTACCTTACTTCTCTGCAGGAAGACCCTGTCCTTTGAAACAGTAATCTACAGATTAATTCGGATCCAAGGCAGGAACTCAAACTACATATTGCTTAAAAAATTTTCAACAACTGCTTATCTACATGCTTGCAAAGTATAAAAAGAACAGTCCATTCTGTAGCTTGTAGACAGATACTCAAATAGTTAAATAAGATGAAAGGTAGAAATACTAATTCAAATGAGGTGGTTCCTTTGTCACAGATTTTGCTTAAATTTTGTTCAGCGGATTGGCTTCACAGGTAGCACAGAGTTATACGCATGTAGCTTTATTTATGAAGTTTACCCTGTGATAAGACAGGCTTCTGGCTCCTTGGCTATCTTGCTGCTGTCAAAGTTGGGAAACATTTGGTAATACTATAGACTGAGAACAACAGTTCTGACTGTTTGTGTGCGTAGCACATTCAGTTACCTTGACAGACATGTTTCTTGCTTAAAAAAAAACCCAAACAAACAACAATGAAAGAACCCACACCCTGTACAGATTAAGATGTGCACTGTTCATGGTATTAAATCAGAGACATTTAAACTTGGGCTAAGCATGGCTGTGAGTCATGCTTACTCGCAGGGAAACCTAGTAAGATTTTTCCCATCTATGTGGTGTAACACCGGGAATTAGCTTGCCCTAGAAGTATTTTCTTACAGCAGCAGTAATGAGGTCTTCTGGAGACTCTGGTATTTTGCAAAAAAAATAATTTTTACCTCATACTAAGATTTACATAGTTCTCTATCCTGATATTGCTATGTGTCCCATCTGGGAATTAGCAGGGCTCCTCCTTTAGACATGATACAAGACCAGATCAGATCGTAACTAGCCACACTTCTTCAGTGTATTTATATTCCCAAAAAAAGTGTGCCATTAGACCTCTTTCATTTAAGAGTTTCTACATCAAACGTAATGGAAAATTATGAACATCCATCATTAGGTTGCCTGCTCTGGACACCTACAACAATGCAGGTGATTGCTTCCTTTATGCAACCAAATGTCATTAAAGGAAACACAGTTGTGCACAGAGGCTGAAATGTAAGCTCCTCGCTTACACATAAAGAGTGGTTCACTTCTCTAAGCAGTTTCCCTGCAGTGGGCTGTCCTCTGGTCAACTAAAATTCACAATCTGTCTCAGAAAACCACTTCCTCAGACTTCAGTGGACCCCTGCCCAATATCTGTAAAACATTTTACAGTGTTCTGCTGAACCCTGGACCTGCCACCCACTGACCTGGAATTTAAATAAGTTCTTCAAAACTGGGATTCGCTAACTGCCGATGGTGCATCTACCCAAAGAAAAAAGCCTCAGATTTTCCGTGCGTCGCATGAAGTGCAAGCTGCACAAAACATTCTACCATCCCCTCGACTTGGAGAGTAAACAGACAGAATCCAATACAGTAATTTGCTCACAAACTTGATGAAATACACATAAAAACAAAAATAAAAAAAATGCTGTGCATTTCTAGTTCTTAGTGCAGGCTCTGGTTTTTTTTTCCTTTTCGGTTTTTAAAAGTTACAGCATGATACTTACTCCATGACACAGAAAACATTAT
>RSEF01000001.1:105456196-105472076 GCA_003993805.1 Himantopus leucocephalus | reverse complement strand
TTTTTTTTTTACAGTTATGGCCAGTGCAGAAACCTTAGCCTTCAAAGCCTTGGCCCACACTGAAGCATCTTGACTTTTTCCCTGTAATGCATGGGGCAGTATTTCATCACCAAGACATTCAGTACTGCAGATTAACTGTTTGAAAACAGGCATCGCTGTAAGCCTCAGAGACCCAGTTAAGTACTTATCTCTCAGAGATCGTAAGACCCCACCCTTCTTGCTCTCTCATCTGCTATATTCAGTCTGTCTTTGTAACATGGGCCACTTCGACTTCTACAGTTTCAATGGCCTGCGTCACTTCAGCCATCTTCTGTCCTTGCTGTTGCGCCAATACATAATTTACCACCTGCATGATGCTTTGGTCAGAAAGAGTGGAGACTGATGTACATTCCTCAGTAGCTGCAACTGCTTCAATGGCTTCAAGTGTCTCTCCTGTCACTACCACGGTCTCAATCTCACCACCACCAACGCTAATCTCGGTTTCTTGTTCCTGCACATCTGCTGCTAAAATGCTGATGGCATGCTCCACCTGTGTCCCCTGGTTATGAAACTGAAGAGTATCTTTTTCCAGCATAATTTTGCAAGGTACATAGTCCCTATGAAACTTGGTCATGTGCTTCCGTAGTGTCCGGGCATCTATGTAAGCTTCGTTGCACACTGGACAGACGTATGGTCGTTCTCCAGTATGTGTCCTCACGTGACGCTTCAATGAACGCGCATCAGCCCAGGCTACTCCGCAAGTTAGGCATTCAAATGGCTTCACACCTGTTCTCAAAGGGAAAGCAAGGAAAGATGACCATCAACATTCATAAATATGCTTAAACGATGATGAGAAGTGACAGGGAGGACAGTGGTATAAAAGAACAAAAGAAATACTACAACTTATTTCTACGTAAGGAGGAGATCTTGTTTACCATTTCTGTACTACAATATAGTGCAAGCAATAATACAGTCAATGGTAAGATTTTCCCCAAGTGCTCTGCCATTTCTAACATTTTACTTTTAAAGACTTTTTCTTTTCAAAATTCCTTTTAATGTAGTTTCTCCCCTGTTTTAAGTACATACCACTTAATAAAATTTAATTATTTTTTGCTGGTGATGCCTTTCTGAAACCAAGTTTTACTTAACAGAATTTGTCACTTACAGAAACGAAGCGTGACTAGGAATGTAAATCTTACTATACACGTGTCTCATCAAATCAGCAATTATTCTAGTTAGCTTATAATGCCATCTACAGCTTTTTCCCTCCTCCTCCACACTGCATATGTTCAAATACTGCACCTGATGTTTGTATAATCTTATTCTCCCTTACAATGGCTGAGTTCTGTGGTCTTTGGTATCTAATGGGGCGCGTGGATGGCAACAAACGCTATTTCAATACTGAGTTTTCCAGTTACTGGAGATTTAGGCTAGGTACCTATTACAGGACTCTTTCTCTGTTTAGAAACAAACACAAAATCTCCATCTTCATTTAGACAGCTCTTACGTTTATTCATAACAGATCTTTAAAAGGAGACATGCTTCAACAGACTGTTTTTTGCCCCAAGATAGGAGTATATATAGACTTCCAAGACACCAAATACTCAAAAATCAGTATCATACTTCACATCTAAAGTAAAAACACACATACTTTTTTTTTTTCCAATTATAAATTTTTTTCATATTTTCCCCAAACTTCATATAGTGTACTGCTTGTTATAAATCAAGAAGTTGACCAATTTCCAACAGTGGTCCTTTTTTTAAATTCAGGCCAATCGCTCTCCTATTTGAAGAATATTTTGTTAACTGTCTGCACCTTTCAAACTAGAGAATGTTTTACTACATGCAATTCTTTGCCAGATACACATTTTTAATCATTAATTCTAAAAAAGTTCCTCTTCCATTAAAGTTCTGAGAAGGACAAGTTGTTACGGTCCCTGTGTGTGACTGCATTTTTAGGAAAGATCCCAACAGCCACCTCTGGGAATCACTGGAAGCAAGCTGACAAACCAGGACTAGCATAAAACTAACTGGAGAATCTGTAAGAACTTCTACGTGTCTTGGAACGCGGGACATACAGAGACTCAAAGAAACAAATACCCCTTTCTCTGTAATGTTTTCAGGGATTGAGGGATGTCATGACTACTTGTTTTCTACATACCTTCATGATTGTTCATGTGTCTCCTATATTCCCGGAGCTGTGTGAATTTTCTTCCACAATGCTCACAAACTCGTTCCAGATTTTGCTTTGCTCTTCCTTTTTTACCATGTGTGGCTTTCTTTACATGTCTTCTGTACAAAGCTTTCTCATAAAATTCTTTACCACATATATTACACCTAAAATGCGTTAAGAGAGAAACCTATTGAAACCATTATTCTATGCTTATGTTACGCTTTTTAAACCAAAATACACTTTAATTAAGGCAGAGTTTAATGGGAATACTGTTTTGTATGACAAGTAGTTCCATAATTAGAAATAATACTGTTGGACTGAGCAATGTTTTCTCTTATTCACAGCCACAAAGCTTCCATTTACCACTCTAGAGAAGCAACATCACATACAAACCATTTCTAACTTCATCAATTACATTTATCAGGATTGTGCCAGCAGGTTAACAGTTGGACCACACTATTTGAAGTCACACATCCATTCTCAACTACTCAAGACCTCAGTCAACATCAATCAATTGGTACTTCAACAATGGACCAGGCAGTTTCTTGTTGACTGGCTGTGGATCTGTATAGCCTCATATTGATTAGCACATTTCAGTTATTAAATGAATTTCTTCTTACCTATAAGGGTCTGTGACAGAATGAGACTTCACATGAGAATACCAGTCTTTCTTCCAACTGTAACATTTTCCACAGAACTGGCATTGAAATGGCTTCACACCTAAATGTTTATTCATGTGCTGCCGAAGATCTCTAGCTTCATAGAAACTCTTTTCACACCTGTAACAGTAAAGGTTTTAGCATCCCACATAAGAAAGATCCTGGCAACCCTGACTTCAAAGGCACTGGAACCCTTTTCTTTAATGACAACTGAAGACTTTGAGAAGACAACACCTATTGTGTCATCAATATCTATATAAAGCACAATCCCTTTCCAAATTAGTGAAAATTAAAAGGAACAGCAGCTTATCTGAAAGTCTGGAATAACTTGAGGACCTCTGAAACACTTTTGTCTGTTATGGGTAACTATATTCTTTCTGTTATTTTCATGGGGAATAATCAAAGGCAAACGGACTGAAATACATCAGAAATTTGTATTATACGATATGAACTTACGAGGATAGTAACAGCTGTTTCTTCCCTTAACCAGAGAGGATTAATTATTGATACAAAGATAAGCAGGATTTGTTGTTTGTAATGCTCAAACATGATTTTTTTTTGAAATTAAAAACCAAATTCAGAATCCTACAAGACAGCATCTGATAGTAGTGATACTCGATCTTTAGCTTGTTGTTTCTTTATGTCTAGACCCAGGCAAATTCCTAGTTTTCCTTCATTTATACCTTGCCATAGTATGACTATATAAAATTACAAATAACTAGCTCCTCTTGGTATGAAAACTTCAGAGCACAGTCTAATCAAAGACATGCTTTCTCCCTTTGAAAGAAATTCTGCTCTTCAGACATCTTTGCCTGATCACCTGCGTCTCTTCCTCATGTAGCATCATATACCTGTATGACTCAAGAAAGGACAGAGGCAGAGAAATGCCAGCAAGCAAAGGTGGAGGATTCGCCTTCTACAGCTGATGGACCTCTGGAATTAGGGAATTTCAGAATTCCCAACCTCCAGTGGAATCTGAGAAGAGAAAAGTTTCCATACAGGAATAAAACTTTTAATGTTATATTTTGCGAAGAATGGGCATTCTGGAGAGGAAAAAAAGCCTTCTTTGCTTTTGAGATAAAAAAAAAAAGGGGGGGGGGGAAGGTGACGGTCTTGAGCCACCCAAGCAACCTCCTCCTCCTAGGATGGAAAAACTGACATCTTCAGTTCAAATGGGCTCTTAGGGATCCCGGGTTTGCAGATGCACATCAAAGAGTACCTGAGGGTCTTGAATGGGTTGGCACATGGTGCTCTCCCCTCAAGGACTGCGTATTTAGAACAGCCATTGGAGAAGTAAAAAACTCAAGCAACCACCACCCTCTAACACTCTCATGCACTACTGCAATTTAATCAAATACTTCACTGGAAATCCTCCACGAACATTTTAGGAAAATAAGTCATGTTAAGCTTTGTTCAACTGGGCCGGAAGCTTAAACTCAAGCCTGGCAGGGAGATTTACATACCAAGCCAATGAACTAGAAAACAGAGGTCTGGTTATTGCTTATAACCAAACGCTAAACCATTTGTGACAACACGAATTATATAGGAGTTGGGCAATCAATATATCCTCTCTGTCAAGGTGAGTCCATGACTGTACTGCCTTCAGTAAAGAAATTTTTATTTTTTAAGTATATTTTACCTTCAAAATCAAAATTGCCTTCCCTAGTATGTTTCATTAAACAATTCCATCCCTGTTGTGGACCCTATTAGCTCTGTTCTTTGTATTTCTAAGATCAATATTTTTAGCATTCCAAAGCGCTAAATAAAAACATGGCTGACAGAATTAAAGTGAGTTTTCAGCAGTTACAAAATATTATTTTCACTATCACGCAGCAGCACTACCAGAGATACTTTAAACAATACTTTAGATTAAAGCTTTCATTAAAACCATGAGTTGCATACAGGCAATCATATAAATTGTACAACCCTTCTTAATACCCAAGAGAGTTTTCCAAAGACAGTTTGGAAATGAAGCACCATTTGTGCTTTTGCAAGTCACTTGAAAGGTTCTCCTATAGTCTTGCTTGGTCATGGAAAAAGTATCCATGTTTTGCTAATGCAGTAAGAGACACGCTCTTTCCAGTTACAGAATTTCTGCTAACCTAAAGTCAGCAATGCAAAGGTTTTTAAGTCGTCATATAAGTTTTACAATCCAGTTAACTGCAATAGTCAGTGAGTCTTAATTTATAATGTTCCTGCAGAGCTGTTTGCTAAACACAGTGTGTACTGCAGTACATTACATTGCAGACTGTAAAGGAAATTTTCAGATTAAACTGAAATCAATTACCACAGTAAAAGAGGGCAAGAACAAGCTGAAGGCCCTTCGCCCCTGACAAGCTTACCACTCTTCTATCTGTCCTACAAGGGAGCTTTAAAACCACATAGCTACTAATCACAGCTACAAGTTCAAACACACTCATTAGAAAACAACCGTATAAAACCAGAGCTAGGTAACAGTTAAAAAACAAGCTTTTGCTCTCCAATGAACGTATTAACAAAAGTGCATTTTTTACTCTTTTATTTTAAAATTCCAGGCCAGCAAACAGTTTTACACTACGACAAGGAGCTGCTTTTAATCTTTAAAATTACTAGGATCATTAATGTTATAGAAAAAAGCCCATTAAAAAAAAAAAAAAACACCAACCAACTTACTGAGTACACTGATATCCACGAACTTCAGGCTTTGGCTGGTGTTTCTTTATGTGTTTACTGAGTCCTGATGCCCTGTGGAAAGATTTTCCACAGATGGAGCAAAGATACTTGGATTCTCCTGACAAAAACAAAACAAAACATGTTACAAAGCCATGTCTCTGTATCTCTGGAGTGCTTTGTGAGAATATCTTTTTCTTCTCATATAATTTTTCTTAAGTAATCAGAGCAGTACTACAAAGAAAAGTTGGTTTAATTACACACAAATGGAATTTTTAAGTGTATTTTGTACGTGCCAATGTAATACAGACAGGGGGGAGTAGCAATTCTAAATTATTTTATTGCATGTTTTTAACCACAGGTACAACATTGCAGCTACTAGTCATGAAATGAGAACAACCTACAAAATTGCCCTCTTATGTGAAAAAAAAAGGCTGGAAGTGCAAGTGCTCCAGAACATTCCAGCTTGTTGCCTCTCTTTGTTGAATTAACATGATACAGGCATAAATACGTACATAAAAACGGACCAACCATGATTTTCTGTTCTTGTATAGAAAATTTGTGTAACAACATTAAGCTATGGTAAAATAAGCCTAGAAAATAGATGTAAAATGACTACTTACCTCTATCTCAGCTGCCTGACCAGTAGAAGAAAAAGAAGAAACTACTATTTTTTTTTTTTTTAAACAGTTCCTTTGACACTGAAGAACAATGTTAAAGGTCAGCAACATACAATAGCCAAACAAAGTAAAAGGATCCTCTTTCTTATCGCTTACCTGTATGAATGCTCATGTGTTCCTGAAGACTTCTTTTTGTGACAAAAGACTTCTCACACAAGTCACACTTGAACTGTTTCTGTACTTCATGGAGAGCTAAGTGCATTTTTAGTCCATGCTTATATGTAAAGGTCTTTCCACAAACCTAAAAAAAATTAACATCCAGTGGAATAGAACAAATAACACTCATTATGTAATAGGTGTTTAACTTCAAGCACACCAAAACCTCCTGTATTTCTTGGGAACAAGGATGGCCAAGCCTGTGATTTCGCACCAGTGGCAGAACTGGTCTGTTAGAACAGAATATTCACTGGAAGACATTCCTCTAGTCATGGGAATATGAATTTTCATGGTTCAACTTCATTCTAGTTTTCTGTCTTGGACTACAAGAATTTTCATCAGGAATGTTACAGTAGTTTTCCCCATTCTGAAGTGACCTAAATTAACCTAAACTTTAGGACAGAGTGTCAATACTAAAATACCAAGACAACATTACTAATTTGATTACAGTATAAAAGGACTTTCTCTTTACCTTGCATGCATGTGGTTTTACACCTGTATGTTTGAGCATATGTATTCTGAGCGAATAGAGCTTAGGTAGAGTTCTCCCACATATATCACATATAAATTCCCGTTTAGTTCTCCCTTTCACTGAAGACACGCCTGTCTCTTCTCCACTAGCAGCTGCAGTGTTCACTTCGGTCTTCCGAGTGTGGCGGACAAGATGGGCTCGCAGGGAGGCACCATACTGGAATTCTTTTTTACACAACTTGGAAAGAAAATATTACAACTTTACTTTGCATTTAATACTCCAAAATTATTTCACA
This sequence comes from Himantopus leucocephalus, assembly GCA_003993805.1. Taxonomy (NCBI): domain Eukaryota; kingdom Metazoa; phylum Chordata; class Aves; order Charadriiformes; family Recurvirostridae; genus Himantopus; species Himantopus leucocephalus. Next base: position 105,465,013 of record RSEF01000001.1, on the reverse strand, counting down.
AGAAAGATAAACAAAGGTTTTAAGTATAGTAATATGATTAGCTATGTCTACAGCCTGATTCCAATAGGCACTTTATCTCAGGTTAATTAATCGTTGTAAACTTTGAATTTTATGGCTACTGACAGAACCACTGATCACCTCCCAATAAGGCTAACTTCCAGGCTAAGTTAAACACAGTTGCAAATTTACTTGTAAGGTTAAAAGTAAAACCCACACCAGCACTGTCTTGAACAGCAAGGTCACTCCCATGTCACACGGTGCTGTCAGGCCATGTGGCCACACCACATTCTACCCCACCCCATACAGATCAGGTCTCCATCCGCCTCTGAAATCCGTAAGGAAAATAAATATGTGTATGAAGAAGAAGCAAGAAAAATAATAGCTGATATCATTAATGAACGAATTTTCATAAAGAGGGAGGTTTACAGACAAAAAACCCACAACTTACTGGGCATTTATAATCTTTAGATCTTTCATGTTTCAGTGTGTGCATTATAAGTGCATAGCGCCGCTGGAACACCATTCCACACTCAGTGCATTTGTGCTGAGCTTCTACTTCGTTATTTTCCGTGGTCTCTCTTTTGGGCTGTTTCATTTTTTTCCCTCTTTGTACCAGCTTCATGGCAACCTGAGTTGGAAAAATATAACCCTTGAATGAAATTTACTACACTGTATTTTACATTTCTTCTGCAAGTTAGTACTAAAAGCAGATGTTTCTGCATTTTACTGTAATACCACCTAATTTTGCTCAGTTTACTTAGCTGCTAGAAAGCTACCCCCTTTCAGTTCACTACAAAACTTACAGATCTCATGGTGGGTGAAAAACTGGTCTTGTTTTAAAACCATGAACTGATTATACTTATAGGCAGACAATGACTTACCAGTTCAGAGACAACTAACTATTCAACCCTACGTAACTGCCTAAGTAAGAGCTAAGAGAGAGTTACAGAGGAATCAAAGTACTGCTAGTCACAATTTCTATCAAATGTTTCCAACCCTTTTCTAAACTCCAACTTCCCTTTCCAGTATTTACATTTGCTTTACTATAAAAATCATCAGATTAAATAAAAAGTGGCCTAATTAATTTTTACCAGCCAGCAAAAACTGAGTTATTAATAACCTGTAAAAAAAAATTACAGTATTCAAGCAGTTCTTTCTGGTTAAGAGCATTCCAGCTTTCTAGTGTTTTTTTCATTAGGCACTAGTGGTTTTTTGTTAGGTGGTATTGGCAATGCTCCCTGGAGCTGATAATCTCATTTTCCTTTGTAGAAACTTGCTGTGAAGTTCTCCAAAAGCCAAATTCTAAGCAATCAGGCTGCCATTTTCTGTATCAGGTATCTCCCCTCCAGGTTTCTGAGAATAAGGCAAGGGGGAAATGTACAATGCATCCCCATTTCTTCTTCTTGTTCTCTCAAGAAGTGAGGTATCTAACAGTTTTTGAAAACATGCCCTTCCACGTCTCTCAAAACCAGACTGAAACTCAACACAGGGACAATTTTTTAATTTTTTTTTAGTTTTGCTGTTGTTCTTAAAACTTATGCAAACTTGGCTAAATTGTGAAGCCACAAAAATAATTTTGTTCAGTAATTAGTAAGAGCTTCAAAAATAATCCATGAATTCAAAGCACGCTTCATCCCCAACATCTCCATGCTAACTGCAATTACTGTAATTCAAAAGTCAGCAGCAGTCTTCCTGCGACTCTCTTTCCTGTTATTCTTCCAGCACCAAAACTGGGAACTCAGGAAGGGGTGCCTCCTTTCCAGTGCTTATACAACATCCAGTGCCTTGGGGGGAGCTGACACTAAAATGCAAAAAGCTATGTAATGAATTAGGGAAGCAGAAACCTATTCCTGAATCCAATTCTAAGCAATTATCTAAACCAACTTCTTTTTTCCACAGGTGGCCACTGTCTGTAGACCTCATCTGTCAAGGGGTCAGATTTAAAAACTGCAAAATAAGTTAAGAGCACCTGTTCCTGACAGTAGATATTCTCCCTCCCAAAACCTTGTCATTCTCCAACCATCATAAATAGGTTGCTCAAATATTTTGACGGTGCTAGTTTTAACATCTGGGCTTTAAGTTGTCCATCTGTAAAAGGAGACCAACACTACAGTGTCAATCTACAAGGGTATTGTAATGATAACAGATTATCTCCATGCCTGTGGGACTGGTGGCTCTAGTACATGAATGCCTCACAGAACATCTCTGGAAATTAACAGTTCTTCACAAGATCTAGCCAATGTGGAGGGAGTAATGCAAAGTGTACTCTGTCACGAAACCAAAACGTATTAAAGCTCAGTGAGGCGAATGTCAGCTATCCAGAGGCACTAAAAGAGGAAAGGCTCCTGAAGAGGAAAGAGTAAGACAACCGTTTCATTAGAAAAAAACAATAATTGAAACAACTAGTTCAGTTACTAAACATTTAATATGTCGGAGTGCTTGAGGTTTTAATACCAGTGCTCTTTGAACGGGTTTGTTTTGTTTTTTTTTTTTGAAACTGACGCCAATCTGAAAGTAGCAGGACTGCATTACTGTGACTTATGACTACCTCTTAAGATCTACATAGGATGTCAAGTTCTTCATCCCCAATGCTCTGTTTTCAAGTCTTAATAAATGTAGCGTCTCACTTCTCTAACAGATAAATACATTTGTCTATGACTGACATACGTGCTAGTTAAGAATCAAATTCCCACATCATTAATAATTTTAGGGAGAAGATACACCTTCTGTCCAACCATGAGAAGCTGTGAGGAGATACTCAAGCTGTGCTAAGGTCACTGAGCGTTCTAAAGATCTTCAATATGGAAGGAATTTTGACGCCAATGATGTTTTTTGTTTTGCACAACTGTCACATCTTAGAAGTTACTTTGGTTTGCAGTAATGTTAATCACTCAAAAAAGAAAAACATTTGCCAGACAGTGCTTGGAATCGGGAAACGGTCTTTTCAGATTGGTCTCGAAACACTGGACGATTACTGACAACAGGCCTAAAGACATAAAGAATACCTGCTGTATTGCAGATTTAGGATTTGTCTTTCTATTTTGCAGTTTTTTTTCAATTCCTTTATGCAATCTGATATATCCCCCTTCACTAACAGAACGCTGGCGAAGCTTGCTTTTGTAAGTGTCATCCTGGCTGGAAGCTAGGCTTTCTGGTTGTGAAACTGAAACGCTCTGTTCTTTACTTTGCCTGCCACGTTTTTGCTGGAGTGTTTCTGAGGAGTTTTCAGAAGCAGCGTCCACATTTGCTTTACCACTTTCATTTTGATCTGTCTCAATTTCTGTTTGACTTTGTGTGTCCATGGCTTCCACAGCTGATGGCTCGGCCTCTACGACAGACACAGTGCTATTTGAAATGCTCTCCAGCAGCTGCATCTTGACGTAATTGTCAGTTGTTTCACACTGCTCCACAGGCTTCGAAAGATCATCCGGGGCGGCCTCTGTAGGCTCTGGGGGCAGGAGGTCAGGCTGGGGTGCTGCTGCCTCTTCTGTCCCAGCAGAGGAAGGAGCTCCATTCACAGCTACGCATACTTCACTGGCTGCGAGCTCAGGTTGCTCCGCACCATCCACGGGCTGCGTCTCAACTTCAGTCTGCTCTGCTAAATTTTGTGTTGACTCTACTGTTTGAATATCTCCCTTTTGGTACACTGTAATTTGTTTCTCTTCCATCTGTTTGTGCACATTTTCACAGATTTCGAGGACCTCTGACATGAAGAGATGCCGCGCAAGCATGGCCACTTCTGCCATACTACAGAAGTCAAAAGTTAATTCTGAAGTATAAGCAAATTCCAATAGAGGCAGGAAACTGGACTTGCAGAACCCTACCAGGAATAAAACAAAAGATTAGCACAAACACTGATGACCCCGAATTACACCAAAACATCCCATGATGGATATAACAGTTCACCTTTCATATGGTTAAGTCTGAAATTTAGAGTGAAACACACTTGCAAGTAACATTGAAGCCCCTCCACTGGGACTCAATTAATTGTCATTTACGCAAAAGCATCCTCCTTGTGTATTTTCTATGTGGCAGTAAGCTCAGACAACTTTTCTAATAAGTAAATAGAACTGAGGTATTTTCACAATAAAATTCTCTAGAAGAATGTTTCAAGATGCTGGGAGAGCCACAATATTTTTGAAGCAGATTAACCCTAATTTAACCAAAGTCTTTCTGGACCTGCTACATTCAGAAAGCAGTCAGGACTTAAATAACAACTGATGCAGCAGAAAAATAACAAAGTGGCTAATGAAAAAGATAAGTGTATGTATATATAGATAGAAATGTTTAAAAATAAGTATTTGGTATAATTTTCCACAGTTCTGTAAATCATAAATCAAATATTTAATTTGGGGGACCTTCTGGACCATCGTACTGGAAATCTTCATGCATGTCTATTGTTCATGCAGAGACAGACACAGTTAAGAAACTAATGAGAAAGCAACACAGTAGGCATATGTGCTGTACAATATTCTTAATCACTACAAAGCTATTTTTAGAACATTTATTTTAGGATCTTCTCCTATCTTTAAGGTACCAGAAGGTTTGAGAAATAAGCAGAAACATGTATAATAGTGTTTTACAGACATAAGAAACAATTTAGTATTTGATCAGCTAAACAGCTCTCCGAGAAGCTCGTCAACATCCTCTCTTCATGTATTCAAGCATTTGATTATGTTCCCTTTTTTAATATTTGTGACTAATACAAGGAGAAAACACGCCTAAGCAAGGTAAAAATCAATCCAAAGCTTCTCAGAAATCCCATAGTCCATTCACCATGGAAGATCAGATTATGCAAAACCAGAGTGATCACTTTAGCATTAAAATCCACACAAAATACTTTTAGATTAAAAGACAGAAAAAAGCAAGATAAAATATCTGGTTGTCTTGAACACTCAAAAAAGACTGAATCAAATACTGTACACCTTACTTAGGATATTATGATTTCTAGCTTTGAAACCCACAACAATTCACCTGACAGATCCACTACAGCTTCATGACTAGAGACAGCTCCCTTTTCAATGAAGAGCTCTCGGAAGTACTCGCTGTTGGCTGCCAAGACAGATTTGTGAGCTTTGTACTCCTCTCCTTCAATCAGCAGAGTCACATCACAGAACTGATTGGAAAGCCTCTGCTGATTCAGTTGGTTTAAGACTGACAGACAATGTTTGGAAGATGACTGCTTCACAAGGCCCTTACTGTCAACCTGTCGTAAACAACATTATGAGAACTTCATTACATTTAGACTGTGCCTTTTTAAGCATTCACACTGAAACACAGAAAAGGATTATTTTCTGCAACCGTACAATCAGTTCAAGCCTGTATAATATACAGCTTAACTTTACTATTGTTTTCCTTCTTTAAATGAGCCAAGTCTCACCCTCCCTCCAAACACAGTTAAAACAGACAACTGGAAAAATGAGAAGACACAGATATTCAAACAGTTCTATGTATTTTTCAATGCTACAGTCTGAAATGGTTTCTATATTCCAGTGTCTTTACATGCGTATGAGCCCCCAGTTATCATCAAGAATTTTGTATCTAAATATAGCATCATTTATTAAGGAACAGATATAGATTCCATAAGAATCTTGTATGCGATGCTTTACTACTTATACTTTTGCCATTCATTTTCCCTTGGGTCCTATATGCATAAATAGGAGTCAGGGTGATTTCATTTTCCAAAGATGACATACTATATTTAATTTCATGTCATATATACCAGTAACCCGTTTCCACATATTGAATATCTTTGGCAAAATTTATGTCATCATATTATTGCAAGATTATCACAACAATGGAAAATAAGCATGTGACTAACAACACATTAACAAACATCTTAAATACATTCAGATGTAAACAATGATACTTACAAATACAAGCTCATGCTTCGCTATTGGCTTCTTCTTCACAGGCTTTGGGGATGCAGCTGGGATTGATGCCGTATTACTCAATTCATCATCTGTTTCATTACTATCTTCATGCGATTTTGCATCCAGTCCTAGTTCCTCCAGCATTTCAGAAGGATCTGACAGAGATCTAGAGCGATCTAGCTTTTCCTGGCACTTGCTGCATTCTTTAATGTAATCTTTAACCTGCTTAAGAATACCTAAGAAAAATTAATGGAGCTTAATTAGGCTTCTAATCGTCTTTCAGTTTACCTTAAACATGTAACTAAACATGTAGGTGATCAGCAAAACAGTATTAAATGCTTACTGAGAAAAAATAAGTCAGTCACGTACACTTCTGACTTCTTTTTACCAGTTCTGCTTCTCCCATGCTATTGTACAATACTGTATGTCACTACTGTAATCCATCATTACTTTGAGACAGAACATTTGGAACATAACTATATCAAGCTGACCCTCCTAGAAAGATTTTTAAGGCTAGAAAAAAAATATTTGTATTTATACATTCACCCTAAGAACCCCAATAAAATAGAAGCTGTAACCTGATCCTGCATTTAGCCCATACAAGTGCATCTATCTCAGCTTGTCCTTAGCGAAGGAGACAGAAATCTGAAGGTTCACCTAAGGGCTTTTGCAAAATTGGGACCAACTGTGTTACATGCAATGACGATTGATATGTATTATTAACATTGATTTAAATCAATTGCTTATGATTTTGGAATTTAGAGAAATTCGTTTCCCACCAGTACTTTAACCACTGTAACTAAATAATTGTAGATAATCAACAGTTCCTAAGCTCAGGGTCCTTTTCTAGGTACCAAGGCATTGTCAGTGTATGGTTTTCAACCTAAATTAATTTTGTTCACTAGGACAATATAAAAGCATACATAACAACAGCCATGTACCTATAGTTCAAAAGCTAGCACAGCTCAAAAACTTGGCTGAGACAGAGTTTAGACTTGCACTGCGCACACCTTTTCAGAGCATGAGATGCACTGTCATTACATACATATCTCTGTAAGGAAAACACAGACTTCAGGTAACCCAAGACGTTCATGCCCATTTCAAACATTTTTACATTTCCTTGGTTTCACCTGAAACCAGGGCTAGTTCTCAGGACAGAAGGTCCCTGGTCTTCAAATCACATATCTATCTAACACCCTTCCTGGTAACTGGGACATACTCCAGCCCATTGCTTCCCAGTCACAGAACAGACAGACACAACAGACTAGCACCCATCTCAGGATATGACTGGGTAAAAGCTGCTGTCCATTAGCAGCAGAAAAGTATTATAATGGCAGGGGAAAACAATACTTTCAAGGAGACACAGATAAGAAACAAAATGCTTGAGCTGAAAGCAGGGCATGAATTTTAGTGTGCTCAGTGCAAGAGAAATAAGAGAATATAGATTGTGCAAATAAAGGTAACCAATAAGATCAAGAGATGCCGAACACAGAATGTTTGTCTTCTGACAAACAGATATACTCAGGTCTGTTAAGGAAGTTTCCAGCATAGGATGACAGTAGATGCTCGAACAGTCCAATATTGGGCAGACGATGAGAACACGGATAAAGGCAAGAAGACCATCATCCAAAATGGATGTATCAACTTTGAGACACCAAATCCTTTTTCACACCAAAGATCTTCAAGTCAATGAGAGCTGGAGCGGAAGGATGAGCTACAGCTAGAGCAAAAATTCTCCAAATTAAGATAGGGAAAACTAAACCTGAACAGATGTGCTGACTGATGGACCAAAAAAGCAGAACAAGAGAAGGAATACAAACAGAAACTGGGCCCTGGGCAACTGAAAAGCGGAATATTTGTTTAACGGATACATAAGAATAAAAGTAGAACACTAAATCCAAAGGGAACACAGATACCAACTCATTGGCTCAGTCAAAAGAAGGCCCCGATTGGGAATTATTCCTGTTCATACACTACCATTTCTAACAGCTGTGACATCACTCGGGGCCCAGCTGAGAATTAGTTTGGTCTTTTCAGCTCCTTAGTAGAAGAAAGAGACAAATATGACAATAAGCGCAGCAAGGACTACAAACCATCACTGGCAGCTCTACTATTTAAACGTGAACACCATCCATGTGCTAGCTGGAAAAGGTATTACGAGGTTAAAAGCTGAGCTAGGTCATATGGAATGGATTATCACCCTATACAAAGTCGAGACATCGCTACCCTGTATGCAACACCTGGATGGGGACAGTCACGCGCCTTGTTCCCGTATATATTCGAAATACGGCCGCTGAGTGAGAAGCCCGAGGGTGTAACTCGCAGGGGGAGGCCTGCCCCTCGAGGAGGGACCCACAGCCGCAGCCTGCGAGGCCCCGCGCTTCGAGACGGCAGCGTTCAAAAAGGTCAGCCAGCGAGTGACAGTGCCCCGGCCGGCTTGTCCCCCCGGCAGGGTGCGCCGCCATGCCCCCCTCACGAAACCCGACGGCAGAGGGGCTGTAACCCCGGCTCCGCCGGCCGCCTTCTCCCCGCTGACCGGCCGGACAACACCACCACCCCCCCCCCCCCCCCCCCNCCCCCCCCCCCCCCCCCCCCACCCTTGCCCCCTCCGCCTCACCTCGCCACCAGTACTTCTGGGAGAGCCCCTGCCAGGTCTGCAGGCGGGTGCGGTGGGCGCCGTCGGGCGCCAGGTGGGCGGCGCGGATGAGGCGGGCGCGGCGCTCGGCCTGCAGCACCACCTCGAGCTCGGCGAAGCGCTGCTGGTCCCGCTGCCGCCGCTGGTAGTAGAGGGTGCCGCCGCGCACCACGTAGCAGGCGGCGGCTTTGCGGATCTTCCGCTTGGCGTTGCCTTCCGTCCCCGGCGCGTAGGGCTCCCGCTCGTTGGTCAGGTAGCGCAGGATGGCCAGGTAGCTCTCCTCGCTGGACATGGCGGGGCGGGGGGGGG
>RSEF01000001.1:105397867-105456096 GCA_003993805.1 Himantopus leucocephalus | reverse complement strand
GGGAATGAAGGGGCGGCCTCCCGCGCCCTCAGGGACACGCCGGGCTTCCCCCCTCGCCGCCAGGCAAGGGCACGGTGCTGGGCACGCCGCCCTGTGAGGGCGGGCGGAGGGTCAGGCTGTCGCCCCTGGGGTGGAGGGAGCTGCGGGGCAGCGTCGCCGAACGGGACGGAGCCCGCCCGGGCCACTCACATGCGGCGGGCCCGGGGGGGGAAGGGAAGGAGAGGCGCCCCGGCCCTCGCCGGAGGGGTCCGTGGGGCTGCGGAGGCGCCTCCCGGGGCAGGGAGAGCATGCGCTGCCGAGGGAAGGAGGATGAGGGCCTCCGCCGGCCCCTCGCCCAGGCGGGGGGAGGCGGGAGAGCGCGGCCGGTGGTGTCCGGCGGGAGCCAGGCCCGGGGGGGGAACTGGAGTTTCGCAGCCAGCGGCGGCGGGTGGGAGGGAGAAGCTCGGGCAGCAGCAGCAACGGAAAGACAAAATGGCTGCTGCACAAGAGGAAGTGAGGTCAGAAGCCCGCGCGCGTGGGTGGGGCGTGTGCTCTGGGACGGCGCAGCTCGTGGGGGCGGGGTGAAGGAACAAAGGCGCCATCTTGGAACCGGGCAAAGCAGGGGCTGGGCGGAAGGCTGCGGGCGGCCATCTTAGAGCCGGGCAAAGGCCGTGAGGCGAGGGTACGGCCATGGCGGTGGGAGGAGAGTGGCACAGCTGGCGACGGCCACAGCAGCGCAGGCAGCGGGGCACGGCACGGCAGCTACGTCTCCATGCGTCGAGTGTGCTTCCTTTTTGTTTGGAAAAGGAAAGAATTCTGACCCGATTTTGTTTTACGCCCGCAACAGAGACATGAAGCGCAGGAACGGCAGGACGCCCGCGCCCAGGCAGGAGCGTGGCCGGCAGCGACCCTTCCCCTGTGCTTAGTACTCGCACGACAGCACCTGGGGTACTGCCATCCCCCCAAATACAAAGATACTGACTGGACAGAGTGAGTCGGGCGGAAGGCTGCAAAGATGGTCAGAGATCAGAGCATGAGGGACCAGGTGAGGCTGAGAGACAGGCTTTTTCAGCCTTAAAAAGGAAAGGCTTTTTGCGAGGACCTTGCTGCTGTCCACAGCTACCTCACTAGGGGATACAAAGAAGATGGAGGGAAACTCTTCTTAGAGTTGCATAGCAATAGGCACAGGTTAGAACACAGGAAATTCTAGTTATATATAAGCATTTTTTAATCTTAAACTTTTTTTTTTTTAAAGCCATGGTGGTGGTCAAATACTGGAACAGGTTGCCTGAAGAGGTTGTGGAACCTCTGTCTTTGGAGTTGTTCAAGAGTTACCTGGATGCAGCCCTGAGCAATCTGATCTAAATATACGTGCTTGGAGGAAGGGGTTGGACTAGAGGACCTCTGGAGGTCCTTTTCAACATAAATTATTCTGTGGGTCTACAAAAAAATGAAGTATTCCATTTTTAGTGGCAACTAGTTAATAGAGAATCAATTACGTTGCATTAGGTAAACACAAGGACTTTAACTTCCGTGTTAATTCATTGGATTATATTCATGTTTGAACTGATTGCATAGTTACAGCAGGTTAACACGCTGCTTTGAACAGCTTGCCTTACTGACTTGAAGCATAGCTTGTCAGAGGAGTGACCTTGATGGGCTGTTACTCTTTACTCTGTCTCAGTGTATCAGTCAGAACTCATGAATAAACAGCAAGGAAGAGTAATCTTCAAGTGTTTCTGTGCACCTCTGCAGTAACAGCAGGCAGCCAAAGCCCACAAACTTCAAAGCATTAACAAATATTGACTTACTTATTAGTCATATCTGACAATGCATTCCTATATATCGTTAATGGTATTTCAAGCAGATTGTTTGTAAAAGCTCATCTCCACTTTCAGCTGAAAACTTTCACAAGCATGCATGCAGTGTATTAGGTGCTTGATACAAGACACTGATTCAGCGGTGTTTTCGGCCTTAAGTTTTAAATGAATAAAACTCCTTTCCCTGTAACACCAAGCAGCCTTCCTTGCCCTCTTTCCCCCTCCAGTTTCTGGCAACTTCAATTGTATTAACCAGTTTAAAAGCCTTCAATTCAATTCTAAGCATGAGTAGCTCCTGTGGTTTGGGTTTGTTGTTGTTTTTTTTTTTTTAATAGTAAAAAGCATAATTGTTTGGAAGATAATCAAGCTAGATCTATTTTAAATGTATTGCAACCTTGATCCAGACCTGTATCTATTATATTAACAAACCCACAACGAAGTATGATGTAACTCAAAATACAACCCACAACCCAAATTTCCCATTACAGCCATTGTGTTTTTGAAGCCTAAAAGAACTGCAGGAAGCAAAACTACGTAAGACAGCTGCTTGCTCGTGTGGCATCTTGAGAAGTATCTGACCCAGAAAATAAAGGTTTGTTTTCTGCTATGCTTCTAGTAAGTCAGAGGACGTTGCTTTGCCAATGCTATTACTGTCCATCAAAACTACAGCTAAGTTTGCACAAACTGTCTACTTAGTACAATTACTGAAGTGGACAGAGGAATACTTCACTTGAAGAATTTAACAACTAGCCACTCCCTCTAGGGGTGGGAGGATGGACAATTACTAAGGGAACCCATATCTGCATTTTGGAAGTTATATATGAACCTAAATGGGCTTGTAGTAAATGTATACCAACAGCTGCATTTGAAGCTCATTCAACCTGTTACCAGTGTTGCAAGTGCTGCTAATTAGATCATAATTGTGGAAGAATGGCCATACTGGGTCAAGAAACCCATTTAGCTTAATGAGTGACTGCAAGGTAGGACCTTTACAGCCATCCTTTTCCTGACAACAGCTTCCAGGAATCCTGACCCAGGAGTTGCATCTGAACCTTTTCATGCAACAGCCATGCGGTCCGTGAAACCATCCATTCCCTTTTTTATCCTCTACTTCTTGCTATATGCCTTCCACAACACAAGAAATGCATTAGCCTTTTTAAGTCACTTACAGACGGTACTGCTTCACACACCCTTTAGTTTGCATCTCTGAACTTAGAAACCTCTTTTTATGTTATTTGACATAGATGCAGAATAAACTTGTACTCGTGTGCTGTTTTGTCCTTCAGCCAAGAACAGCTCCAACATCAGCTCCATCTTCCCTGCTACCTGGGTCATTCATTAAAGACTTACAGAGTGTGTGCTAATAGAGCAGATTGTCTAAGAAACAAAATGTTTTATGGCAAGAAGATCTTTTTCAGTCTGCAAAACCAGACACAGTTATTTCATACATTAATTCTCTTCACTTTATGTCCAGCAGTTGAAGAGAACATGGCACAAGTTATGAAAGTTAGTCAGATGTTTATTCAGCATGACCAACAGTTTGGCAAGTTAGCGCTTTCCACCAACACGAGGAGCAGAAACCTTGACGGGTTTCACAATCTTCTGCTTAGGTGCTGCCTTTGTAGGAGCCTGTGGAGAAAAGATGAAGTATGAACAAAGAGAAGCAATTTATCTGCAGTCCTTAAAGTGTCCCTATGTATTTAAGATTTTTGACGGAAATCAGGCAACATAGATCAGATTAGAATTACAATCTATCAGATTATAATCTTATTAACAGATTGTTACACATATACGACTGTAAGGCAACAACATGTATGATGCCAACATATGATACTAATTCATAAGTAATAATGAAATAGATGCTAGTATTCATCAATATAGTTACCAAGTTCCTAGATAGAGATGTCACATCCAGACAAGTTTTTAGCTATCAAGAATCTCTGACATACGGTCAGAAAGTTGTTTTACTGTAACATTTATTTCCTGTGTAAAAAAGGTTCATTCTATTCAGCTGTTTGGGTACGTTTAACTTTTGTACCAAAGACTGGTCAGGGTGGTTCCAGATCAAAATAGGTAAGCAAATGCTGCTTCCAATCACAAATGGGAATTTCCAGTTAAGAACTGCAACAGAATGTTGTGTTGCAACATGGTATATTCCATTTCATGATCTCTATTCACCTATTGCAGCTTACCTTTGCAGCAGAAACAGCTGTTTTCTTGGTTGCCTGCTTAGCCTTCTTGGCTTCTTTTGCAGCCCTGTGAATTCATAGAAAAGGAGTAACAGTTATTCGTGTCTGTCATTCACTGTTTCTTTGTCTCAGCACTGTAAGAACTCTCTAAGATCAAGAAAGGAATACATTAGTTCAGGTTTATCCTCTGCATTCAGTACACTAGGGATACTACTACAGAGAAAGCAGAACTGTGTGTGACAACAGTGGTATTTTCACAAAGGCAGAGGGCAAGAAGAGACCCTTCTCTGCCAGTATCTCCTGCTGAGATTACTCAGCATTAACTCCAAATATACCGATTAAAAAAAAACCCAAACAAACACAAACCCACAAAAAAAAAAGCTTGTAAACCACAGAGGTCCTCTAGAGTTTAAGCTCCTGTATGAAAAGCATTAATAAACTTTGAAAAGCCTGGGATACCTCCATTTACCTCTGATTTCTCACCTAATAGCTTGTTCCCTCTGCGCCTTTCGTACTTCAGGCTTCTGGTTTCGTTTAGCCATAATCTCAGCTAAAGATGCACCAGTGATAGCTCTCTGAAACTTAACAGCACGACGTGTGCGCTTCTTTTGTATCTCTTCCTAAAATGGTAGAAGATGAAGACAGACAATTAGTATCACAAGACATTAAAAGGCTAAAGACTATTATAGAAACAAGCTGCTATTAAGATCGAAGCTATTGTAAAACTGTATACAGAAGTAGAATTTTACTCCTCTCACTTTGGAGATAACTGATTTCTTGATTTGTCAAAGCAGATGAATAGCTAAAAAAACCCAATGCATTCTCCTTTGCAAGGTATAAAACAAAAATTATTTTGGAAGAATGTCAGAAGTTCAGCCTTCTGTAACTCCCAGAAAAAAAAGAGGGGGGAGGGATAGAGTCTGCTTTGATGGAATGTTCTGAAAGGAAGACACTTCCCAGCTGTTTCAAGTGGGATCATGGTGGTGGGCAGCAGTGTAAGCCACTGAGCATCAGCGTTCCTTCTCCAAACAAATTAGTAAAAACATTGACTTGTAACACATGTGTAAGCCTTTCTAAATGCTCTTTTGCTGTGCAAGTTTAAGCAAGAGCACTCAAAATGCTACATGCCTTATTTATCTTTTTCATGCAATGACAACTACATAGGAAAGATCTGCTAAGTTACAGCCCAAAGTTTTCAAGAAGGGTACGTGAAAAATTCCCCCACCCTTTAAACCCCAAATCATTTGGAAACACAGTCCACCAAGTTTTCAGCTCTCTACTCTATCACCATTCAGAAAGTTTACATGTCCATACATTTTCAAAGTCTATATATTAAACAGCATTACCCACCCTTCTGTAAAACTAATTTTTTAAAACATAGAACATGTTAAAATCAACTGAACCTAAAGTGCTTCTGAGCAAGCCCTCAAAGAAGTAATACAATACAAATACAATGCTTTTGCTGAACTGGTTAGCTTTCAAACATAAAGCAACACATAAACTCATGTAAATGCGCTCACATTTTCACCATTTTTGTCCAGTCTTCATCCTGGTTATATGGGTCATGCTTCTGCTAAATGCCAGCATACTCTATAGTTACCTCTATTCTAAGAGACCACATACTTTTGGTGGAAAACTTTAGAGCAGCATTAGTTGATATATACTTACTGACTGTCCTTTCTTGTGTTTACGTCTATAGAGAACAGTCCAGTTGATTTGACGGGGGTTTCTCTTGGAAAGGAATGCAGACTCACATTTTGCATTCAAGAACTGAAAAACCTGGGAAGGCAAAGTATTTTTTGTAAGCTTTGTTTCTATGAAAGACATTATTACAGTTTACATTAACATATCAAGTAATTCTTTGATTCAGTGTTTTTCAACAGCAATGCTTTTGTATTTCTTTACACACCCCTGACAACCCAAAATTTCAGAACGTAATTTAAAACACTTAAAGTTTGGAGTTTTGTTCCATTGATTAAATGGATGTCTTACAAGGCATTCCATTATAAAGAGTTTTCCAGGCCTAATTTAGTTCTCTCACAATAAAGCCTAATGTTACAGTTTTTGTTTTCATAACACAATGAAGCAGCCTATTTTTTTCTGAAGCTCAAATTACCACTTGGATCCACTACTGCACTGTACTCTAGGCGCAGCACGAACAGCCACATCCAGCATCATACTTTTCAAGTGCCTGTCTTTAAGTAACTGTGTGCTTCCTACGTGGGTAAGCCAGTCAAAACTTGGCATAAGGAACACACGGAGACCAACACTCCACCCGATTTGTTCTCGCATAGTTACATGAACCTTCTTGTCTGGAATAACAGGCAGAATTAGCAGGCTGATTTATTGTGAGCCACAAAATTAAATTTGAAAAATAAACAAATTCCAAGGAGAGGACCTAAGAATTCAATCAGTCCATTTATTTAGCTATCATGCCAGGAGATTCTGTACAGCAACACTGCTGTACTAGCATGTCCAAAACCCAAACTCTGCTTTTGTAGATACAAATCGTGTATTTCTCTTTATGACAGTCCAGTCTGTATGAGATAGGAGAGCCTGAAAGGGCTCTCCTCCCTATTTCATCCCAATGATCTGAACCCAAATTATTTGCAACTCCCGTTGTTTGTTACAGCAGATCTCAGCATTAGATGCGGTATGCCTAAATAGCATTTTCTACACAACCTGAGTACTTTAGACCAGATGCTCTAAGGCACCCTTCCCAAACCACAACCCTGAGCCCGCCCCAACATCCCAAGCTACAGCACAAGCACGGTTCTCCCGCAGACCAGGTCTGGCGGCAGTCGCGACACCTGGACACCGACGTAACCACGGCGATTGCTCCTCTCATACCCCTCAGTCAGGCAGACGCGACAGCAACGCCACCAGAGACCCCGGGGGCAATACCGAGTTCCCCACCGCGCCTCCCGGACGAGGCCTTCGCTTCCCCCAGCACCGCGCCGGCCTCTTCCTCGGACCCACCGCCCTCCCCCTTCCGCAGGGCCCGCTCCCGCTCGCCCCTGCCTCCCCCAGCCTCACCTTGCCGTCGGTGCGGGCGTAGCGGCGCCCGTGGCCCGGGTAGATCTTGTACCCGCTGAAGCTGCACAGCTCGACCCTGCGCGGGAGAGAAGAGTTAGGGGAGAGAGCGAGGGTAGGGGAGGAGGAAGGCGCGGCCCTCCGGCAGCCTCCCGACGGCGGATGGCCCCGGATGGGGCGGCGGGGAGGCCGCCGGGGCTCTTACTTCATGATGGCGGCGGCTCCGAGGCGGGCGGCGGCGGAGGCCAAGAGGAAGAGAGGGTGACTGGACGCGGCCTTCCGGCCGCCGCGCGCAGCACGCCGGGACGGCTTCCGCCGCGCAGGGCCTGACGGGAAGGAAGCGGGAGGGCAGCGCCTCCCCGGCTGAAGGGGCGGCGGGCGCTGCGGGAGCGCTCTGGCCGGCCGGCCGGGTTTTCCACTGTTCCGTTAAAATCCCGCTGGGCGTCCCCGTCCGCGGGACCTACCGAGAACAAAAAAACATCGTTTTGCCGTCGCGGAGCACGGCAGCCAATCGGTGCCCGGCCCTTGGTTGCCTGGCGGCGGCAAGCGGGAAGCATGGCGGCGGCGGCGGCGACAACGACAACGGCGGTTGCGGGGAGGACCGAGGCTGTCTCGCCGGCTGGAGGGGGTAAGGGAAGCACCGGAGGCAGCGGTGGCTGCGCGGCCGGGTTGCCGGTGTTGGCGGCTGGCGAGGGTTTTGTTTGGGTCTCCGTTGTATGCGGCGGGGGCGCGCAGCGCACTGTGGGAGCTGTAGTGCGGGCAGGGCTCTGCGGTGGGCGCGGGCGCGGGGCTCGGACTGCAAGTCCCGAAAGCCTCTGCGGGTCTCGGTGGGGGGCGGCTCGGCTGAGGGGGGAGCGGCGGTGCGTGCCCTCCTTTCGGGGGTGAGGGGGCGGCTCGGTTTCTCCGCGTTCTTCCCCGCTCACGGCCGCCACCTGAGGAGCCCGAGTGGGGCTGGAAGCGATCTGGACAGCGGGAGGGCGAGGGGACCGGCGTCGGTCCGGCTTCCCGGGCTGGGGCAGCCCGCTCTGAGGAGCGGGGGTCGCCACTCCGCAGCGGGTTTGGCTCTGGGCAGGGGTCGGGGCGGGGAGCGGGCGCGGAGGAGGGGGCTGTCCATCCTGTTGAGGCCCGGGCCCCTTAAGGAGGGATTTGCCCGCAGCCTTGTAGAAGGTAGGCCAGGAGCTGACATGAGGCCCCTTTTTCCTGCAGCGGAGGGCAGAGAGGTCTTGGGAGACAGCACCCCCTCTAAGGGTGCAGTTTCTTGCTCCCTGCCTCCATCTGAAAGGACAGTGTGTTACAGTAACACAAGTCTGGCTTGGAAGGCTTAAGGGCTCAGTGAGTGAGCAGAGGCCCAAGCAAGAATTGTGAGCTTCTGAGGTCTATTAGCTGCCAAACGAGTAATAAGCAATTCTGAAACATTTTCCTGGGTACTGAGAGCCTGTTCGGAAAATCTCAAAGTATTACACCAATGAGTTTTTATAGTATGAAATCGTATTAACTTCCTTGAGAGAGAGAGATATTTCACACTGTATACTGAATAGTCATGCTTAAGGAAGCAAACTAAAGGACCCCAGCTCGTCACAAGAAGGACAGACCCCCTTGAAATAGGGACCTTTGCTTCCCTGAATCTTAAAGGATACCCCCAGACAACCGAGATAGCACCAGCATCCTAGCTCCTCTATGAAACCCTTCCATTATCTGGCATCATAGATAAGTAATTATAGCAAGACTGGCTCCAGGGATATCTAGATGAATAGAGAAGCAAGTGGATGATTCCATCATCAAAGTACAGTTTCTTTGCAAATGGTAAAGTGTGTGTATGTGTTAAGTAGCAATTGGTCAAATCATGTTGTATCTGAATGCTTGAAAGCTATAAGAACTATGTGTAAAACCACATTTCGGGTGCCCCAGTTTGAGTGGGACACTTCATGTGCATGAATAAAAGGATTACTCTTATAATTCTATACTGTGGGTCCTAGCCTCTTTGGGTTGGCGTGGGCCACTTGTGAATTTTCATAACAAGCCCTTGCATAAACAGCCAGATGCAAAATTTGTCTCTTTAGTTAAAATGACTAAGTGGTTGCAGAGGTGGCTGCTTAAGTGAGCAACATGCAGTGCCTTCTTCCTGAATGTGCAAAGACAGGAGTGTGACTGTTTCTGGTACTGCTGGCTCTGCATTGCTGTTCTTCAGAGCTCTTTGGGTGGCTGTGGATTTGAGAAGTAATGGAAATATAATAAATGTAATCAGGGAAACTTCTTAGAAAAAAGCATATTCTCTAGTTGACAAAATGGTACACCAAAAATGTTTGTCTCCATCCTTAGCATAACTAAACCCCAAAAGCTCACAATCTCTAAGAATATTAATATATAGTACATGTTAGGGTCAGAACACTATTCTTGAACATCCTGCTGAAAAAGGCAACGTTACCTGCTGAGCAGATAAGAGCAAGCACTAGAATGGTGTATATATGTAAAACATACAGCAGAGGCTTAATGTATGAAAGTTATTATTAGCAGGTGTCACCATGGGTACCCAGTAATTCAAATTCTCTGCAGATGCCAAATGGTTTCCTTTTAACTTTATATAGTAACAGTTTTTGCATGGAACACTCTAATTGTGCATTCCATTAATTAAATGATATGCTAGCCTATTTACAATTTGCTCCTGCCCAAATGTCACCAGTACTGTAATATGGCTGTATGAATGGGTTCTTTGTTCTGACTTTTCACTAGATACTTTGCTGGAATATGGGACGTTTCGCCTATCAATACAATTTGGAGACACAAGCACCAAAATCCCAAGGCAAGATACACTCAAGGATTTGGCCAGTGAAGTCCTGGAGTGGAATCTTTGACTCTGCATTAGACACGTTCCCTATCCAATAATTTGAGACAGTTAAATATTTAAGATTAGGTTTTGCAGCAGCCAAGCTGCTAAAAGGGAGCATGTCTTAAAGTATCTTATAGGAAATTTTAAAGGGAGGGCTGAATCTTAAGTTTGTTTTTTCTCTGAAGCTTAAGCATCCAACTTCTGACAACAGAGAGGTGTCAGTTTTGCTTTCACTGGCTGAAACTTCTGCTTTGAGTTTGCACCTAGAATAGCCTTTCAAAAAAAAAAAAGATAAAGGCTAATAATATTTCTTCTTTGAAATACACAGAGGGAAAAAGAGAAAACTGCAGGCTTTTATTCAATGGTCTAACTTTCTGAGGACGTGTTCATTTTCCTCTGGCTGAGGACTATCACATGGGTATTTCACACTTACAAGTGTCCTAATCTTCAAAGACTTCAGGGTGTTTGATGGAACTCTACAGGAAGGTGAAGTTTGTAGGTTTGCATCCTCATCAGGTTTCCCTCATTCTGATTGGTGAAAGGATGGATGCTGCTTACTCTTTTTCCAGACTCCTCCCCTTTTCACATTTTTTATTAGTAACAGGTTGGTGTTGTTTGTGGAGTGTGATCCTACAGATATGTGCTAGGCATGTTCTGGGTTTGCCCACAAGCAGGAATTTAGATAGAGTGTCTACACATAGATGGGTAGTTGTCAAGCTGCTCAAAACTTGAAATCTTGGAAGAATTTAAAATTTTAGGGGCCCTTGAAATGTGGGGGTTTGAGGATCACACCTTTAAGTTTAGCTACCAAAATTTTGCTCTGCTTCCCACTTCAGAGGATCTATTACTGACTTTCCCAGAATTCCACCAGAGTTCTTTATTGGGACGGGGCCTGGAATCCATATCTTCCAGTAGCTGTATCAGTTACTCTAATGTGTTTGGTCTACAGTAATTTGCTTCAGTTTTACATGGAAAAGAAAGTTAATTTGTATTTGCAAATTAGCTGCATGCATTATAAAACAAATCTGTTTATCTTGCTTTGCTTTTTCAGTATGCGTTCTCGTAGATAAAGTGTTGACTTTGAAGTGCTTTTTGTGCTTTTTTTTTTTTTTTCTTCTCCCTTTTCTTCTAAGGTTTGGTAGTCAACTGGTCAGGTCAAGGATTGCAAAAACTGGGTCCAACCTTACCCTGTGATGCTGATACTCACACTCTGATTCTGGACAAAAACCAGATAATTAAATTGGAACACTTGGAGAAATGCAGGAATCTGATGCAGGTCAGTCTTACTTGAATTTGCTATGAAATAATGGTACTGTGATGCTAATTAAAATACTTCTGCTTTAAGGCTGTATTATGCAATTGAAGTAAGTTAGGAGCTACTGTTTTCATAGGAAAATAATGGCTAACTGAAATAGAAAGCTTTATTTTCATTGTAGCTCTACAGTTCACAGTGGGGGAAGTTGTTTTGCTAGTTACCTAGGTAACTAAAAATGAACTAAATAAATCCTAATGTGGGGTGTGTTATAAGAACATTTAGAAAAGTCACCGATAACCCAAATTTTGGTACTTCTTAGCTTTTGAATACTTGAGCTTTGTAACCTTAGAAATAACTTTATCTTTCCTCTGTGTAATTGTAAACATGCAGACATTCATACAGGACTCTCCTCTCCATTTGGGTTTCAGAACTCTTCACAAAGGAAGAGGATTAGTAGCCTTAATTTACAAGAAGAAAAAAACGCTATGTGGATTAGCTTAAAATAGAAATAGCAAATAAATGTGAAGTGGGAGGCATCTATGTAGTCTTTTTAACATATCAGTTCATGTAGGCCCTGATGTTGCTAGTGCTTATCCTTAATTTTAGTACTAGCTGCAGTCCATTTAAGTTCATGAGGGTATTAGTGATAACCATGTTATCACTAACATTAGCCTGTGCATGGTGCTTGCAAAAATCAGAGTATTAATCCCTCCAGGGCAAAGTTGTACAAGTCCATATTAATTATCACTACAAGTGCCTCCAGACAGACTTGAAGTCACCTAATAGCTTCTGGAGACAAGCTAGTTCTTCAAGAGGTAGGAGAGGTGGGGTTTGTTGCTACAACAAACCTTCACCGGTCTGCCAGCTTGGTGGTCATGTTATTAATTCGGATGTGTAATCAGGACTTATCTTGTAAAAAGTTAATGATTTACAGTCCTGTTAGCACAGGACTTTTTTTGAGAATCATGTGAAATATATTTTGTCCTCTGCCATGTTGACAGTAAGTATGATTTTACATCAGGAGGGGTCCAACAATTTCTACAATGATTTGGCAATTCTGATTTTAAAATCTTATTTTCATATGACACAATTCTTCATTCATTCTCCTTTATTTAGCTATTGGTAGGAAGAAGATTTTCTCTTAAGTTTGCAGAGCGAGTTATGAAGACTCCTTTCTTTCATCAGTAATTTATTTCCTGGCTCTTGCATTTTTTTTGGTCTCTGTTATTTGCTTGAAAATGGAATACATAGATTGAAGGAGTTCCTGTTGCATTAGATTTTTAACCACTAAAAATAAAAGCCTATTCTGTCTGTGCAGTTTAATAGTTAAAACTGTTTCTTTTATTTGTGTGTCAATCTGCAGCTCTCTGTAGCAAACAATCGTTTGGTTCGAATGATGGGTGTAGCAAAACTGACTAAGCTCCGGGTGTTAAACTTGCCTCATAACAGTATTGGGTATGTTGAAGGGCTGAAGGATTTGGTGCACCTGGAATGGCTGAACTTGGCAGGAAATAACCTTAAGGTAAAGTATTTAGTCTTTATACATTTTCCAGAATCTCATGGTGTAGAGATTTGGAAAATGCTGAGAAGAAATCTTAATATGTTTCTGGTTCTGATTGGAAAAAATGTTGAAGTGTTGTGTCTACTGGTTGAGAAGAGGGCAACTTTTGGACAAGAACTGTCTAGGAAAAAAATAAAAGGTTTGATATCAAAATGTAATGAGAATTGGGAAATAGTCCCCAAAATAGGAAAATAATTATCATCTTTGCAATGAAACTGTGTAAAAACATGGTTGTAATTTTGGGTTACTTATCTAGTGTTTTTTAGCTTTCAACATAATTTCTAATTATTGATACCTGGTTTTATTTAATGACTAAAAAAGAGTTACTGTGAGTAATTGACTACTTTATTTTTGCAGGCCATTGAACAAATCAATTCCTGTCTATCTCTTCAGCATCTTGATTTGTCAGACAATAACATAGCTCAATTAGGTGATCTCTCCAAGCTTACGTCGCTGAAGGTAGATGCTATTTTATATCCTGGTTTTGTTGCATTCTTTGCATAAAGAAATTAGCTTTGAAAATTGCTGCCTTTTAAAGTATTCATTATTCAAATGCTAGCTCTTAAAGCATTTTAATTAATCACTATAATTTCTAGAGGGAAGCGTGTAAGAATTCTTTTCCTTGTTTTCAAGTTGAAGGAACTGAGGTAGTGATTATTCTAGAAATGCTCTAACGATTTTGATAAAGATAACATGGTGAGATCCTGTTCATAGTTCTCAGTTGTCTTGTCTCATGTCATGAATCATGACAAAACGTAGTGTTAACTCTTTCAGCATGAACACTGTAGAGAAAAAATGTTTCCAAATACATTTTTTGTAACTGTGACTAATTCTTCAGTTCTGCATTTTAAAATGAGAAGATTTTGCTCTAAAATATAAAACTTAGTTTTCCCTTGCTGGAATAAACAAAAATAATTTTGATGATACTAGAAAGCCTTAATTGTAGTTCCTTTGTGCTTATTGTGCAGGTATTGCGTGAACAAAAAATATGGGAGTTTTGATCAAACATATGTTTCATCACCATATTTTTATTTTATAGACTCTGTTGCTACATGGAAATATTATAACTTCACTTCGCACTGCCCCTGTTTGCCTACCTCAGAATCTGACTGTTTTTTCTTTGGCAGAAAATGAAATCAGAGACTTAAATGAGGTAAGACATAGAAGATGTGTCACCTTGTCTTTAGGTAGACTGAAAGCAAATAGTTGGATAATTCTTTTCAAGATGTAACTGAAAATGGGCTCTCTTTGAAACAACCCATGTTGACAGAAGTAACTTTTAATAGTTTATATGTAAGAACTGTACTTGCATTAGCTGCACAAGCTAGGTGATACCTTTTAAAATTTGTCCTTGAAAGAAACTTTGACTTCTGTTTTGTTGCAACTGAACATTTTTGGGCCTGTGTCTTATCTATTTCTCAAACACCATATAAGAGAATCAATTATTCTGCCTGTGATTTTTGTCTTTATTGGTTTGTTTGGGTTTTTTGAAATGTAAGTAGCAGCCAAAACTGTTCGTTGGACTTCCATGTTAGAACACAAATCTTATTTTGGTAATACATTTTGCTTCACAACAGCACAGTGTTTGTCCAGCTTTTTGGCTTACCATTTTTTTGTCAAAATCTCAACACCTGTTGTAGTGAACTGGAATCATAGAAATACTATACCTTTCTATACATAAAGCCCCATTCCCAGATTTTAAGAGAAGCTAATACTTTCCAAGGTCTATAGTACCTACAAGACAATTAATGGGAAAATGGCAGTCATTGATATAAGGCCCTTTGAAGATGTTCAGGTTCAAAAAGCAAATGGGATTTTCAGTGTATTTGTAATTATGTTGTTTTGTGTGAGGTGTCTAGCCGTAACTAGGAAAAATGTGGTACGTTCTGTAAGCATTTAATAGGTTCTGTTCAGTTAACAAATTTATCTTGTTTTCTCAAGGTTTCTTTCCTGGCCTCTCTTCGTCAGTTGGAACAGTTGTCAATTATGAACAATCCTTGTGTGTTGGCCACACCTTCTATCCCTGGCTTTGACTACAGGCCATACATTGTCAGCTGGTGTCTGAACCTTAAAGTTCTTGATGGATATGTGATTTCTCAGAAGGAAAGGTGACATAATAGTATTAAATCTCTGTAGTTATTAAATAAAGTTTGGCTAAGCTGCAATTGTATTTTTATATAATAAAAAAGGAGGAAAAGTGCTAGTGATCTGAAATTCTGTTTGTCTTATGGAATCATAGAATCATAGAATTGCTAAGGTTGGAAGGGACCTTTCAGATCATCAAGTCCAACCATTAACCTAACCTGACAAAACCACTTCTAAACTGTATCCCCGAGTACCACGTCTACCCTTTTTTTAAACACCTCCAGGGATGGCGAATCCACCACCTCCCTGGGCAGCCTATTTCAATGTTGAATAACCCTCTCAGTGAATAACCCTTTCAGTCTTGTTAAGGGCCATATGAGGTACAGGCCAATTAACATTGCTTTTGCTAAATTTTTCATCTGTCACACTGAAATTATTATGTAAGATCACAAGTTTGTTTAAGTAGAAGTATAAAGTTGAGCTTTTGTTTTGTTACTCAACTCACAGTAGCACATTTACAAAGCAAAACTTCGGTAGCAGTTTATCGATGGTCTGTTACCCCCTTCCAAGCTTACAGCCTCTTTGACCTTTGCAGAAGGAGACAATCAGCAGATGTTTAAAGCTATTATCTTGGAGGAAGCTCAAATGTGCCCTTTTATAAAGGGCCTGATCTGCATGTGCGTTTCTAGATTTGGCATTTTTTTGTATCAATTAGTCAAATATTATGTTATTCAAATCACTTGTTACTGTATCATTGTAGTCATTACATGGCTATGATGTCTGTATGACAGTAGAGATGTCTTCTGAAAGCTCTTGACATCAAAACAGTCCAAGTGTAAACATTACCCAGTATAAACACATTCTAGTCCAATACGTTAACATATTACAGCACATTAATGTGTTTTTCTTTTCCCCGTGGCTAAGATAAAAAGCTGCCTTTTTGGTCAAAGGTAAAGCAATTCTGTTTCAGCATAACATATTATGACTTTCCCAAAAAGTTGCCCATAAGAATTCTAGAATTTTTTTTTCATGACTAATGGGGTTTCCTGTATTAACTGTGTTATTATATATAGATATATTATATTACATATTTTCAGACCAAAGAGCATTTAATTTGCAAACAGACTTCAATTGTTGAATACTTTCATCAAGATTTGCTCCCTGTGGCTTCTGCATGTTTGTGTGAACTTTTCTGTTTCTGTGAAAGCTTTGGTGATAAATTCATTGATACAAATGTGTTATCAGTGCTTAAAGACTACACACAGATAAAGCAGAGACTGCACGTTTTGGTCAGAGGGTTTTTTTTGTTTTGTCGATGCTTATGTGAGGGAATACTTTATTCATTATTCTGGTAATGAAATTCCTAGTGCTGGGCACTGCGCATAGTCCACATTTTGATTAGATTTGTAGATTAGCTCTTAGGTGCCCACTAGAAGAACATTAAACAAAGGAGTGTTAGGGGTTTTATACCATGCATTAATGGTGACCATTTTCCCCCTTCCTAACAGTTTGAAAGCAGAATGGCTCTACAGTCAAGGTAAAGGAAGATCGTATCGACCTGGGCAGCATGTTCAGCTAGTCCAGTACTTGGCTACTGTTTGTCCTCTCATATCTACATACGGTCTCCAGACTGAAGAGGATGCCAAACTGGAAAAAATACTGAGTAAGCAAAGGTGAGAACTTCTTGTTTCTCTGTTGTTGGAGAATGTAATTAAGAACATAATTATATGTCTTACTATGTGTTGGATAGAAGATTTGCTTTTAAGTATTTCAAAGCAACAGCGAGGGCTGGAGATGGGAAGAGTAATGGAGGCTCAGGATATGTCCTAGAGGGGAATGAGAGGCAAGACAGCAGTGTCAGGATTGTTCTTCTGCTTGCTGGGCCATCTAGGGGCACATTCTCTATATTTTTCAGTCTGTGCTCTGTGGGATGTTGAAGATGATTTGTGTTAGGACTGTGATTAAAATAAACAAACTATCTACTGAGATTTTTTTGCCATGGAGAAAGTGAGGAAAACCTCACAAAGGAGCTTAGATTAACTTTTGTTCTAATTGTAAATGAAGACTATTGCGGAACACTGGTGTATTAGCCACTCTTTTGTTGTTAGTGTGTTCTTCCTTGTTTTAAAGTTAAGGTTGTTCTTTGAGAGACACCGTTCCCGCTTGATGATCTCTGTATCTGGAACCTCAGGTCCATCAGCAGAGGCCTCTGTACAGCCTGCCGGTTCTGCCAGCAGTAGCTGTTTTGCTAAGGTCTGTGCAAGTAGATAAGGAGAGTTACCGTGGTACACTTTCTTCCCATGAAGAGGTGAACTAATTAGGATTAAAAGCCAGAAAACGTAACAATACAGGTATCCCTATTCCCCAGGACCTATTGACAAACTTTTTTTGCAGAGGGATCAGAGCAGAAGACTTGGCGCAAAGGAGCAGGCTACATAAATGGCATAGTGTAGGTAGAAAGTTGGGCAACAAAAGCCTTGTAGTAAGCAGAAGTGTGGCGTCTCATCAAAAGGGATGGAAACCTGGGAGCATCTGGAAGGAGCTACTGCATACTTTGTTAGCGTAGATTGATCTCCAGGAGGAAATTATAGAAATGTTGGGGCCATTTCAGAGGAGAAGGTACAATAAAAGCATATTGACATTGGAATTTCCAGCTAAGTGCTCTGACATTCACATGATGTTTCTGGGGAAAATTCAAGAAGTTGGCTTGCAAAATATAACTGTTTAAAACCTAAAAAAACCCACCACAACAGGAAAAAACAAACAAACAAAACCAAATGAAACCAAAAGCCAACAAACAAAACAAAAAAAAATTCACCAAGAAAACAGCCCCTCAAATCCCCACCCATATGTATATATATACACATAGACACATATATGATTTTTAAGGCAGTTTGACTTGCTGACCTGTACCTCATGATTTTTCAATTTAGCTGGGCTGAAACAACCTGTGTGTTTTCTCAGTTTGTAAAGGATGACTTTACGTTTGTGGCAATTTTGTTTATTTGTATTGGGATTTTGTCACTTTAGTGACAGGGGTACCCTTTCCTTGATTCAGTTGTTTTTGAATGTAAAAGACATTCATTCCTCAGACTCCTCTACGCATACAAACATAATGTATCCTGCAGTAGACACTTAAAATGTCTGCATACCTTCCTTGTGTGTAGAAATCCGTCATGGTTTTCAATCTATAGACAGAATTGCATGTTGGTTGTTTTTTGTTTTGCNTTTTTTTTTTTTTCTTTTTTTTTTTTTTTGATACATGTACATGTAATGAAGAAAAAGGGGCTGGAGAAAGGGGAACAGGAACAGTCTGTGCAGTCCCCTTCTTTGTGAATAGTCCTGTTAGTGTCTTGCAGGCGTAGGGATCTGCGTAACTAGCCTCTTGTTTTAGAATAGTTTGATCACTTGTTTCTTTTAAAGTAGTTGATAGTTTCTTTTAGATGTCTTTCATACCAAAAAAGTTTAAAAGAAATATAAAATCTGTTGGAACTCTGTGCTTAGGCTTCACCAGAGGCAGTTGATGCATCAGAACCAAAATGAAGGACCACCTACGTCTTCTACTCCCAACAAAACACTGCCAGTTACTTATGAACACAGCAGTTCAGCCCAGCCACCACAGATAGTTCTTGAAAGTGGTAAGAAGCTAATCTGCACCTGTGATCTAACATGTGGAAATAAATATTTCTTTTTAACATGGATAACTTTGTGGAGAGAATTTCAGAACAAGGCCCTGTTGTTATTTTATTCTATTGATTTCAATTGAAGTTATACTTTGTTTTCTAAAAATAAATTCCATGCTTATTCATGTCTTGAAATGCTAGTAAGATTATTAGATGAAAAACACAATCCAATAAACTGAAGAGGTATTACTTTGTTCCATCTGATAAAAGTTTAACTTCTCCAGGGAGAGGCAGCTTGTGCAATTTACTGTACCCAGTATTTGCAAAGTTTGTGGATGTTACTGTGATAAGTAGTTATTGTCCTTATTATATAGAAATGCTTATCATTACTAGCATTTTAGATCTTCTTACACACCCAGGTTCTAACTATCTAAAATAAATTGTGAATCCCTGCGAAATAAAAGATTATATTATTGAAATACTGTGATGCTTTTGAATATGGCTTTCTGCCTATCTAGAACCTATCATCCAGAAGAATTCTTGGGTTGGACCAAGTGCAAACGATGATCATTCCTATGCAGTAAAGAACACTTTTCATCTTGAAAGAAGTCTTTGCAAGGAGCTATACCTTGAAGATATACAAACAGATGAAGACAAATTAAACAGCAGCCTTTTATCCTCAGAGTCTACTTTCATGCCAGTTGCTTCAGGATTGTCTCCAGTGTCTCCTACTTCAGACCTGAAGCTACATGGAATCAATTTGGGCCTAGAAGATGATGATGATACAGTGATTGAATGTGTGAGAGACGTTAATAGTGGAGAAACAGCTAACAAGCAAGAAGCTTTGTGTGTTACAAGAGAGCACTCCAACAGAACAGTGGGAAGTGCAGGAACTCAAGAGACTATCAAAGAGAGTATGCTGTTGCCTTCTCCTGATACAGTAAAAACTAGCCTGACTGCTAATACTAGCAACTGTTCAGGATCCTCTGAAGACCAAGTTCTGCACAGTCACCCCAGCACCTCAGTAGGTGCTGCATCGGGAGTTAAAAATCTCTGTCCTGATCAAATAGCAGGAGAAAGTTCTGATTCATTAGCTGTTGTTGATCAAGGCACAGCTGAACTACAAAGAATGACTAAAGCAGCTACCAAGCTTCAAGCCTGCTGGAGAGGCTTTTACACGAGGAACCATCATCCCCGAGCCAAGGAAGTGCGGTATGAAATTCGACTAAACAGAATGCAGGAGCACATCATTTGCTTAACTGATGAAATACAAAAGTAAGTTCAGGTCATGCTGTGGATTTTCAAATCTGAATGAATATAACCATCACTCCAGGATATTTCAGAACAGGTATAAATTGGTCTTGATAGCACTGGTAGTATAAAACTGTGATTACAGTTGAAGAACGCTTCCTGTGAGATAAGCACAGTTATGCACATAGCTGTTCATACTCTCAAAGTGCCTTCTATTATAGAATCTATGGTGGTTTAGGTTGGAAGGGACCTTGATGGTCATCTAGTTCCAACCCCCCTGCCATAGTCAGGGACATCTCCCACTAGGCCAGGTTGCCTTCTATGAGTGGGTTGGGTTAGAATAAATTTTTCTATTCCTCTGTTAGCAAGACTTGCATGTTTCACTGCATAACCAAAATAGAAATTGCGAAGTGTGACTTTTCTTACTTGTCTCCTAGCAATTACAGAGTGTGTAAATGAAGTGTCCATATTGAGAGTCATTCCTCTGTTATTGATGAAAAGAAGGATTCTCTCTCTGCCTTGCATGATGCAATTTTAAAATGCAATTCTAGGCTTGGTTCTGTTTTGTTTTTTTTTTTTTTTTTGATCCTACAAATCCATGTTTGGAGGAGATCATTATCAAAGTTCCTCTATATGTAAGATATAAATTGCAGATTTAGTTAATACCTTTCAGGATCAGCCTGAGAACTGGCAGTCTGACAGGCTCTTTTCCTTTACTATCACAAGCGACAAAAGTTCTGTGAATCAAGTTGAGCCCCCAGTGAACCTCTAGAAACTCCCAATGCTTACACATCATGCCTCCATCCAAGCGATGTCAGTTGGGGAGAGTAGAATTTGGAATGAAGAAGCACTATATTGGGTTGAGGTTTTTTTCCATGGGATAAAAAAGCACGTCTGCTTAAAATGAAGAGCTCAGGTTCAGTTTACAAAAAGACACTTAAAGTATTAGCAAGTCAATAAATGTGTTGCAGCAAAAGGAAGCAGAATCTTAATGTAACTCTGAAAAAGAAACTTGAAGTCAGCAGGATATTGATGGCAAGCCAGACTGCAATAATGTCCTAATGGTAGGCTCTGTTGTGTCTTTCAAGAGTGCTGTTATGTAAGTAGGCATTTTTATGTATTCTTGTTGATCTTGTTACCCAAATGTTGCTTATTTAAGCTGCATAAATTTGGATGTGTGTTCTTGCAGACTAAGAAAAGAAAGAGAGGAAGAAAAGATTCAAAGGCTTGTACAGGAGGAAGCTGTCAAATTTCTTTGGAACCAGGTAAATAGTTTTAGCCTTCTTAGTTTTCTGCTTACATATGAATTTGAAAGGCATTATTTCATGCTGTAGATCCTGAAGAGATAGTCAATATCTTTCATTTTTTCCAATTCTGGGGGAAAATAACATTCAGAAATATTAGCACGTTAACACTGTTTTTATTACAAAAGGCTAAATTATAGCCTGGTGTGAGAAGGAGGGCAAAACGCAAGGGAAGCTAAATAAATGTAGCAGAAGCGTGATGGATGATGTGACTGCTACATGCCCAGGGCAAATGAAATGGTGTCAAGCTGTATTCCTTGTGAGCAACTGATTTCTAAGGTATTTATACATCTACGTGTATTAATACATCTTCTAATAAGCTATTCTTCCAAAAATAAGACTGATTTTTTTTCTTAAGCATGGGTTATTTCATAAAGGTTCCCTATTGTGTGAGCTGACACAGGTAGGATGCAGGAACAACCACAAAACCACGGATGAAAGGCAAAGAACAAATTTAATCTCAATACTTTACGCATCAGGGAATCTCCGAAGCAACACCAGGGCAGAGGCATGCAAGCAGGGGATGCAGTCACCGCAGAGCAAGAGAGAGTCCTTGTTAGCAAGAGTGTGAGAGCTCAGACTTGCTGTTCTCGCCTGCATTTCAAGGGTTCAAGCAGGCATAGTTTTCCACTGTGCTTTGATCTCCTTCAACACAGCAGGAATCTCAAGCATATTAGATAAGGTGTCCCTGAGTCCATCACAGACTTACTTTATCTAAGTACGGATATTCTACTTGTGAGCACATAAGGCTGAACAATGGTTAGTGTGATATATGTCTAGTCTAGCACCCCAGGTGCAAGTCACTTGAGCATGTTTTCACTCTTCCTCGCCTATCTTCTGTTACTTTCCCATACCCATCCCTTCCGTTTTTAAGAGCAGACTCCTTTTTCTTTAGATATTTGAACTGGGAGGCTTGTGTGCTCTGACAGTGTTGGGCATCTAGGTTTAAAAGGCATTATTTAACAGTGGGCAGAACATATTTTCCCTAAAAGTATAGCAAACCTTTTGTTAGTTCACTCAGTCTTAAATTTTATACTAGAGCTTTGTTGGTGCTTGCAAGAAATACTCTAGGAATCAAAGTACGTTATTAATTGCATTCCATAATGAAATTCTCTCTATACTTTACAGGTTAAATCCCTTCAACAATGGCAGCTTTCAGTGACACAAAATTTAGGTGCGACTTGGCAACCTGGGATCCCTTCAGCCAGTACTTTCTGTCCATCCGAACCATCTATTCGATCATCCACACTTGAGCAGGAAACCCCACCAGACGTTAGTTCTGCTTGGTTAGTTCCAACTAGTGATGTTCTTCAGGAAAAGTCTTTGTTGCAGTTCCCAGATTCTGGTTTTCATTCTTCCGTGGCTGATCAGACTCATGCCGGTGACTTATGTAGCTCTGAAAAGAGTTTAACAGAAGGAACTGAGAGCTCTCTTTCAGTGGAAACTGTCAAGCGATGTGGCAATTCTCTTTCAGCATGTTCTTCAGATGTAGAGGATAGCTTTGGGGAACATGAGCGAAGTAAAGAGAGCTCTAGTAATGAGCAGGACAACAGACTAATACAAGAGTATTTGAAATCTGTTCAGCAGCTTGAAGAGGCTGATGAAGGGACAAACTGCAATGATGAAACAGAGGGTAGCTGGCCACAAATCACTGTCTCAGCAGAAGACCAAGATTCTTCGTCTGACACTGTCCCTGTAGATCTCCCTCAAGATAAATCTTCCCCTGCTCGAGGTGAAATCAGTCAGACACCAGAGAGCTGCAAACTGAATTCGGGAATAGTAGAAGGGAAGCAAACAGACTGTGATTCATCATTTCAGATGCTGCATGTTGGGATAGCTGTATAGTAGGCTCAGTTCCACAAAGCACTAGGGATTCCATTTCATTTTCCTTTCTCTTTCTTTTTCCTGTTTACGCAAAACTTATTTTTCATGTGTGCTGTTTCAGATTTTGACTCATGTTACCAATTTATGTTTTAATTAGTATTTTATTGATGTTGCTGAGGACTGACACTAACTATGCTAACCTGAAATCAGCAAAGTTCTCAGCGATAGTCATTATGCACTTTATTTTCAAACATAAAACTGATATCCTAATAACTGGCTTCCATCAAATTAATTCTGAAGATTAGGGTTGTTGGGGGGAGTGTTTGCTGTAAATTCACTTCGGTGAATGTGTTCGTAAGTCTTTGAAGTTTTTCTAAAAAGCAGGATTGAGTTCTTACTTTGCAAAGAGAAAGAAAAAATATGGGAAGAAACAGAGTCAACATAGGCGACGTGTGTGCATATGGATACAGCCTGATGAGAAAGATGAAAGCAGTTGCCTTTCAGACTTTTTTTTTTTTTACTTTTAACAAGAATAATTTGGTCAGTGTTTCAAAGATGCGTTCCATGAAACCGGTGTCTGAGTCAGTAACTTCTTTTTGTCATTTACTTGAAGCTGCTGGCTAGGAATTCGGTCACTTACATATGCACTGAAACAGGGACTTACAGGAATCAGACCTTAGGGAGCGTCAAACTAACTTTGACCTTTGTTTGCCCTGGGTTTGAATTTCCCTGCTTTCTCAGGTAAGACTCAAAGTGGTACCAGTAGCAGCCTTTACTAAATAAGAATTTCAAAAGGGCATGTGATTTGGGAACATAGTTTCCAAGGCTGCATGGCTGGGTTACAGCAGCAGACTTGGTGACGTATCTTTTGCCTCCACAAGGATGCTAATGCCATTTCGGGGTTTGGATCTGCATGGCTTTCAAGACATTAGTGTATTTGATGGATTACAACTACTTCTATCTACAGGTATAAATATTAAAAGTAAATGTCATGACTTAAAACTATTTCTTCACATCTCTGTTGGGCTTTTTGTTTGGGTTTTGCTTTTTTCTTTTTTTTCCTCTGTCCAGTGTTTGACATTCTAATTAGATGTGGATAAAAAGCTGTATTTCTTCCCTGTTGGCAAATGTGCTAAGTTACCTAGGCTATGCTTTCCACTTAAACACTGGGCAAGCAATAGGGTTTTTTTTTTTGCCTAGCCCTTGCGATGTTATTTTTTTAATGAAAAGGGATCGGGTATCTTAGTACACCACAGAAGTGGCAAGGGAAATCTGGTTTGCCATGTGATTTGTAATGGACGCTAGTAAAATAAGACATTGTGACTTCTAGGGGTCAGTTAATTTTGCTAATACTGCATTTTGCAACATGCACTGGAAAGCCAGAGTTTCCATAGTTGCTAATAGTAACTTCTCAGAGAGGAAGACACTTGCATATATTATAATCCTCTGAATCCACAGGTTAACTCCTGGTGCTATGGTGTCATTAAAATCAAATAGTGCTGTTTTAAAGTGACTTATGACCATGTAACCATGTAAAATAATTTAATTTTTGTAAAAGCTTTGGTTGCTTGTCTACTTTAGGTTCTGAGCTGAAATTTACCACTACTCAGGAGTTTGGCATGAGGCCGGTATCCACTTGAGGCCTCAAAATATCCTTTCTTTAGAACATAAATGGTGTATTGGACTTGTACCAGCCATCTGCCCGCTGGTGAAGTTCACCTTGGAAGAATTAAGCTTACCTCTGCGTATAGAGTAGCCATCATCTCTTTATCCCCACCTCCAAAAAAATAAGTTCTAGGGCACTAACCTCTCAAAAGAGCTGTCATTGCAGTTAAGCTGACATTTGGCTGTGCCTTGCATACATGACAGCATTTAAAAAAAAAAAAAAAACAACACAACAACTGAGGTGGTAGAATCTTAATGTGCTGTCTTTCGAACTCAGTCTAGTTACAGCACGTTTGTAGTATAACCATATTCGGAATTAGAGCATGAGTGTGCTTGGGTATTGAAAGTGGTACAGGTGCATTAATGTATCACAACATCTAATTAACGGTGCAAAGAAGTGTGTAGGCTACATGATGGTCCTCTGAAGGTTCTCAACTTGCATTTAAATCTGCCATGCTTGGAGATCTCTGCACTTCATAGGGTTTGGCTCTTTGACTGTCAATCTGTTGTTAAAAAAAAAAAATCTCATGTAAACCTTTAAAGAGACTTTCTTTGGGTTTTGAGAGAGAAATTATTTGTCTGTGAAACAGTTGTTGGACCTTACACTGTGGAGGCTGTGGTTAGGTGTAATAAAATAGTAAGTTCTATTTCGTGGCAGAGTGCTGCATTACCATATGCAAGACCTGGGAGAAAGTAGGCCACTGTCTGGGTAAAAATGTTTTGCTTACTGTAGACACTGAGAGACCGTATATATTTTGCTATTTTGTGTTATTGTCACTTTTGCTGCAGAATTAGAAAGAGGAGAAACAACTTTAATTTTGGACATGTCAAAGGGAGGAAACTTGGTGAAACAATTTTTCATGGAAGTCCTAGATGTTTCTTGACATTTCCTCTGTTATTAGGGCTTGCAAACACAAACAGAAGACGACTTATTTTAACTAATGCCTAGATCAGTTGTTGGCTTTTTTAACTTGTAATTTGTATGTCCAAAATTGATTTTATGAAGGTACAGCAAAGTGTGTACCAACATATAATCAGCTTTATCTTACCATTTTGGGAAAGCTGTGAAATATGACAGATTTTTTTTTGATGTTCTGAAAAGTATCTTGCATGTGTAGAATGTGAGTTGCTTAAATACACAGAAATCGCAAAGAATTATGAAGTTTTCAATTAGTTTTTACAGGGTTAGATGTAATTAATTTGTATATACACAAAATATTTTCATCCTGACCATTAAAATGCATAAAGGGAAAGACACAATGGGGGCTACAGTGCAAAAATAAGGAATCAAACTGGATGTATACTTAAAAATGGCTTCTTTCAATCTGTTTTGAGCTCTCAAAGAATCATGATAAGGAAATATCATAGCTTAATATATGGCTTAACATTTACTCTCAATTGTCTGTACAAGTTTTCTTAATCTAGGTATGTAATATTCTTTTACCTGGATGGGGTTGCACAGCTCCCTTTGGAGATCATGTAAATTTCATAAAGGAATCAGAGGGCCCAATATATGAAAATCCATGTCTGAAATTTTCCTGTGTTAATATTGTATGTCTTTCAGCATTTTCCTTTTGCAAGGCGTTATATTGAACAGAAGAATGTACTTTGTAGAAGGAAAGCTTGTCTGTTATACTTTGTCTTGGGCTGATCCTCCAGTGCTGATGGAAGAGATTACTAATGGTTATTTGGCAGGCAGTGTTGTCAGCTCTGCTGTGAGTACAGTTTAAGCGCTTCTTTAATTTGCTTCAGAAAAATCAGCTAAATATAGCTCAGACTAACAATTCAAACTGTGCCACACGAGTAGTTTTGCCCCAAATTAGGTGATTGGCACACACAAACCTCTTTCAGCTAGATTATGGCAGAAATTACTCTTTTGCCTGCTTCTGTGAAGGTAGGGACAAGGAGGAAGGTGGAAATGCATTTGGCTGTGTTTTCAGGTTTAGTCTGTGATGATAACACTGATGCTTTTATGATTGCTGTTTCATTTTTCTTCCAATTATTTTTATAGTTTACAAGTTTCAATCTTTCATGTAATCAAGAACGCATTTTTTCTACTGTATATAATATTTGATAGACACTGTTCCAGATGGTATTTGGAAAGGGAGAAGAATATCATGAATGCAGGCCTGTTCACATTTTATATTTCAGGTTTCTTTAAAGTATTTGGATTGTATTGATTCTTCTCTGTTAGATAACTTCTTTACAAAAGAAAAACACAAGGCAATGCCTCATTAATGACAGTAAGTACATTTCTGTTTCTGCCTTCTTCCGTGAACTGAACTTAATGGTGACAACTCTGTTTTCAGTACCTAAAACTGTCATTTAAATGAATGGGAGATTTAGTTCCTGAATGAATGCAGCAACTCTAATGTGTCTTTTTTTTGTGGTGACTATTCCTGTGTGGTGCTATTTTGTAAACAATGTATGTGTGGCAAGGATGGAACTTTTAAAGGGTACTGAACGTTGGCCTAACTCTGCTTTCTTTTCCTGAAAAGAAGGAGGGTCGTGCTTAAGTTGAGTTCTTGTGAACTGGCTGTCTAAATTGGGATTTTGTCATATTTACATCTCCGGAAGTGTTCTTATACCACAAAGTAAGAAGGCATTAAGACTACAAATTTTATTGCGTTGCTTCTAAAACACAAGTATCTTTCGGCAAATACTTGAGAAAGTTTGTGTTAAACTAAATTGCAGAAGCCTAAGTTCATGTATAGTTAAGTTGCTTGAACAACTGTAGAGTCTACTATTGCATGCAGCAATTTAAATAATGCACTTAGCAGCCAGCCTGTCTGTATATAAAAAACAGTTTGGTTTTTTTTCTGAATAATGTTTGTATGTCATTGAGCTTGCAAATTGTTCCTGGTTTTTATGAATTTGTATATATAGTCTGAAGAGCTCCAATCTTAATTTCTATTTGTAGCAGTTGTTTGAACAAAAATGAATGATACATTCCTTTGAGACTACCTTGGTACTTTTTACTGGACTTGAAGTTACAGTGTGTCTCACACAGATACATTTTTTTTCCTGAGAGGATAGAATTGTAGCATTTAGTGGAGACTGTCCAAATGACAAGAAAATGTAAAAACTGGTCAGTTCCCCAGCACTTAGCTAGTGGAAAAGAGACTTTTTTTTCCTGTTGTATTAACTTTTTTTTTTTCCCCTTGAGGACTGTGCCACCCAAATAAGTAAGCATCAAGTATTCATGAAGTCTTTCAAAAAGTCTTTTTTCATAGTTACAGGTTTTTTCTCCAGTTTGGGTTTCCAGGACACATTACTGAAAAACACTTGCTTTCTATTCCCACTTTGGCGAAGTTGGGACTTTCTGTCTATTTTAAATGCTTTCTTTATGCCAGTAATGCAAAAAGCACAGGGTCCTTTACTTGCAAAAGCATTAAACAGTATTTATCAGGAAAGGTGCTTTATCTCTTGGAAAGTGCCATACCAAATTTTGTTGTGTAAGAGCTCTCAATAAGAAACTTGTTTTCTGGCTTCATTACGTTTATAAGTATATGGGCCAAATTCACTTGTAGCATAATTCTACTGAACTAAATTTTGTTGAGTCTTTCACAGTAGTAATCTACCTCTAAACTAGAATCTGAAAAAAATATCAATTAGGCATTGATTTGTCTTTCTACTTCTCACTATTTTCTGTGAAGAATGGTGGGTGGTTAAATTGGTACAGTTCATGTATTTTCTAAGTGTTTACATTTCTGGATTTATTGTTTCTTAAATATTTTGTTTGTACCTCTGAGTTTTGAACTTTAAATAAATGATTTGTATGTTTATTGAAAATGTTAATTTGTACTTGATCCTGACTCTTTCAGCTAATAGCCATTGTCTTACAATTGGAGGGCTCTTTTGGAGATAGTTTAGAAATACAAAACAGTGATGGCAAGGTAAGCATTAGCATTCATCACTTGGTGCAGCTGAGGCATATAATGGCCCACTCTTTCAGTGTTGAAGATAGTTAAGAGTGTGGTAGGGTACTCGAAATTTATTCACCAATTGATTAGTAGATGCTACTGAAATTGGTATTCGTGACTTGCAGTCCTTTGTTTCTATCACTGGCCCTCTCTTGCACGTTCTTAATTCCGTACTGTGTTTAAATGAAAAGATGCGGCAGTATTCTGTACAAAACTTTCTAGAATGAGAATTAAGGCTATGGGCTTATCAAGAGAAAATACAATTGCAAAGCAAGTTGTTCCCTCTCCTACTGTTTTGGTTTGGTCAGATAGCTGCTGTGTGCTTAAATAAACGAAGACTAATTAAACATCTTTCAGGCTCTAACAGACAAACAGTCCAGGAGCTCAGACAGTGTGAAAGTCACGTTTTTACTGCAGGACAGTCATCCCAAAGGTTAAAAAAAAACCCCAAAACACTAAAAAAACAAACAAACAAACAAAAAACCCCAACCCAAAGCAAACAAAACCCCACTTTGTTTTGCTTAACTCTCATTTCAACACATGGAGGTTAGTGGGCATTTTTTAACTCTTTACTATGTGTTTACACTTCATTACACCAAAAAAAAAAATAGCTGAGGTTTTTGAGACCCTTCTTGCTCCCCTATGAAGGTATTTGAAAGACAGAAATGGCCATAACTAAAGTGACTTCAAGTCTTAAAAGAGAAGAGCAATGCTGTTTTCTCTTGGAGTTAAGACCATAAAGCTGTACTATTAAGTTTCAGTGCTGTGTGTTGTAGGGGTAGTAACCATAACACTTCAGGAGCTCAGGTTGAAGGTCCCTCTTGTCCCTGGTTTTGATTCATATTTGTAATGAGATTGGACATTAAAATCTTTGGCTAGAGTTGGAAAATAATGGGATAAATATATCTAGTGGATGGACCCAGTTTTGTTCAAATGGCAATAGTTACTTTGAATTTTATGGGCTGAAATCCTTACATATGCTAGGAGCTGAGTTTCTTTTGTGCCTGACGCTGTGGTTTGAAAAACTGTTAATTCCATGGAACATTATGCCCAGATGGTAGCGAGGTATTTTTCCTCTTCACTTGGGTGTTACAGTGTGAAAACTAATTTTTCTCTACTGTATTGATACAGTTGCAAAAGCACAAACTGCTATGTCCAAGTGTAGCTTGCATCATTGGTTTCAAGCCATAGTACCGCAGTTGTGAAAAGTCTGTGGTGATACAATGCGTTGGTTTGGGATATAGGTAGAAGGAAGTATTACTTTGGCCTGCAAGGGACAGCACATAGGGATCTTGACAGACTTTAACAAGTGGGTTTCCTCAACTTTATCCATGTCACTGATGGAGCTCATTCTCATTTTCTGTCTATAGCTTGGCATGGGTATTGCCTACACGTAAGCATATTTTCAGACACAATGGACAGTGACACTCCCATCATAACTTCTTGTGGGTCTGGAAAGGTACGTGTGACTGTCACAAGTCCTGCAAGTAATCCAGCATGTTCCTTGGTCTAGGAGTGTCAAGACCAATGGAGTTAACATGCCACCGTGGGTGACTGTGCCTGTTGCCCCAGTGAGGACTTCTTGAGGATTGCTAGGACCTTTTCAGGTACAGCCCAAGTGATTTCTGGCAAGGTGAGAACTTTGAAATTGCTCAAGTCTATCCCCTTTTTCCTTGCTCAAATCCTATCTGCTTACTCTTTTTGATACGTGCAAGACAACATTGAACAAAGAAGAAAGAGCAGAAAATTGTGTACAGCATGCTCAAATGAAACCAGTCACAGCCTTTGACTTCCAAGACTCTAATTTGTCTGTGAAAACTGGGAAGCCTGTGATCATGAAGGATGCCCTGGAAAATGTAAAATCTGTGCACATTGTATGGAAATTGTTCACGTGTTGGGATGAAAACAATAAACCATTAGAAGAGCCTAAACAATTGTCAAACAATGTGGGGTTGTGAGGAACAGCAGTCTAGCAGCCAGGGCTGTTTTGTTAGTGTTGTGCTAAACTGCATTCAAGCAGCAGCCTTTGTCTCTTCCTGTCCGTTTTTGTTACACCAGCTGAAGTTCTCCAGTTCCTTGAGAACTTGCATCACGTTTTCTGGTGTGGGAAGTGCATGGAAAATAAGCTGAGGAGGTTACCGCTGCTTCTGTGTGTAGAGGCTGTGGGACCTAACGAGAGACAGGAGACACCAAGAAACTAGAGTTTGAGCTCTTTTCTTCTTTCCTTCCATCATTAGCTCCTACAGCCCCTTCAACTTGAAGTTAAAGGCAAATGCATGTGCTATTGGGGGCCATATTTTCAAATCCAGTCCACAGCTGCGTTGTAGTGCTGAGCTCTCTGGGGTGGAGTTCATTTACTTGTCCTCTCCTCGTTGTGGCTTGCCTTGTTCCCAACTTCGATACTTTTTCTACAGCAGGTTGGCTGCCCTTTTGGTCTTTGCTTCTCTGACTTTACTCACAGATACTGAGAGTCTTAAGCACATGAAGTAGCTATTCTTTTGCCAGCAGGACAGGTAAGCTACCTTTCTCACCTGCTTTCCCATATTCATAGTTGCCTGATGCTTTCCCTTCATTGGTGTAGCAGCGTCAATGTTAAACTTGCAGGACATGCTCCAGGCAGCCTTTGGCTGAGATGGCTGTCACACACCCCTTGTCTGGTGGAGAAAGGGAGAGGGAGTGCTAGAAGAGCTTCTGTTAGTCCCAAAGGGGAACAGAACTGCCTGGGGGCAATGGGAAGCCTTGCTCCTGCCTGTCCCTGGAGCAGGGAAATGCAGCACAGCTGCCTGAGAGAGTATCTGCAGCGGATTTGCTGGCGTGGAAGGGAAGTGGAAAGGCTGCTTGGTGCCTGTAGGTGAGCTTCTCTGTAACCTTTTGGGAAAGGACTTGAGGAAGCTGGAAGGGAATTATTCTGGCAAAAGCTCTATCCCTTTACAAGCGTTAGATATGTGAAAAGGGTCTGGGCAGCACCAGATCAGCGAAAGACTTTTTCTGACCGGGTTAAATATACCTTATTTGTTGCTATGCCTGAAACCAGCGGACATGCTGAACTTGTGTGCAAGGCCAGAGTGAAACTGGCTGTTCTAGGAACTGTGGAGGGGCAACACCAGATGGTTGTGTAAGTGGAAAATGGTTGGAGAAGCGATACAGGGGTAATGTAGCAAAAAGAGACTGGTCAAAGATCCGTATAGGAAGGGAACAGAGTGGGTTGTGCTCTTTGCAGACTATGTCCAGGACTGTCAAATGCATTGTTTGATAAATCTCATCAAACTTCAGCACAAATGTGTGTTTAGTTTGCCTCAACGGGTAAACCAAAACACTCCCCAACACTTGCCTATAATTAAGAGTCAGTTCAGTAATCCCAGATGCATTATCTAATGTACTGTGTATTTTTGATGATTATTTGCAGGTAAGGGAGAGAAGGGCAGCGGGGCCAAGGGCTCAGTGCAACTTCACCTTACTGCATGTGATTCTGGAAAAAGACATAAGGAAAGATTGTTTCTTTTTCATTACCTATCTTTCTGTACTCATCTCAAAATAATTGCCGAGTGCTTCTGGTATGATAAACCAGGAGGGTTGTAAGGTGACTGACAGCTGCTGAAGCTGTAGTTTTTGCGGGCTAATCACCTCTAGATGTTGCATGTGGAACAGACCTCACCAAAGCCATTGACATTCAAGTATCTTAAAACCAAACAGCCTTTTACAAGGTCCCTTCTACAGAGTGTGAGGGCAGATGTTCAGTGATCAGTTTATGGCCTCTTTATGCACAAGGTCTTTACCACTTTAGAGGTTAGAAAAGCACATTTGATTCATTATTAGGTCTTCATCAAGACTGACTACAACAACTACTGAAGAATTTATGGAGGAAAGTAGTGGGGATCCCTTCCCATCACAGAGGGATGGTGAAATGTAAAATGTGGTGGAGAATAGCATAGCCTATTTGCTGTGAAAAGAGCACAGGTTTTGTCATTGTTGTCATCTCCCGTGCCCTCATCCCCAACATCAGTCCAGTTATATTACAGCAGTGGGATTATGTCTGGCATTTAGCACACTAATTAGACAGTTTTGCCTTGGGTCTCACTTTGAACTGAAGAATCCATAGGAGAATTTGAGGCACTGCATGGCTTATGAAGGAAGGCTGAAGAGAAATAAGACTGCTATAAAATTGATAGACTTTATAGAGAGAGAAAAAAATCAATGCCAAGTATCTTTCAAGATACTGTACTCTTTGTGTTCTACTTACACAGCCAGATGGCTTTCAATTCTTGACTGACCGTGTATAACACTACTAAAAGCTGGTGCCTGTTGAGATGACTGCTTTCCATCTCTACCAGGTAATCACCATTGCAATGTGGGGAAAAGGAGGAGAAAAGTAGAAGTGAGATCACTTAACTCATTCAAAACAGCTATGGCTGATGGGGGTGGGGGCAGGACACAAGAGTAGACATTTAATATTTATAATGGCTAAAGTATTACGTTCACAATATACTCTGTTCCTGTTTTTAAACAAGGCGAGTATTCCTTAGTAAAAATAAGATTGAGCCTTTAACTTGTACTCACGCAGACAACAGCTAGCAGGTGAGTATTTTGGAAAGAGGTGTTCCTAAACATATGCAGTGTTTACAAGTGATTACAAATCCAATTGCAGATGTCCTGTTACCAGATTGAAAGTGCCACATGGCTCTGGTGCAGGGTGCTAAACTCAACACTGACTACGTGTACCTCCTCAAGCATTTTGAAGTCCTGCCCTTAACACAGCTGGTTTTGCCCAATTCTGCGGTCCTGTACCTGTCTCCCTAGCTCAGCCCCTGCTGGCTCAGCCTCTCCCACCCCCCTTCATAATCTTCTTGCTGCTCAAGACACTGCTTCTCTAGCACCCTCCCATACTCACCCTCAGGCTCGGCGATGTTTGAACTATGGTGGATCCCGTCAGGCCCTTGTCTCTTGACTGAGGGGCTGCAGCTGGGCAGGTCCCAGACAGGAGCCTGGTAATGCCACCCGGGCCACAAGCCTGGGCGCCGCACCAGCCTCCCCACATCCTCCCTTCTTTGGCTTCACCCACTCTGCCTCGAAAATTACAGGGACTCTTCCCCTCCCTGCCCCGCCCCGCCGCCCTTATGAGGCTCTTCTCAGCAAAAAAAAAAAGATGCCCAGAAACAGGTGCGTGCGGTGTTGGGATTTTTCTTCCCCGTAGGATCACCGCGTCAACGTAGTCACTGCTGCAAAACCCCGCCAGGTTCAGCCAGGAGCTTGCCCCGCCGGGGCCAAGTCCTTCAGCAGCGGCCTGCCCTCGCTCCCCAGGCCGGGGGCGACCGTTGGGGGCGACCGTTGGCAGTCGCGGTTAGTGGGCGGGGCGGGGCGGGGAGGTGGTGCCATGGCAGCTGCTGGCCGTGTCGGGGGCGGGGAGGAAGGAGGGGCGGCGGCGGGGCCCATGGATATACAGCGAGCCGCCTGCGGGCCGGGGGCGAGGCCGCCGCCCGCCCCGGGGGAACGACTGGGGCTGCGGTGAGGGGACGCGGGGCGCTGCGGCCTGCGGCTGCGGTGCTTGTCTGGGGAGGGGCGGTAAGCCGGAGCGGCGCCGGGGAGGGGCGGCAGCGGGGCCGTCGTAGGGAGGCAGCGGGGCCGTCGTAGGGAGGCCCGGTGGCCTCGGGCGCCGTGGTAGGGGTGGGTGCCCGGCTGAGGTGAGGGCTCCCGGGGTTGGCGGGCGCGTCCGGCTTAGATTTCCCCCCGCCATCCCTCTCCCCGGTTCCCCAGGCTGCTGCTGCGCCCCGCTGCCGGGCCCGCCTGCCCTCACAGGCGCGCTCGGGTTTTCTCTCGGCGGCGGCTGGAGGTGCTTCCTGCCGGTGCAGGGGCTGCCGAGTTCGGCTGGCAGCCTCTTGCGCCGCTGCCCCGAGGGGCGCCGGCCGCACTGGCAACCGGAGGCGGACGGGCCGGCCCCGCGGCGTGTGCCCGGGCTCGGAAGAGCGGGATGAAAAGTACCTTCAAAGCAGTACAATACGGCTTTTACTATTTATATTGCCGGTAGCAGTGCTTCCTGCTTGCTTTTTATTGCCCCCGCCCCCCCCATCCCTTGCTTGTGGGTGCGTATTCCGGTAACCGCGGAGTTCATGCGGCGTCGCGGGAGGCGGCTTGTTTTCCCAAACCGGGGCTGCCGCAGGGAGCTGCGGCACCGGCGAGCGATCGGCGCTGACCTCCGAATGTCAGCGTGCTGCGGGGGCTGTTGGCCCCCGCCCGCTGGGGAGCGAGGCCGAGTTAGGAAAAAGAGGGGCAAACGTGCTTCTCGGTGGCTGCGGCCAGGCAAGCGTCTGGCCTTGGAAACCTTGTGCCTCAGTGAAGTGGTTTTGGAATCGCCGGAGTTAGTGGCTCGGCTGCCTTAGCGGTTTGCGTGGCAGTTCTGTGGAGTAGTCGCACTGATGCGTGCTGTTGTAACGCCGCTGGCTTAGACGAGCATCGGGATAGAGAGCTGACAATATTTAATGACTAAAAAAAAAAAAAACCCAAACAAACAAAAAATCAGTCCTGCAACAGCACGAGAGAACTTGGAGACTGTTCATAAAAATATCAGTGAGCTGGGTTTTGGTTTTAGCCTTGGGCAAAATTGGGCATGTAATAACACGGAACAAAGCTAAGAGGAGTAATACGTAACAATAAATAGCAGAAAATTCAAAAGTGTAGGACTGAAGTTAAAAACAAAATATTAAAATGCCTTAAAAAAAAAAAGTCCCTAGATTATTGTAGAAACAAAATTAATTTTACAGGTAAGGAGTCTTGCCTGCCATGTTATTTTGTGTCGCTGCAAGCAAACCAGCAGTATATAAGATTTTATTAAAAAAAATTTATGTGTGTGCACATACACATATTTATATATACACGTTTGTGGTTTTTTCTGTATTGTTTCCAAGGTCATTTTTGGCCTTTTGCGTGGACGGCTTCAGAGAATGCTCCAGGAATAGGGTAAGAATCCGAGGCTTTTTTGGCACACTTATGTGCTTCCGTTACATAAAAAATGAACTAGATCAATTATTCAGGGATGATGAAACTGGAAGTATGTTAAAGCCTTTAGTATAAAGCAAGCTCTAAACCTGTACATTCGAATGTTTTATAACATGTGACATTTACAGAAATACAGAAAATTTTGGACAAAAACTTCTGGACAAAAATACGTGGGAGCAGCCTCCGTGGCCTTTTTAGGTGCATGAAATCACATTCTACTAATTTTCAGTGCCTCGTGCTTTTCAGCGATTTGAAGAGAATTATCAGCAACAAAACTGGAAAGTCCCTTTTGTCTTTAATGTATTTGTTTCTGTTCCTCAAATGGTCATATATGGCCTTAAACTAGCATTTTAATGTATTTAAGTATATTTGTTTTCAGTTATCATTTAAAACCTGAGTTGGTATTTTATACAAACTTAATATTTTGTATTAGTGTAGCACTGTTCCAACAAAGCTGCGGTTTTGTTGCATTTTGTCAGTTTGATACTTTACTGGACATCTTGCTCTTTCAATGCTTGTTCATCAGTCAGAAATACAATCTCTGTAATTCTCAGCAAAGCATTTGAAGTTATAATCCCTATAATCCTTGTAAAGCAATTTCATGTGCAGTCTATTTTGAGACTGTCCTGGTTATACCAGTAATATATTTCAGTTTTCTAGTCTATGTTCATTTAATGACTGATTTAATTAGCTAATTTTGATATTTAATGTGTCATTATGTTTAATTTAAATTTACACACCGTTCTTCATAGAGTCTTAAGAAACAGTATAACTT
This sequence comes from Himantopus leucocephalus, assembly GCA_003993805.1. Classification (NCBI taxonomy): domain Eukaryota; kingdom Metazoa; phylum Chordata; class Aves; order Charadriiformes; family Recurvirostridae; genus Himantopus; species Himantopus leucocephalus. The sequence goes on along the minus strand of RSEF01000001.1, from coordinate 105,419,992 downwards.
TGCAGTTAGACTATTTATAGAAAGTTATACAAAGTTTATCTAATCATTTGATTATGTTGTTGCACTTGGTGGATGGCATGAGTAATGCTGCTTTGAGAATATTAGGTTTGAAGAGACTGGTGTCTTTTGACTGTCTCTCCTTGCCATCTGTTCTCTGTTTCCAAGTTTAGAGCTTAGCCTTCTGCAAGAACGGTACCCTTTTTGCTTGCAAAATGACTGCCTCAAAATTGTCCCTCTAAAAAAGAAGAAAGATATAAAGGTCAAACTGAATAAGCATTAAGCTGTGAGAACTGTTTATCAATGGTTTTTAAGTTTTACTAGATTTTATTTAAAAAAATCACAAACAACAAAACCAAAATCCAACACCTTGCATTCTTCCCAGAAGTTTACTTTTTTTTTACCATTAGAACTGCATAAGAGTATATGATATAAAAGGAATGATTAAAAAAAACAGCTGGGAGGATGTAGTCTAATGTTATAGAAGATTTCTGAAGTTCAATTTTAGTGTGTTCAACTCTGTTAGATATCTCCTGTTTAACTGATAGGTGTTACAGCTATTTATTTCCCCTCTCCCCAGCAGAAAACTGGAGAAAGTATCTTTTATCTTGCTTATCCAGACTTGCTTCAGACCTTAGTCTTTAAGAACAACTTATTGGAATCTCTAATCAGGTAAATAGGGACATGTCTAAAACCACAAGTTTCTGCTAAAAGGCTTGGGCTTACGATGGCTGGATAGTGATAGTGTTGCCTAACGGATGAATAGGCTGGTGGTTGTTTGTTTTGGTTTTTTGGTTGCCAGAAAGAAATCTCGCACTCTTCTTCTGCCGTTTTTTTTTTTTTAATCAAATTCAGGTGAGAATGGCTTTATGATAAGGTTTTTCCTTCATATGCCCAAGAGAATTAAGTAACATAATAGATAGTACTCTTCAGATTAATACCACAAAGATCTGTCTTAACAGTTCTATGGTACCAGTTGTTGCCATGTGAAGTTCTGCCATTTATATGCTTTCAGTGTTATACTCTACTCTATTTTGGATACTATCTTGGGGACTTAATATCATTTTTGTAAATACATTTGCAGGAATGAAGTGGAAGTCAACTGAATTCTCTTGTGCACTACAGAGACGAAATGACATTCAAGTTTGTGGTGAATGGAAGTCATGGCAGCGTCTAACATGGGAGGGAAAGACATGAATGGACAATGTGGCGTGACTCGTTCAGATTGCAAATCTTCTGCCTGCTTATGGCAGTGCTGGCTATTGTGGTGCTGGTCCATAATTTTTTTCAGTTAGAGGTAAGTGGAGCCTGTTTATTCTCCAAAAGGGTTTGAGCAACATTATTACTCTTAGAGTGTAGGGTTAGAATTGTGACTGGCAGCATTTAGCTACAACTTGGAATCACAGAAAATTCTGACTGGAAGAGATATCTGGAGGTATTTAATCCAACACCATCCTCAAAGGGCTAACTTCGAAGTTAGCTTGGATTGCGCAGGGTATTGTTGAGTTGCATTTTGACAGTCTTCAAGGATGGTCAGGTTTCACAACCTGCCTGGGCAGCCTGTTGCAGTGCTGCACCCCTCTCATGGGGAAGAACGTTTCTCTTATGTGCAGGCGGAAGCTGCCTCTTGTCATTTTAGTGTGTACTTCTGACTTCAGTTCCTCTGTAACTCCTCTTTAGGTAGTGAAAGACTGCAGTTAGATCCACTCTCAGTCTTCTCCAGACTTTTTTTTTTTTTTTTAAAAAAAAAAGTCTGGTTCCCTTTGTGTCTCCTTTCGGTCATGTACATCCAGTCCCCTAATCATCTCAGGGGTTCTTAGCTGGTCTCTCCAGTTAGACTCTGATACGTGGTGTCTGAAAACCAGCCACAGTGTTCTAGCTACGGCTTCACCAAGATGAAGTTGAGGGGAATTACCACTTTGCTCAATCAGCTGGTTATGGTCTTGTTAATTCATTGCCACAGCGCTATGCTTTGGCACATGGTCAGTTTGCGGTCCACTGGAATTCCCTGGGTCTTTTTCTGTAGAACTGTTCGCTAGCTAGTTGATCTCCAGCCTGTACTGATGCAATTTTTCTTTGCCTTTTCCTTTTTCACTCTGCTGTGTCTGACTTGCGTATTTCTTCATGTTACTTTTCACTTTGGTACAGAGGTACTTTCAAACTGCAGTAGTCAGTAACCCCAGGCTAAAGTCAAGACAGATAAAATCACGGAGGATCCATTCCAGGGAGCCTTGGAGGCTGACCCTGCCCTTTGGCTGCCTTCCTGGCCAGACTATCCAGTGCAGCATTTGGTGGGTGAGCATAATAATGCTTAGCCTAATACCTCGTTAAATTCTAGCTATATTTTATTCATGTTAGCCAATAAATAACTGCTTTATGCTTTTAAGTTGTGTGTATCCTACTTGCAGAGTCTTTTTTTCTCCTGGCTAGTGATGCCCAAATGAGATGATCCAAACGAGGGGCTGTAAAATCCCCTCTCAGTCGCCAAAAGATATACTTGAATTGGAAGAGGTTCAGATAAGGGCAAGGAAGATGTTTGAGAGGACTAAAATCACAAGTGGCATAGGATCAATAACTAAAGAATGAATGTTTGTTACCTATTCCAGTACTAGTGGAGACATTAAATAAAAAGTGGAGATGCCGAATTCAAAGGAAGCAGGGTGGGGGGAGGTGTTACAGATTGCAGCAAAGCTGCAGAAGTCCTTGCAGTAAGACTGTGTAGCTGCTGAAAGTCTGGATGAATTTATCGAAGAAAAATCCATTAGGGGATACTAAATCTTAAAGTTGTCAACCCTAGTGTTTAATAAGCCTCTAAGCCATAAAGTGCTAGAAACTGGATTAAGGCTTCAGGAAGAAGTATTACAACATGTTTGGCCTGTATTCTTTTCCCACATACTTGTGGTTGGAAAGTACTGGAAATCAAAATACTGTGTTTGATGGACCTTTAGTTTGAGGTAGCATGATCGTTTTTGTGTAACACAGAAGGTAGCTTTTCTTTTGTTGTCTCTTTCTGTGTTGTTTTTTTTGCCTAGGGTGTGCCATGAAGAGCAGTTTTGGTATTTTGAACCTTAGACTATTTTTTTTTCTTTTTTCAAATTACGTTTCTTAGAGAAAAGGGCTCTGGCAGAGCTTTGAGAGTGAAATGAAAAAAGCAGTATGGGCCTTCACTCTGTGCTTTTTCTTGCCGCTATTCATGATACGTATCTACGTGGCTTTGTTGACCTTTACATATCTGATATTCCAAACTCCGTTAAGTATTGTTTTGCTGGTAAATCTTTATGCCGTAACACGCAACCCCAACCCTTATTGTTGTCTTGACTTTTCTGCTCTGGTATTTGTCTCTGTCTTTGGCATAGCTTTCTAGGCAGTCTAGTATAGGTATCTATGCTGATTCTTTTCAGTCAGAGATCAAAGCCAGAAAAAGTCTTAGAAAGCTTTCACAGAATATCTGTAACCAAATCCGTTCAGGCTCTGGAAGGAGGTCTTATTGTCTCTTACTGTTGAAAACATGTTTGCAAATGCATCAGACATGCCTCTCATCCCCACATCATCTAATTTAGCTGGCTAAAGCTAAAGAGCTAAGGCAATTATCAGCTAGCTCCCAGCTAGCCTCCCTGCTTTTTCTCTTTAGGATTCTTAAGCTGCTAATCATACACTGTCAACAGTCCTACCCATGTCAGAATTTTACTTTTCTCACCTTGTGTTTAAAAAAAAATAAATTAAAAAAAAAAACAGAAAAAAAAATCAAGCTGTCCATAAAACATTTGCTAGCCTCCTTATTGTTTAATTTGCTTTTTAGTATGGAGTAACTCCTCCCTTGAGGTCCCTGGCTGACCGCTCTATTATAGTACCAGAAGAAATGTATTTTTATTTTATTACATTTTTTTGCAAACACAGCCAGACAAATAAAATGTTCAATTATTTTCCATGAAGTATCAGGTTGTTGCCAAGGAGCAACATCATTGCTTTATGATACAGGAGAGTTTGTATATTTCTATCAATTGCTTTTAGAGTGACAGAAGCACTTCAGCATTGGTTGTTAGCATTCTTTTACTTAAAAGCACTTAGAAAAGAGAGTGTATAGGGAGAGGGGAAGTTTCTTGCAAGGATGAAGGAATGCTACATGGAATCAAACTGCTGAAGCTGAACAAAAGAACAATGTAACAAAGTTTTTTTTATTTTTGCTGGTAAATTGCAGGTGCCTACAAAAGATAACTGCATCATCTTATTCAGATTATTGCTGGAATATTTGTCTGTCAGGTGATGGCTTTTCAGGATTGGTGTTGACATTTAGAGTAACTTAGCATCCACTCAGCGTTGGGAAACAATAGAGACAGTGAATTGGTCTCATGCCTGTCTTCGACAAAAAATAGGAATAAAGTACCTGCAGTGTAAAATTACTGAAAATAAGATGACTGACCTTTCAGTAATTGGTATTTGGTCAGTTTCAAATATTGTCTGCTGCATAAATTATGACTCTCTATTGGGCAAACTAGAACTTCACCCCTGCCCCCCATGCCTGTCCGCTGGGAATCTCCTGTGATGTTTCCTGCTCTAATGTTAGTGACGTATGCAGGTCTACAGCAACTGGCCAAGCTACGAGTTACAGCTGGTGGAAGATACTGGGCTTTGAGATGGAGTTCCACCTTTTCAGCAGCAATTGAAATACTCAACTTTTTTTATCAGCCACCAACATTAGTGCGTTTAACTGAGGGCAAGTGTTCATTGCAGGTCTAACCAAGTACCCTGTGACCCTTCTAGAATATCTTTGAGAGCATGGTTGCCTGGATGGGGTTATATCTTATATATAATTTTTGCTTAGTTGGCAGTGAGAATACTAAAAGCTGAGTAGTTGAGCTGAAACTTCCATTAGTTCTCCTGAAAATACAGCTTCCTTTTTTCCTTTTTATGACATCTTTCATGCACCGGGAACAGCTTGTGGATTTTTTTGTGCTTAATTGACATGTAATCTATTCTGTCCTGCCTGATTGCTTGGCAGACATCCATTAAATTACACATTTGGGTTCTGTTTAACTTTAGAATGCAGCAAATAAAAAATAATAATAAAAAAAGCCCAAACAAATAAAACCAAACACACACCTCCCCACACCCCTATCCCCCAACTAAAACCAACCAAATAAATAAACAAACAAATCCCTTGGGAATTGCATTCAAAATCAAGACACCTTGAATGAAGTATATATGCAAATAAGCAAAGCATGGCAAGTGTTATTCAAGGTGGAAGTTGTATTAAAAACTGAAAGAATCTGTTTCATCATATAAAGGAAGAGGACTCTTGAGAAATCTTGAGAAATACTCTTTATCTGCCCTGCTTAAAGTAATCTTATTTTATTTTGGCTGCTAACTACAGTAGAGAGCCCACAGTTCTGCACGGGCTCAGTATGACTTCTTAACGTACAGGAGCCAGAGAGATTTGAAAATGCCAGTGAAGAGAAGGTAGGGAACGGAGTGGGGACACACTAAGTTATTAATCTACCTCAGGGCAAGCCATGTGTATCCACAGGGATAGGAGAGCTTGAGAACATGTTTGGAGATGAGCCTGGGAAGCACTTAAGAAAGGAAGATGGTTTGGAAAGCTTTTCTATTCCAGCCAAGGGTCTTCGGTATATTAATTGACTCTGAAGCTTTCTCTGCCTTAACTGGAAAATGGAATCTCTGTAGTATTTTCTCCTGTGAATAGCATACATGATGTAGTTTACTTTCACACATAAGCTTATAATTCACGCTATAATAGATGGTTCTGTTTGGGCTTGGGAGAGGGCTGTAAAGATGAACAAGGATGTTACAGAAAGAATGGTCCTTCTGGATGTTGAAAAGCTCTGGTTTTACCTTCATAGGGTTGGGGTTTTTTTTCCACTTGAAGATCGACTGAGGAAATATTTGTGGTATGTTCTATTCTGCTTAATGGGTCACAACCTGGAGGTGAAGTGACAGTCTGTGTCCAGGACCTCAGCCGCATACAAGTGAAGAGCTTTGGCCTGGTGCTTTGCTAAAAAGGCTGTGTAGGTGGACTGCTTCAGAGATATTAAACTATGTTCTCTGCTCTGTGTTCTGAATGTATGAGTTTGTTGGCTTGGTGTTCTCTGCACCCTTTCCCACTGGAAGATACAGCCATTGCAAAGACTTCAGAAAGGCTAGCTAGGCCATGAATGGCATTTTACATCTCTGTCAGAAAGACTGGGTTTAAAAACCCTGAAGAAATTTATAGAAAGTTAAAAATAGTGGTACGTCTGTTTTTAAGGCCTTCTTAGATAGCCATCTCTCTTCTTCATTTGACAAGATCTTTTTTCCCATGTCCCCTGCCTTTGAAGTATGAACCATTGAAGAACCAACTGAAATACAGAAACTTTCTCTTGAGAGCTTACACTGGACACAGAATTCAACACACGTGTTCCCTCTCTCTGCTCTTTCTTAGGAAAATGCTTAAATAGTTCTGCTGACTGAGACGTGGTTACCAGCTTGTTGGATGCATCAAAATATATAGCTAACTTTTAAAAATATTTCCGTGCAGTATTTCCTGTTATGTATATGCATGAGCAAGTGAAAGGAAGAAGTTGTGAAGGTATCCAAAAATAGAAACTTGGCTTAGTTCAAGAGTGCATGTTGGCAAGATTTAAAGTAGAACTGTGCCTGAGATTCATTCTCAGCTTTGCCTGAAATTTACTGGATTAATAAAAGTAACGTGTAGTGATAAATTTGCATTTTTGCCTGCTGTGATAGAAAATGGAAATAATATGAATTACCTCACATGACCTTCAGGGAAAATTTGTTAAATCCTGGGTGGAAATGTAAAATAGAAGCAAAAGCTTCTATTGTGATGATAACATTTTGTGTATCTGTGGGTATCTGTCAATTTACTTTTTATAGTTGAAATGTAACCATTTACAATTGCAGATTTTATAGTTACCAGAGATATCAAACAGAGAAGATTCTGCGTATCCATCCTACATCCTAGTGTGCTCATTATCCTCTTACTCTTAAGCTGATCAAAACCACCTTCTTATGTAACAGGCTTCAAAAGCCTGTTTCTATTGCTTGTTAGGTTTACCTTTCTTCTAAAAGAGTATGTTGGATCTCTGTGTTGTTTAAATGACTTTAATATACTGGCAAATTCAAATAAAATGTAGCAGGGGGGGAAACTGCTTAGTATGTATGTGTACTGTAGGTGATATTTCAACAGACTAAGAAAGGTTTATAATAATAAATAAGACTGTAATGTAAGTGCTGGAACTCTAGTATATTACTGAGCAGTTAATTATGGAGGAAGTAAGTGGAAAACAGTAGGATATTGGTAAGTACAATGATCTTTTAAAAAATTTCAAATAGTGTAGTTTTAATTTTTTAGCAGTCTTTCAAATCTAAACTAGCCTGTTCTCCGATGCCATGTGAATGGTACATTGTAGAATTTAAATCTTTGCTTGAAAAACGATTTGATGTATTTTGGTTCTCTGTGAAATACGAGTGTGGATAAGTTCTACTATATACACCCAATAATTAAGTACTCCTTAACTGCTGATTTTGTGCATGTTTGAGGTGTAAGTTTGGATTTGCTGATTAGAAATCTCACAGGTACCTCTGAAGTCTTAGATTGTGCTATTTTTCATATTTTCCTAATGCAAACCTGTAAAATTGTGTGATGTCATGAAGAAGATGGTATCTCTGCAGTCATTTGCATAAAAATACAGTTTTGGACACTGATCTCAAGTCACAGCAGGAGCCCGTTCTCTTAGTCTAGTGTTGTATTTAACTATTTTAATTTTTAAACTCTTGTGTGGATTAGGGGATGCTCTGGTTGTGTTTCATTTGGCTTTAGAAGAAGCTCTATATATATTTAAAAATCTTAAAAATAAACAAACAAATAATTTTCTTTTTCCAGTTTAGTCTTAGCTTGTCCTATACTATTTTACTTGCCCACCAGTTCATGAATTCATTGCCCCTGAAGCATTCCTTTCTTTCCTTTTCTTCCATTTCTTTCAATCTGTACACTACAGGGAAACCCACATTTCAGGTAATTAGATAAGAAGCAATGTGAGCGTGACCAGATAAATGACCACAGCTGCTACATGCAGCAGACTTCTCTAGAAGACGGTGCGTTAGCTTCATCTGCAGTGTAATGTCTCAAAGAATCGCTATTTCCTTGCATTATATTGGGCAGCTATTAGACCTCATTGTGCTCGAAGACTAAAATGTTACTACAGTAAGAAAATGAATCATGAGTTACAATTTTACCATATATTCATATAGCCTTTCATAATTTTTTTCACATTGCTGATATTTAGAGAATACACTGGTAGCCAAAATACTGCCACAGAAAATATTTGACCTGATTTACATTAAAACTTCTTTGCCAGAGCAGGGTAACCACCTGTTTCTTTAGAAGGCCTACAGTGAAAGTAATAGATCTGTGTCTTTTAGTAAAGTTGCTTCATTTGGTCAGCTTCAAAGCTCTGTAAAGCAAAGCCCAGTTCTTGGGATCATTGCCTGACAAACATCCATTATTCATAGTGTTTCATTTAATAGCACAGTTTCAGGTAATCTTTTTCCTCCCCAGCACCTGGATGATGATGCAGTTTCAGGATCAAATTGGATAACAGAAGACAATGTCCAGCATTCTCTATCACAGACAACCAAAACTACCAGGAAGCCTTACTGTGGTTATAAGCAGCAGACTTTGTCCAAAAGAGAGCAAGCAGAGCAGGAATCATTGCTTGCTGCAATACGGTGGCCAAAACCCCCTGAGGGCAAAATTGCCTTTGTACAAAGCACTGATCCGGCACGTAGTGACTTTGTGATTGTGAAACCCAGTGAGTTCTTCAAGGTGGGTGATCAGTTAGAGGTGCTTGTTCGTATGAAGGATTTCCAAGGAAAACCCAAGCAGTACGGTGGAGACTATCTACAGGCACGAATTCATTCTCCTCTGCTGAAAGCTGGAGCAACGGGAAGGATTGTAGATTGCCATAACGGCCTTTACAAAGTCTTCTTTACCTTGCTTTGGCCAGGAGAGGTTGAAGTTTCTGTGTCACTTGTCCATCCAAGTGAAGCAATCCAAGTCCTCCTGCGTTTACGAGAAGAAAGGCCAGACAGGGTCTATTTCAAAAGCTCATTCAAGTCTGGGAGGTATTCGGAAACCACTGAGTGCAATGTGTGCTTGCCTGGAGATCTCCCCGTCTGTAACTTCACAGATCTCTACACAGGTGAGCCATGGTTCTGTTACAAGCCTCGAAAGCTGTCCTGCGCCAGCCGAATCAGCCATGCCAAGGGTGGATATCAAAAAGGTCTTCTGACACAGGAGGAAAGCCTCTTTTTCCAAAGGTATGTATGTTGTTGAATTTATATATACTCAGTCAAGTAATTTTTTTTTTTGAAAGACAAACTTCGGGTTATTGGTGAAGTGTGACAGATTGTCTTAGAGGAGTTGTGTATCTGCAGGAGCAGGTGTTTGATGTGAATTGTTGAATATTCTCTTCCCCTCTGTTCAGCCGTGCAAGAACACAGTAACCTTAAACTAAAGAAATTTGGAGTGTAGTTCTCTCTCTATGCTTTGAATTCCACCCTCCTGCTAAATTTCACAAGAGCATGCTGCTTAAAACTGGTGGTGATTTGGGGGACTGTTTCCTTATTTTTTGTTTCCACAGCTACACTTGCAATACCAGTAACAATGCTTTGAGATGTATTTGTGGCCAAGCCTGAACTACCTAAAAAGGTCCGGGTTTGGTGCTTATTTTTACACAAAATACAAATTGCTTTTGTCCTCAGCAAAAGTCATCTTACATGTAATGCAATGTGCTCCTTGTTGCTCAGTGTGACTTTCGAATCTTAGGAATAATTTTATGTCACTCATGAAGAAAACACCTGGTACAACAAACTGGGGAGCGATACCTGTACAAGTGGGAACGATCTGTGCATGTTATATAAAGTGTCAAGTTAAATTAGTTTCACAATCATCTCTTTCTTCTGCATTCAGCATTTTAAAAAGATACCATCTCTTAACACATGGGTAGATGTGATAGGACTGAGAAGCAGATACCCTCAGCTGAAATTAGACAAAGTTAGCTACTGTGTAGTGCTGGAATTGTAGCTGTAGGCTACTGCCTTGGTCTCCAAAAAAGGTGTTGAAAGAAAGTGTTTCAGCACTATGTCCACTTGAGGCTTAAATAGGGAAAGATTTTAGAGTAGCAGCTCCAAATAGTTTAATTAGGAAATTGTGTGCATGTTTGTAACTGAAGACCAGAAATCAAAAATAAGTATCAGTGGAACTGGGTTTTGGCTCTTCCTTAGCAAGTCTGTGAGTGGGTCTTCTGACTTTGTGTGGCTCAGGCAGTTAATCTGTAAAATATGGCTGGCACTGATTGGTGATTCTTCCAAATGGGAGTGGGATTTTTTTTTTGCTTGTTTTTGGGTTTTGTTTGTTTCCTTCAGCTCTGAGATCCTTGACTGAAATGGCTTATAGAAATTCCAAATAATTTATTTCTTAAATAGACAAAAATATTAGACAAGGATTTTCTTTAAAAACAGCAAAAAAAGACAGAAAAAGAGCCTAGAATTAAATCTCTGCATCTGTCGCGGCTGTAAAATAGTGATATGTGTCCAATGCAAAATGATCAGAATTCCTTGATGTTGGAGGGAGAGTAAACTTGAAGTAAAAAATTCTTATTGCAAGTCCTACGTGCTTTTTTGAAGTGGGTTAACAAAAAATGAGATTAATATTACCTTCAATATTACCTTAATATTACCTTTCACAGCCTTACTATGTTATTACTCTTAATTTTTTTTTCCAGTAATGTGAATATCAAAAGGCCAATACTCTCCAGTGGACCTGATTCAGTGACTGTAAAGCCCAAGGCATTTACAGGTAAAGTGAACTTTAAAAGATTCTTGTTTATAATTCATAATTAAATTTATAAAAAGAAAAGCAGGGATGAGGTAATAAATCATTTGTTTTCATAGCGTGGAATAGAAATTAAATTTTAAATTTGTATTGAGAAAATGATGGCTTTTGGGTGTTACTGTAATGTAAATTCAGTGCTAATAACAAATTTATCTAAAATTACATACGGAAATGGGATTTTTTAGAAAAAAATAAATAAAAAGTTTGTTTTCTTGCCAAAAGTGTCTTTTTTTTTTTCTAGCATTTACTCAGAGAAGCAAAATGTTTTACAGTAACTTCTCACCAAACTCAAGTTAATCTAGCAAAACCAGCTGTGTGGTGTTTCTTAATTTCTTCCTGTGTTAAGAATTTTGTCTTAACAGATTTTTGACAATTTGCATTTAAGTATTACTATCATTTTTGTTACCACAGGATGTCAGAACCTGCAATTGTGGACCAGAACCTAATTGTTCTGCACCCCGTTTAAAAACAGAACACAAAGACGGTCCATACTAAATTCAGCTTCAAGGTTTTGTCTCATTCATATCCATGTGGAAGCTTTTTATGCCTCTAAAAAGCCTGCATAAAATGTGATACTTAGAGAATTACTTCTTAACTGAAAGCTTTTCAGGTGTTTTTTTTTTTTTTTCTATAAGGTTCATAATTTGAAAGCTTTTCAGGTGTTTTTTTCTATAAGGTTGTAGGAGACTTTAAAGGTAGAGTTCCTGACCTGACCAATAAAGTCTTAACAGAAAACAGCCTACAGCATTTATTGCTTTTACTTGTGCTGTTTGTTAAAAAAATAAAGTGCTGCTATCAGGCCAGCAGTGCTTTCCCTGCTTTCTTTCGCCAGATCCTTTAGATGGTGTGGTTTTCATTGCTTTTTTTATCTTATATATTTCCTCACAGGAACTGCTGCAAATTTGAAATTCAACTTTATCACCCTTTTTGCAGGAGTTACAGATGATCAAAGCCTGCCTGCATTTCCTGAGGATTAATGATGGGTTAGAAAGGGTTGATAGGAGTAGCACAGTATTCCTCAGGGAAATTCCTTCTAAGAACAGTCTCTGAATAAATAAACTGAATACATTGGTATAATGATCGTGGATATATGGATTTGTTAGGATCGATGGCACACTTAAATTCATTGTTCTGCTGTTGGTTTTGTACATAGTTTTCTGTTTGGGGGTAAATGTAGATCAAGTTGATTTTTAAAACTTTATTTTTCTGGAATATAAGATTTTATTTCTGTTCTTGGTTTGTAACTATTCAGATTGGAGCTTTTACTTTCTTCTGTAAAATCCAAAAGTAATGACTTTCTGAATTCTGGAGCAAAACTGGTACGATAGTATATACAGATTTGAAATGTTGGTATTGCGTTTAGTGTGAGGCACCAAAAACTTGTTCTAGTAGCATTTTTATATATATATGCGTAGTCTAAGAATCAATTTAAAAGGTAAAAAAGGGAAATGTTTTTACATCAAAACCTAAGAAACAAACGAACTGAAGTTGTGAATTCACATTATTAGTAAGTCTTTAATTACATGACCATATGAAGGGTTTTTCATTTTCTTTGTAGGATTCCTGTTTCATGGATATTGGATGAGTCAACATTACTAGCTGTTTTTTTTTTCTCTTCTTTCCTTGGTCCTGCTGCCTGATTTAAAGAATCATCCAAAGATAAAATTTTTAAATGGCTTTTTCTGTGGTACTTGTGATTATAATCTTTATGCTATACAAACATAATAGTAGTTTGCTTTTTACAGCGTCCCTGTGAGGTCTCAGGAGGTTAACATCTACCAGTGCAAGACACGGAGAATATTGTATAGAAACAGTGAGACCAGAAATGCCTATTAGGGATCGGTGTTTAAAGATACTTATGGCCTGATGTTTTGAGTGTTTAGAATTTGGTGACACCTGTGTTATAATGAAGCATGTACCAGAGGATGCTTCTGGGTACTGGAATTCCACTGCCTGTACTTTTACATAGTTATACCAGTCCCTGGCATGATTTTGGCCATGGCGATGTGTGCTTTCCCAAGCAGCTGCAAGTTAGGACAGGCCAGGGACTGTTCTTAACAGGTAGTCTTCACGCCAGGATGGGTAGAAGTGTTTAAACAGCTGGACGTGGCTGCTCCACACAGCTGGTGTTTGTGCCAGGGAACAGCTCCATGCTTGTTCAGTTTAGGTATTTGAATACACATGCGGTAAAGGAGAAACCTGTAACGACCTCATGGAAATTCGATGTACTAGTATCACACTGGATACTAAGAGAAATATGGCAATGTTTGACTGACATTACCATGAGACTGCATCTTCTCTTCCTGTAATCTCTGGCCCTTACTTGCAACGTACCATCTAACTTCTGCCAGTTAAACGGGTGTCCTGCAGAACAGAGCTTCCCTGGTGTAGCCTAATTACTCCTGGTTGAAACTGAATTGACCACTGGGGGTGTGGGGCAGCCCAGATGGGACCGACAGATGCTGCCCCCACCTCTCTTCAAAGAGAGAGGCAGAGGAGGGAAAAAGCGACTCATGAGTTTAGAAGGAACTAAACCCCTTTAATGAAATATAAAATAAAAAGGAAATAATAAAATATATACAAAACTGTATCAAGCTCCCAGGATGACAGTCATATCACTGGCTGGCACTGGGGAAGTCCTAGACTGGACTCTGTGACGGATGGGAACTGGATTCCAGATCTGCATTCAGGAATGCAGGGATTGGGATCAAAGGCAGATGAACAGATGGAGTCCTCCTCGGACACTGGCCATTGAAAAAAGAAGGCTGACCCTTTGATCCCTCAGCTTTTATACTGAGCATGAGGCAGATGGGATGGAATACTCTGTTGGTCAGTTTTGGGTCACCTGGTCTGTCCACTCCTCCCCACAGGTGGGACCCCTCTATGCTTTTCCGCTTCTGACCCTCCAATGGGGCAAATAACCAAGTGATCTGGCCTTGGCTGTTAGAGCAATAAGTATAAGTAAGAGCCTTTCTGCATACTGTGCCTTGGCTTCCACTATAAACATCGGTCTTAGCACTCTGAGAGCAGTGTCTGCACAATATGTTGTTAATTTCAGTAGTTAGAAGAGGCCCAGCTAAGAAGCAAAGTTACTGAACAAAAATTGGTCCTGTTTTACCTCAAACCAGGATGCTATCCCAGGCAGTAAAAGTGGAAGGGGCTAGACAGCAGAGAGAAGGTATGAAATTCATGGAATTAGAGACTGTCATAATTCATGCATTCAGTGGGCACATACAAAATTCTTGGTCACAGCTTTAATTCTGGCGTTTCGTAGTTTCCGACTTGACTCTTCTAGCATGTGTGGTTGGAGCAGGAGAGTGTGTGTGTGTGTGTGTTATTCCACAGACGGATTTTTTGTTTGTTTGTTTGTTTTTTGAGTGATACCGGGTTGTCCCCCGGGGGCTGGTGCGCGGTGCTGCAGGGGCAGAGGCTGCCGCCGCGGGGCGGGGCCGGTGGGCCGAGGAGGGGCCCCCGCGCTGCCGTGGGCAGCCAGGCCGCTAGAGGGCAGCAGCGCGCTTTGGCGCAGGGGGTTGCGGGTGTCGGGCGGCCGGGGGACCGCGGGGCCTGGGGGCTGGGGGGGTGCGGCCCGGGCTGGAAGAAGGTGACCTGATGATCTTTCTGCCTGTGCTCCTCTGTACGTTTTGCAGACATCCGCGGTTGAGAGTTTCTATCGAAATATGAAAGATGTCAGATACTTAGTATTTTTACCTTCTCATCAGAGATACCGTTTAATTTAAGCCAAGCAAAACTATAATTGTTCAACCAACTCTGTCAGTAGTTGCAAGTTTTGTTGCAGAAATAGGAGGTGGAATAGCTTAGGAGCCTTACAGAAATGTGGTGCATCAAGCTTTTTAATCTACGCGGTACATCATGCTCTTCTGCTTTAAACTAGGGAAATGTTCATAGATCACTGGCTATATGTCCCTGAAGGTTATGGAGGCTGGTTTGTTGCATGTTAATTTCAAAGAATTCTTCCCTTCCAGATTCAAGCAGTATGGACAGAGCTGAAGATCCCACAGTTTCCCCTTCTGGTTATTATTATGAAGACCAGTGGAGGTCCAGAACACACTGGATCCATCATTTTAACGACTCAGATGATATAATCAAGTGCTTGCAAGGAAAAGTAATCCACTTGTTTGGAGACTCTACAATAAGGCAGTGGTTTGAATATCTGACAGCATTTGTTCCAGGTTATTTTTTTTTTAATTTGTTTTTGTCCTTAAAGACCTTTGCAAAGTGTTATTTCTCACATGTTGGACACAAAGTTGATCTTACTGAATGACAATGACAAAGGAAGAGGAAAGACAAAACATCATCAGAAGTGCTGGCAGAGAGGCAGTTAGTCAAACGTTTGAGCAGACACTGGAAACATAGGCCTTGGAAATGGGGTCACAAGGTATCTGTAAAGTTGTCCCTGTAAAACGTTTCACCAATGAGGACCGCTGCCGTGGCTGTGAGTTCAGGTGGCCACCTGGGGGGCACAGCAGAAGTCACTTAGGTGCCTGTGTAAGGCCTTGCAGCCTCCTAGTAACACAAGTAATTTTGGAATGGAGTAGCAAATTTCTTCCCTTACTGTTGATTGATTTTGGACCCTTTCTTGTATTTCCATTATTTTAACTTAAAGAACAGAATTTCAGTAGCCTAACATGATTGATATTCCTCACTCACCCCTTACCCCTAAAGCAATTAAATTGTGTTGGAACACAGACTTTGAGACTCCTTAATGCCTACTAGTTTAAGTCATCTTTAAATTTAATGGAGTCCTAAAGTTGCCAGAAGGGTTCCCATGAACACATAGGGCAACAATGACTGAAGGAGTCTATTTGGAAATTTTTATAAGGAGGAGAGAAGCATATAGTTTAGGAAACTTGGAAAGGGCATTGACAGCCTTGCGAAGTTCAGGTATGCCATCCTGGAAATTTCAACACTCATAAACTCCACTCTGAAATATGTAGCTAGCACATGTATGATGCTCATCTTCTGTTTCATTTTAGAGTTCTCAGAATTTTGTTCAGATTTCCTTCTCTACTGCTACTTTTGCCCTGTGGTCCTAGAATCTTGTTGATAGTTTTAATCTCTTATGCTGTCTTTCACTAATGCTTGCTCTTGGGTTTTCAGATCTAGTGGAATTTAACCTGGGGAGTCCTAAGAACGTGGGCCCTTTCATGTCTGTGGACCTGAAGCACAATATCCTACTGAAGTTCCGCTGTCACGGGCCACCCATTCGCTTTTCAACAGTTTTTAGCAGTGAACTGCGCTACATTGCCAACGAACTGAATGGCATAGTGGGTGGGAGAAACACGGTGATAGCCATAACTATATGGTCCCACTTCAGCACTTTCCCTGTGGAAGTGTATATCCGGCGGCTGAGGAACATTCGGAGATCAATTATTCAACTGCTGGATCGCAGCCCCAAGACTTTAATCATCATCAGAACCGCTAATGTTCAGGAGCTTGGGCCAGAAGTGAGCCTCTTTAACAGTGACTGGTATTCCTTTCAGCTTGATTCTGTCATGAGGAAAATGTTCTCAGGAATTGCTGTGCACTTTGTGGATGCTTGGGAGATGTCTCTGGCTCATTACTTGCCACATAACTTGCACCCAAAAGAAGTCATTGTTAAGAATCAAATAGATGCATTTTTATCTTACGTGTGCCCTCTGCAAACTTAGCACAAGTAGGTATCCCTATGTCATCTTTTGCTGTAGCCGATGTGAAGTTGCTCTTTGTCAGAGCTATGGAATTATGCTGGATGGTATGGAGGAACTCTGGTTATTGTCCTTGCATGCAGTATAAGCGGGGTGGCTTAACTCTGGGTAGCTGTGAAGGGTGGTAAAGACGAGTTGACTGTTCAGGCCATATCTTCCTGCGAGGTTGATTCCTTTCAACCTTACTGTCTTATCGGAGATTATTAGAGAGCACCTTAAATTAAATTGACAGGATTCAATAAGAAATTATGTGGGTTATTAGCTTTACTAGTTGTCTGCACTGTATGCTTGATTTAATCCGTACGACACTGATTCGGTTGCCAGGGTCTTGCTGCTCAGAACCGTGTGTGGAACCTGGGAAAGATTTTGGGAGCGGTCTTTCTCTCAATGTTCCAGAGTTTGAGGGACATCCCCTCCAGTTCTATGTCAGAGAAGAACAGTGTCTGTTCTTGTTGTAAAGTCTTAATTAGAAATATGAAGGGGGTGTACCAAAATCACTAGTATCAATCAAGGAAGCACAAGCAAAATATCTATGGTATTAAGTCATCAAGAATTTGCTGGAATTTAATAGAGCACACTAGTTAGGCACTCTTGGTGTTTACAAACGGCTGCTAAATAATGCAAATAGACAGTATTTTAGTTTGGTTTCCTGTACTGCTGAATCTCTTCTGAGCTTTGATACACTGCCTACTTCTTGATTTGTCTGTAATGGAGAGATGTGTATATTATGACCTCAGTGAAGACACTGTCTCAGGCAGTTTCTGCAAGTTCAAGTTGCAGGCTCGCCTACTTGAAGCTTGAAGCATTTACTAATGAAAGTATTTCCCTTCCCTGTAAGATAAAGCTATTCCGTTATGCTCCTGCAAAGCTGGGCTTCTGATAATTACTCTTGTACATCATTCATACATTGCATCTGTATGGAGAAGCCAAATGGACCTGAATGCACTTGGCCATGTTTGGCAATGGGTGACAGTAACTGGCGCACACTGGTGTCAAGGCCATGCAATGATACCCCTTCTACGTTTGGCAGTTTTATCGCTTATTCATGAGCTTTGCTGCTCCCAATATAAAAGGTCAAAAAAATCGCACCCAAAAGCCAAACACACCACAGGGTTGCCCTTCATACAGATGCTTGGTAAATATTTGCAGTTTTGCTGGTGACTCTTGGGCCTCTTGGCATGGTGTTTTCTGCTGCTAATTTGATTGAACCTGCCTATAGTTTTAACTGGTAGCACTTTGAAAACAAAGTTTTGATTAAATTCAGCCCCCGAGTTAAAGAGCAGAGAAATGTTCCGTGTCGTCTCATTTCTGGTCCCACTCAGGCCAAAGGTAGTCTTTACCAGTGGCTTTACTGGAATACATGTCAAAACAGTAGTGGAGTGCTTCTGAAGCAGCTCGTCACGCTTGAGGAGAATATGGAAGTTGAGTCTTTGTGAGCAAACTGAGAAGGCAAAAATTAATAAGGCAGGTTGCACAGAGTGGAATAATTGAAATGTCTTCATATTAGAAATGTTTTACTCTTCACCAGTTTTGCTGCTATGTTAGGAAGATTGTGCTCTTATTGCTGGAGCCCCAAGAGAGCCAATGCTACCAACTACAGGAACAGTGGTTTTTGTTTTGTTCATTTTGAAGGACAACTGAGAACTGTTTTGAAAACAAATGTTAGGTGTTTTAGCATGTAAAAGTTGTCAGTAGCATCCATCTATAAACTTACCAATTTTAAAATGTTTAAAAATGACTGGAGGAGTTGCATACACTGAAATAGCATTTATTCTTAGCTTTTCAGATCAGAATTAAGGAGGTCCAATTTGCCAGTTCCTACTGACAACTGCCTCACATAGTATCTGTCCATACATTAGCTTTAGGTAACTATTTCTTAGTTTAATATGTTCATGGAAATTTATTCTCTGCTAAAAAGAGCCCACACCAATTGAGGTCTGGGAAGGTAAACCACCACAATGCAAAATGACCTTTCATCTTTTCCAGGTGTTTTTTTTAAAACAGGTAGAGTATAAGGCTTTCCTCCTGAATAACAAATGTATCCAAATAATGTTAATGAAAATAAGACTTCAAACTTTTACTTTGAAGGAAACTACTTAATTTGTGGACTAACCATTTGGTTTTCCTCATAAAGCTATATCGTGTGTGAAAGTGTCGTGGTGGCATGTTTCTTCTCTGAATGTTGCAGTGCTCACCGCTGCTCTTCAACAGCAACTTTCTATTGCTGTTAGCTAGCAAGAACAGATAGAGAGGAACGTATGTTTCTCTGAACGTTTTGACAATTGAGGGAAAGAGAACACGACTGCTGTTAGGAAAAGTGTCTAATAACCTTCTGGTAGAACATCTTCCTTTTAGATTAATTAGATTTTTTTTTTTAATAACAGATTATCTAACTTTTAGGTAGTGAACTTGAGGGAAATTGCCAGTTGATTTGGAACGGGGGCCAGCATTTCATTTCTTTGGGCTCTGGAACAGACAGGGAGGAGAAAGGGAGAAATTGAGGATTTAATTAACTGAGGATTTAATTATGTTTTAGGATAAGGACTGGGGACACTATGCTTTTGTATGTCATTCAGTTGAACTGTAAATGATTTTTCATTTCTGTTCTTGTCTTGTTACCAGTTGTGTATGTACTGTATATGGAAACATAGAAGCAATAAAATGTTTTTAAATCAGTTTCTTGAAACCTTTAAGCTTCTAAATGGATTTTAATAGGGACTTAGGTTAAGAGGTTACTTAATATGAAACAGGACTGGAAAGGAATTTCTCAGTTGTCAGTTAAGTATCTTCCTTTACATGTAAAAATTAATTTCATGAGATTTTTCAAAGCCCTGTCTTCCTTTTCTTTCCCTTTTCTTCACCTGAAGGGAAGAATTTGTATTATTTTTGATATTTTCATTCTTGTCGTGAGCCTTTTGATTACTAACAGATTTTTTTTTTTCATTTTTAATTTCTTTGTTCAAAATCTAGCTTACTCAAATCCCAGTGAAAAAGACTGTATTTTTATGGTGTTTATCGGAAGATTTCAGAGCAATTTTCTTTATAAAATAAGTAAACTCCATTTTACAGATTAGACTGATACAAGGTGATTTTCTGCACCTGATATTTTGAGAATCTTCTTTCTCATATGTATCTTGTTAGACTGGTTTCTAAGTTCTAGAAATTTAGTAAAAACGTTAGTTGAATTGCTGATGAAAAGAGAAGATAAAAAGCAGAAGTTGCCCTTTTTTCAAGTTTTCAATTGCTTCTGATTTCATCTGCTATGCAGCACTGTTGCAGCTCTACTTTATGAGACTCAACATGTTGTTTTACATTGTTTTACTTGTTAGAGGGAAGCATTTGAAAATGGGAACTTTGCTTACTTGAAGGTTCTGTATGACTTTTTATGTGCTACAAATGACAAGCCCATGTATATATGACAAAAGCGAAGATTTGAAGTTGTCTCCTGGGAAGGGTGAGGGTATTGGGGTTTTGCTTTGTTTTTGTTGCGGAAGTGTGGGTTAAAACATTGTTCCACTCATGACAGTTTAAGTAACAGCAAAAAAACTTCAATCACAAGTGTGTATTTAATTCATAAAGCACTTGTTAAGTGCAGATCACGTCATGTCATGTTAAGTGCAGATCACGTCATGTCATGCTTAGTTTCTACTTATATATATTTAGACTGTTTTGAAGGCTCTTGTTATCTCTTGGTAGCAGCAAAGGACCCTATATCTGTCTGTTACATAAAAAATTTGTTTTCAAAGTTTTTTTTTTCTATTATATGTGTATTATTGAAATGCTTACGATACAAAGAAGGCTCTAATGTCTTTTAATTGCTGATGTGAACAGAAAAACAATTTAAATAGCCAAAAAGCTGAAAGAATAAACAGTTCCTAATAAAGAGGGCAAGTTTACGTAACTGTTTCATCTGATTTAGTCTCAGTTTATCTTGTTTGCCACAACCCCACATACTTTATATTTTCATAGTTGCGTAGTAGTTCCCATAGTTTTGCCTATTACATTTTAGTGCTGTGTGTTGGGTAGAATTTTCACACTATGGTTTATAGATTAAAATCGCTTAAAAAAGTGATATTTTTTTCTTCCTGATGACGTGTATTTGGAGTCACAAGCCTGACGTGAGACCTAGCGCTGATGTTTCCTGCTGTCAGTGTATCAGGCCTGACACATAATAAAAGTTTGTATGTAATCTAGGCTTCCTTCTTTGAGGGCTTTTGCAACCCACCTGGCCAATGGGAAACCCTTGAGCCACTTCATTTAAAAAAGCAGTGTGAAGAACAGAGGAAATGCAGTGTGGTCATTGCTCCTCTAGCTCTTGAACCGTTTTTTACTTTAAGTAATGGAAGAAAAATCAAAGAGAGATCTGTCTTGTAAGTCAGTCAGTGCATTCGGGGGCCGTAGGGCATCCTGCGCTGTGCCAGGCTGTGTGCCTGCTGCCGCTCGAGCACAAGAGCCGTGTTTGCAGGGTCACGGGGAGAGGGAGAGGGCCGCACAGCGCAGACCGGGGAGCCTCTGGAATGGCTGGGGGGCCAGGGTGGAGGAGTTGGGGGACAGCTACAGGGTTGCCTTGGAGTTAGGTTGCAGCCCAGATTCCCTTCAGCTGGGAAAGACGTAAGCAGGGTGCATTACCCTGTGTGCTGTTTTCCTATATATATAGCCAAAAATAGCCTGTTTGACTGAGAAAAAACCCTGAACTACAAATTCCTGGAAACTAGAAGAGAGTACGCTCCTGAAGTATTGCGAAGTGTTTGCTCTGTTATTCTGTTCCCCCTGTCATTCGATGGTGACCGCCGAAAGAGGCAGGGTAGGGGGCAATGGCCGGTGGTGTGATCTGGGGCGCTGATCTTATGTTCCTCCAAAGCAAAGAGCTGAGTTCACGCCCCAGCCTGCTCTCGCCAATGCCACCTGACAGCCACTTGGTAACAGGGCAAAGGCAAAATACCTTTTTCCCAGCTTTTTTGCTCTGGAAACTGAAAGTGAAGCGTACTGCCGTCATGTCCCACTTACGTCAGATTTCACTTGGCTGGTAATGGAGAAGAGAGGCTGCAAAGCATCAGCTGCTTTTCAGTGAGGTGTGAGACCAGGCCCCTGCCGTGCTTAGGGGGGAGTGAGGGGTAGCAAAGAGGGGAAGCAAAAAGGGTAGGTTGGGGTTGAAGGAAGGACAGCGTGCAAAGGTCTCGCTCCGTGACACCAGGGAGAGGAGGAAGGTTGGGGATTTGGTCATGTGGAGGTTTCCAAAGGGAATACCGATCGTGTGGGACAATGTCACTCCTCTGATATAGCACGCTGAAATAGACATATGTATATTTCTCCAAATGTGTCAAAAAAGGAACAGTTCTTCCCACCCAGGCTGCTCACCCACCTCTTCCTCTACTCCTTCCTGACAGCAATGTTGTAGCAATCATATGTTAGGTACTGTTCCAAACTTTCTGCTTACAGTTGGTTTGAAGCAATGTATGTTGGGTTTTCACATGTTGTCCTGGTTTAAGGTAAAACAGGATCAATTTTGGTCAG
>RSEF01000001.1:105384179-105397767 GCA_003993805.1 Himantopus leucocephalus | reverse complement strand
CCAACATCCCCAGTGGCCGATTTGGCCTAAACCACGACACATGTTTATAGATGTGACATATCACAGGTGGGGAACTTTTTGAAACGAACCCAAAGCATTTATAGCTAAAATAAGGAGGAGCACACAGGCAGGCTTTCATCGTGTGTCGTGTGCACTTCAGAGCCTGTGGTGACTCAGAGAAGGCACGTAACTTCCCTGAGATGGCACAGGTGTTTGGCAGGGAAGGGGCTTGAGCCTCCCATGGCGGGACAGAGGGATAGGAGGCTTGCCAGGGCTGGCAAAGAGCTGAGGTTTCTGATCTAGTCGGAACGGGGCTTCTTGCGCTCATCCCATGGTTTAGCGCTGCATCCCTGATTAGCAAGGTATTACGTAACTTCTAGCATTAGCTGTCTCACCTGCAATACAGGACCAATGTATTTGAAATCGAGGAAATGTTTTATTGTCTCGCTGAATCTGGATCTTTGAGTCTTTCCCGAAACATTAATTCTCTGCGGTGCTTGTCACCCAGATCTGACCTCCCACATAAGGTAACCTAGCTTGTCTCTGGGCAGTGACTCTTTAAAATCCTGTCCAAATTACCGTGTCCCCCTTCACTGTTGGTGTTAATAGCCTCTTGTGGGCATATTCAATTTTGGGGTGAAATATGCTGGTCTGCTCTGTGAGTCTGTCTGGGTGAAGTGCACAGGAGCTTCTCTGCCTGGAATGGGAGAGAGGGATTTGTGGGAGGACGCTAGAGAATGAAGAGCGTGTGAGTTATTTTGTACGAGCCCCAGATGCAGAGTGAGCACATCGCTAAACCCAAGTGAAAGTACAACATGCCCTTCCCGACATCCTGACTGTGTCAGCTGGCGTGGGCTTAATAGATTAGCAAATCCTTAACGAATGTGGCCAGAAGAGGGCTTTGAGGCACTGAAAAAGAGCCTGGGATGACTCTCAAATGAAAAACAGAAGCCACAATGTAATTGTCTTGGTGGTGGTTTGTTTTCTAACTCCTGGGTAGTTGCGTTTTGAAGACAAATGGCACGAACACCACTGGATGAAGCTCTTTTACTTGGAGTTCACTTTAGAATAAAATTCAGTTGATGACGTAGACGTTGATAATTCTTAGGTTGGCTTAAGACTGTCCCTCAGAGGATAATGTTTTCACCCTAAATCTGGTTATTTTTTTTCCCTATGTCACAAAAGGATCCAAAGGAGTAAACTTTACTGGGATAGAACAGTCTATCTCAAGTCACTTTTTCCTGCAACGTGGAAAATTTAGCAGACTGTGGTCTGACAGCAAGACCATGCTATGGCAGTCAGTGTTCCCCGGTACGGCCGTCCACTAAAATTTTTGTCCAGCCCCTCCACTCTCTCCCTTCCCTGGTTCGCTCTGAAAATGGACAAGTGCTTTTCACCCGCTGCTCTCATGCTTGGGCCCTCTGTACGAACCTGTTATTTTTTGGTTCAGCTCCATATGGGGCTCTCCTTTTTCACTCTAAATCTCCGCTGCAGGTCATTTGCAGTGATCGAGACAGTCATATGACAAGCACTATTGCTCTGCCACGGCGTGCCAGCCAGCTCTGAAGGATCTCACAAAAGACCACCCACAAAAGGTGGGACGTGCCCATTGGAGTTCAGCAGGTAAGAGGCATGGCAAAAGCACCTGCAGTTAAAGAACCACGACAAATTCACAGGTTCCTCCCCACCCCCTGCTATCCTGCACCCAGTTCTTTCCACTCCTTCGTACCCTCTGGCTTCCCTGGGCAGGGTGAGTCATGCTTTCCAGTCCTGCCTGCCCTCTTTCTCTGCCTGAGTCAGCTTCTCTCAGGGAATTGTCCACTGGCAAGGCAGCTATTTTTGTCTCAGCTGTTTCTTCCTTCTAATGGTTTCTTCTCTTTCTGCTCCACCTTTATAATTTTTGCCCTGTGTATTTGTATTATTATTATTTGCCTTTGCTGTGTCTCGGTTTTGCCTTTGCTTTGGTAAGTAAAAAAATAGAAATAAAAAGTTACTTTAAGGAAAAAAGTTAATGTCTTAAAAATACAATGAAAGAAATTCAAGAGCTGCAGTAACAAGCAGGTATTACAATTATTTTACATTGTTGTAAAATATGTCCAATATATATATGTATCTTCTGATTCCAACAATTTCATATCGACCATTTGAAATGTAGGTTCTTTACGTCAACAAATTAATTCCCGATGTCCTGTTGTCCCCGTTCTTCTGTGCAACAAATAGTGCTACAAGTAGATACTTTGATTTCTGACTGAAGTCATGACTTTTCTTCCTGCCCTGCCACACATCGGCTGTTTGGCCATAGGGTTGTTACTCTGCCCTTCCTCCCATACCTCTGTTGGGTTTTTGTCCTATTTGGATTTTCCTTTTCTTTGGAGCAGGGATTGCCCGTGCACTCAGGAGGGTGCATTTGCAGCTGATAACGCGTGTGCCCCATGGCTTTAGGAGCCAGAGCACCTGAGCTGTCCTGATTCAAGAGGCTGCAACACCTGGGGAGAACGGGGTGGAGAAGCTGGATGAGCTGAGTGGTGCTCCAGGTGCTGCTCCTGTCGCCTGTGATGTTGGGCCACCCGTACCCCTCTGGGGCTGCAGCCTGCCCTCTTTGCAAAGAGAGATCTTGGTAGCTTGTGAGAGCACCCAGAGGTCTCTCAGGTCCCCGGCGGCAGCATGGTTTGCTCCATGGTTGCTGCGGGAGAGAGCGGGGCCAGGTTCTGTCTGGGCACTGCCCTGCCATGCCTTAAACAAGACTGAGGGCACTGCTGGCCTTCAGTGAGCAAGCAATCAAATACCAGCCCCGGCTGGAACAAAACCGCTCTTATTTCAAAGAAAAGTATTGAGCCCATCAAGATTATCAGTTGAACATGTTCCAGTGATATAATACATCTGCGAACAGGAAGATGGAGCCCACGCGGCGTTTCCTGCCTGCAGGGGGAAGGTTTCGAAATGATCACCTTTGGGAAGGAGAGGTTTTCTCCTACCTCCCTCCTGCAGCTTGCTGAGGTAGGGCGAGGGATGGCGTAAAGTCTGAGGGGTTTTTCTTTGTTTGTTATTAACATCTACATTTTAGTGCAGGGGGGCGCGACGGGCAGGGGGATAAGTGGTTCAGTGCTTTTACCTTGTTGGTGCCAGCCACTGGGAACCGTACGCGTTAACTGCACTTGGGAAGGGGTAACGAAAGGCGCTGAAGCCAGGGGGTGTTTGCTCTGAGAGGATCTGGGTGTACTGTCCTTGCTCCCCGTGTTTGGTGAGCGTGGTGAATCCTGGCCCGTGCCACTGCCGAAAGGAGAAGAAAAGGGAGTATGATTCAGATGGAGCTGCTCACCTTTTAGGAAAATGCTGGAAACATCTTCCATGCTGAAGGTTATCACATCTACTGGAGCAGGTGACTATTTCTTACACATCAGTGACAAAAGGGAGTACTTTTTTCCCTTTTTTTTTTTATTTTTTTTTTCAGTCTTCCCCTCCCCCCCCACCCCCCCAGTTTAATCAGGCTTCTTGCTGTCCAGAGCTTTCACACTAAGTGACACTGGCCTCTGTGAAACTTGTCCCAACCTTCCCGAGGGCAAAATCCCACTGAAATCCAGGCAGTTGACGAGAAGAGGTGCTTGCCCTGTTCCACCTCCCAACGGCTGGAGCTGTTTTTTTTTTTATCTGTGGGACACTGCATCTCTCTCGCTTCCGATGCCACCGCTACGCAGGCACCTGCTTGTCCTGTAGTGCGGAGGCAGGCAAGGGCTACGAGATACGGCTTGTAGATACACAGGCAGCACTGCGGGCAGGAGGCAGGCAAGGAGGAGAAAGAAACCCCGCAGGTGTCTCTTCACCCCTTTGTTGCCCAGCGCTTTTTCATCGGGGTTTTTTTGCCGTGAAACTCGCATTGTCGTCTTCTAGACCCTTTTTTGGCAGCATTACGCCAGCCCGGGGTTTCCTGCCAGCCTCTTTGGCAGGGGAATGTCCCTGCCAGGGCTTACCCCGCCTGGGAAATTCCACTGTGCAGAAAAAGTCCAGGGAGCCACGCTCACACCACCCTCCTCCTCCACCCTGCCGCTTCCTCTCACATGTCATAACATCCCCCCCAGTTAACCAGGGTTGACAGATAAGTGGTGTGTGAGCCACTGCAATGGGAAGAGCTCTGTGGGTGCTCAGCCTGGTGCTGTAATAAACTTGGGGGGGGGAGGGTTGTTTAGGGTGTCTTTTTTTTTTTTTAAATATATAGATGTGTTGGGTTTTTTTTTCCTGTGACCAGAAAGCCAGAGTAAGCAGGACTTTTGTGAGGGAGGGAAAAAAAAAAAGTTTCCTCGCCGCTGCTTCTCTGTTTCATACCGTTAAACCTCAGAGGAGCTTTTCAATCATTCACACAGCCGTGGCCATAAGGGACGATCAGTTCCCAGTGGGGAGCAAAGAACTGGCTTGTTTTCCGTAGAGCTAATTCTAACTTCAAGAGCTAATTCTAACTTCACTCCTCCGTCATGAAGGTACACTTATTACCATTTTATTTGCTTTATTGCTTAAAGCCTGTCATTGATTGGAACAACATTGGCTTCTCGTTATTTTTTTTTACTTCTAATAGCCTTGCAAGTGGCTTGTGCTACAATTGTCTGTGCCTGTTTTGGGGTTGGATACGGAAGAACAGCTGGCTTTTGGGAAGGTAATGGGTAATAACCAATTTTGAAGAAACCACAATGAATAGCTTAGCTGTTTTGGGCAATTTTCTCTGGACCAATCTTCTTTTTTCACAGGGAGGATGTAGTAGCTTTCCAGAGTTAGAATGGAGGGACGGATGGGAAGCTAAGCTCTGAGAGGACTGAATGGAAGAAACTTTATTAGTGGAAGCAGATGTTTTGTATAATTTTGATTAGTTTCTTTCCTGGCAGCTCATCAGTAATTTTGTAACAGCAGAGCATCATCAACAAAAGAGCCTGCCAGCGTCAACGGGACAGGAGTAAACTTTCATGGTGCAGTGTGAGACAACACAGGGAAACATATATAAACATAGGGATCTATGCCTACTTTATTGTAATTTAGCAAAATATCTGTGGGAATGAAAAAAAAATAAGTTTAATGAACTTAAACTTCACTTTAAAATTTGTTGTGCTAAAGGGTTTATTAAACCAAACCATAAACTTCTTTTCATTGCCTGGTGAGGGTTTCTCTGGCTTACCACGTGAGGTGGATTATGCAGCACCCCGGTTCATTACCCGTGCCCGTATCTGGCAGGCAGGGAAGGCAGCTCAGCACTAAGCTTCTTGCAGAGGATGAAATGCGGTCTGGATTTTAGACACCCAAAATTTGGGAGCGTGTTTGTACCATGGTGTCATCAGAGACTTGTGTATGGCTGGGGGCGGGTAGCTTGAAAGTACTTTAGGTGGAAGCCGGGTATTTTCAGCTGGGACATGGTGGCTCACCTGGAGGCACATAGCGGGCAGAGAAAGGGTGATACCCTGGGCTCTCCCTCAGGCAGCCTGGGTGACCAGCAGTCAGGGACAAATGTCCCCTAGGGACATCGGGAAGAAAGCCATATTTCTGCTCCAAACAAAACTGCAGTATCAGCTTGGTTTCTGAGGCAAGTGATTTCTTTTTGGTGAGTTAGACCTTTTATTGACTTTCTTTACAGCAAGCCACGTGTTTCCCATTGTGTTTAATGGCAGTGGATAGGAGGAGGGGGTGTGTGGGGAGGAAATGCCCTCTGCCTCTGCGTGCCGAGAGCTGGGCACCGGCCGAGCCTTGGGTGCCTGGGGCAGCCTCAGCCCTGCGCTTTGCCCTGCCTACGCCAGAGCCCTGCTGCCACCCCAGAGGCGGTTGTTGGGATATCATCATCATCATCATCAACTAGCTGCTGTAAACGGGCTTCCAGCAGCTCTCCTGGGCTCTGGGAAGCTGCCCTTCCCACGCATGGGCTGCCCGGAGCAGCAGGGTGGCAGTCACAGCCTCATCCTTCCCTTTGGCTCTGCCTCCTGCCACGGTCTGGACAGCCGGACTTGTCCTTGCTTCTAGCCCCGGGCTTTGGGGGGCAGGAGAACTCCATCCTGACGGTGCTGCTGAGAAACCCCCATGTGACTTTTTGCGTTCCCAATCACAAGCTCCTGAGACAAAATGTGCAAGGTAGAAACAAAAGCTGCCTTTGCTTTTGCTTTCTTCTTAAGAAATTGGCAGGAAATTAAAAGGAAACTCAAATATCCATGGGCCAGCTTCTGTGAAGAGCAGCGTCCTGTCAGACAGGATGCGTCTGGCTTCAGTCGGTGTCTTTCCCCAGCTGAGAACTGGAGGAGGGAGCCACTGCCTGGGAACAGAGCTTTGCACCGTGCCCCACCAAATCAAAGAGTTTATTTCCAACTTTCTTGATGTTTTATGCTAACTCATGCATGATTTACATATTACTTTAAATTTGTCGTTACTGTCATGGATTTCTTTCTAAATGTGTAGCAACTGGCTGTTAAGTCTGTAGAAGCAAGAAAGAACATAGTATTAGTATCCTTTCCATGATATTATTATCCTTCATGCAGACAGAGGACATCTGTGGTTGAGACTTACGTGGCAGCAAATTCTGAGCCATAGATGGAGCGATGCTGTCTCAGCACACATTTCACAGAAGACAAAATCTGCCCTAGTACATGCAATTCATCCCAAGAACCAGGAAAGCTTTTGTACCGCTGCTTGGAAGTAACCTAACATTTTCCCTACCATAATAAAATTTTATTTGGCTGCCTTGGTTTAGGTGCTTTTTTAAATGAGCAAATTTCCTGTTTATTGAATTTTTGTCTGACTAACGGAGGACAGCTCTACAGCTGAGTTTCAGGACTTTCCCAAGGTCAGCCAGCCATGTATTTTGAAAGCTGGAATTTCTCTAGTGAATGGAATTCTGAATTGAAGGCATTTAAACTCTCTAAACTAGAAAACACGGTGAAATAAGATTAAGACCTAAGACGAGGGCATTCCCTTCAGTGATCTTCGCAGTGTTAACATGATACAAGTGCCTTTTACCGTGGTTGTGTCGTTTCTGCCTGGGCTTTCCTGCATGCCGATCTGCACCCTCGAGCTGCGGGTATGCTCACAGGCTGTGTAGGATTGTGCAAATTGATGCTGAGGCTTCCTGCAGGTGTTGAGCCCGATCCTGCCGTGCAGCCACAGCACGGCTGATCTGCACACATGCTGCCAGCGTGCCTGGGATTTCTGGGCTGGTAAGCCCAGTTGGATCTGCTGTCCGGTAGATGTGACTGGTTTGCCGTGTCCAAGGAGCGGGTAAATTTTCAAAATCTGCCTGGGCAATGTTTTTGAGTGGAAAAGCATGTTTGGGAAGCCTGGATGGGTGGCAACCTTAACCTTAGATAGGTTATCTGTTACTACACATAAACTGAGAGACTAGGGAAACAGGGTCCTGGGTAGACTGCTGTTTGAAAAATGTTTTTTTTTCTGGGTTACTCTGACTGTAATAAAACAGATCTTCCATCTTGTTCCTGTACTAAAGAGTTGAGTGTCAATGCTGCATTGGGACGGCTCTGCAGTCCCTGCTAGAAAGTGATTTTGCTTTGCAGGTGGTTGAGGTGGTTCTTGTTTGTGGAAGGTAGGAAGACTGAACCAAAAGTCCACCAGAGCTGTGGCTGCAGCACAGGCTCCTATATTTGACAGCAGAAAATAAAATTAATGTGGGCTCAGAATGAGAGGTTTTGGCCCAGGTTGGTCGCCCAAGTTAGGAGGAAAAATGTATTCAGCATGAATCACAAGGAAAACTGATGCTTACCCCTTTAGACCTCCACTGAGACTCCTTACCAGCACCAAGAAACTGTGCTAACTCCCCTCCTAAACCGGAATATCATAACAAGAAAAATATTTTGAGAGAAGAATGCTCACTATTTACCTCATCTATGTGCACACAGTAGCCTTTACAGGTGACATATGACGTTGCCCTTTGCTATGGGGAAACGGCCTTCTGCTCCTTGTTTACACACTGTGACATCAGTGGTGCGTGTATTTCTTACCCGTGCGTTCCTACTGCAAGGCGCTAATGAACTAATGAGATATGTAAGCTTATGAGAAAACATGACTAACCAGGGCAGTGAGTATGTTGAGAGGAATGTCCACAAACACAAGGTGTATGTACGGGGAAACTGTTTACTTGTACAGAAGTCAGATCCGCTTAGCCAGCTTTGTAACACTTGCAGGGTTTGGGGTTTCTTTCCCTCCATACTGATTTCAGCTGCTTTCTATACACAGTGTGAAAGGACCTACTNCTTTTTTTTTTTTTTTTTTTTTTTTTTAAATATCAGACAACCTCAGAGGAAAAAAGCAGAACTGAGGGCATTCTTTGGATCAAAGGAGCAAGCCCCAAAAGATATATGTTAAGTAAATAGTCTGAGTTTTCCTTTAATATGAAGAATTATACATGCCCCCTTTTGAAGTTCAGGCTAATCCCAGAATGTCAGTCTTGGAGACCAATGTCTGGGAAGAATGTAGCAATACAAGTATAGCAAAGACGGAAGAAACACTGACTCCTCTGTACGGGTTTCTAGAGCAAAAATGTGTCATGGACCATTTCCAGCCTGCTGACGTGTGATCTCCTAAACCGTTAAAGCAAACACAGGTATTGATCCTGGACGGTCTCTAGGAGTGGCATAGTTATGAAGCTTTCACCTCTGGTTTTCTCGATGCTATTCCGAAAGCGAGCCGAGCATTCTGCTGGCTGGCTTGGGGTTTGCGTGCTGTGTGGAAACGCTGCTGGGGTAGGGAGGTGTGGCAGCGGCGTTCGCACACCTCGACTCGCACAGTCTGCAGCAGGCGGCTAATTACACCCATTGGAGAACGAGGAGCATTTGACATCTGTACAGCAAATATTCATTTGCGTTAAGCAACTGGGCTGTAAACTACCATTTTTATTTCCAGTTTAAGAAATCCCACAAAATTTATACTGCTCCAGAAACGTGTCGCAAAACCGAGTGCTTGTTATGAGTAGTTTGTGCTCTGCCACTTCACCTGGAGGCTGACCCTTGTCCCGCGCTGCTGCTGAGGAGACGGACTGAAGGGAGATGTTTATTCTGATCTCATACCCGCTGAACCATGGGCTGCTCCGAGAGCTGGCACGCTCCTCGCTCGCAGTTAGGTGGGACCGCGTGCCTGGCAGAGCGGCTACGTGCAGCTCTACAGGGAAGGCAAAGCTCCGCTTTCTGGGCTTGATTTATTTATTTATGTATGTATTTCATTAGTTAGCTAAAGCCTACATCCCCTATAGCACTCACCCCAGCTGGTGCCCCAGGGACCGAGCAGAGCAGGCACAGTGATGCTGTAAAGGCTGTCCCTTTCTGTGCAGCAGAGCATCCACATCCACACAGCGTAACAACCCTTTGCCTTGGCCTCTTCTGAGCCTCATGTGGCTTCACTGAGATGTATCTTCTGTTCGTCTGTTTGGGTTTTTTTCCTTCCAACTGTTGCATGTGTGACCTGGAGCTAGGGCTTCAGGGGGATTTTCTGAGGGGGAAGAGGAGGTAGGATGCCTTCTTGGAGAATAAGCTAACATAGAAGGAGACAACTGGCAGAGTCTTGCCCATGCTGTCTCTACGGAGCAGTCCCGGAGCAAACCATGCCCAGGCTTCAACCAAAGGAGCTAGTTTCTCTCACCAGCGACCCCAGAATTGAGCTCACATGACGAGCACTGTTACCAATCCTGGGACCAGGACATGAGGGTAAACTGTGGGGCCACATCATTTGACCATAGAGAGGTAGGGACTAGTTACATCAGGGGTGACATCGGTGGTGATCACTTTATACATGAAGCTATAAGGCATGGCACAGGCTGTGGGGAGGATGTATTTGCAAGCACACACAAGTCTCTGCCCGAGCTTTGCAGCCCAGATTTTTCCAAGCTGAGAGTGCTCAACCTGTTTGCCTGGTACCCCCTCTGCTGCCTGATGCCGTGTGTGGGCTTTGCCGGGCGGATCGCAGGCGGTTGTGCTGGAGGTTTCCTTTCAGCTGCCTTGTGGCCCCTTCGCAGGACGGCCCAGGAGCCCTGTGCCCCGCGGCGCCGCAGCTCGGACTGCAGACCTTGTGTCAGAAAGGATAAACCACAGACAGCTGAAAGCTGGGCAGCAAAATGTCTCCCTCCATCTGAATTTGTGCTATCGTTATTGAAGTGCTGTTCTCAGGAGAAGAGCCCAGATATGAGAGAAAATTTCATGGCTACAATTAAAAAGGGCGTTGAAAGCACGGAAGCCTGTTTTAACAGAAAATCCCCAAAACACTGAGCAGGGTCCCTGGTTTTGCTTTGACATTGGGCAGCGGCTCGCCTGTTTCTGCGTAACAAGGGCAGAGTTCCCGGAGGCCTGATGCCGAGGGCAGCCCAGTGCAGCAGGTCCGGTGCATCTTTTCCTGGTGCTGGCTCCGAACAGGAGAGCAGCAGGGAGACACACGGCTGTGGTCAGCCTAGATGCTTAGTTGGTGGTGGAGGTTTCAACCTTCCCGACTCTCACAGTGAGGCCCCTACCCAGCGAGTACAAGCTTTGAGGCAACAGGATTCTTTTCTGTTCTTATCTGAATTTTCAGATCCCTTCGAAGTAGCTCAGGCATGGGCACAAGTCACATGCTCAAAAGCAGCGATCAAAGTTGTTTCAGTTATCAAATTTATTGGTATAACCTAAACCAAGGCTGATTAGTTGTAATTCTACAATACTTGCCCAGGCTGTGTTCTGAAAAGACGTGTTTTCAAGAACAAATGCGTTTTGTTTCTTATTTTTGCAGTGCTCTGAGATACCAAGATAAGCACATCTCACTATTTCCAGATGTGTAGTAAGAAAGGTTTCAGGACAAATGTTGCTAATACTGGCCGCTAGTTGGCATTATTGATACATCCCAGTAAATGGAGGTGGTGCAGTAATAACCTGGGAGGGCAGCGCTGGGGGAGCTGAGGCATACTCCTCCGTGCTGGCCTCACAGCCTTCTCCAGCTCTGGAGGTTGATGGGTTGCCGTGTGCTACAGCCCGGCCAAAGCAGGCTGAAACTGCCTGGACACCACAGCCCTGCAGCACCTTCCCAGCCAACCCCTATTTTCCCCGGTTTACTGCTGTCTGTACAGGCTGCGCTGGCTTTCCCGGTCAGAAGAGGTGACAAGCACTTTTGGTCACTGCCCTGCCCAGGAGGAACTTTCTTAGGCTGAAGGCACCGCAAGGGGTTTGGGTCACCACAGATGTTACGTAGTGTTTGGGCCAAAACCCAAACGCTAAAGGTCTGCAGCATTAATAATTACAATTTGTAGATGTAGCAATAATTTACCAGTAACTTGCATGGAAGCCTTTGAGAGCATGAGGCTGCTGGGAGCCAGCTCATCTTGTGCAACCGATGGGTGTGTGTATTTTTGAAAGAGCCTTTTGTTACAGAGCTCGGTGGAATTAGACTTGTCTTAATCTGCTTTGACTGAGAGTAGATTTATGCCAGAAGACCTGAGAAATAAGATGTCGCTGATGAAACAAGTATGAGTTGAAGTATCAGAGTGTTGCCTGAAGTGGATTTTGCTTGGTAAAAGGAGAGCAAGTTGGCAATTCAGCCTTCGGGAGAGTAGGAACTTTGGAACAGACGAGAAAAAGAAATTTCACACCCTCTTTATAACAAAAGCCTCATTAAATTGTTTTATGGAATAGTTTTCA
The DNA here is from genome assembly GCA_003993805.1 of Himantopus leucocephalus. Lineage (NCBI taxonomy): Eukaryota > Metazoa > Chordata > Aves > Charadriiformes > Recurvirostridae > Himantopus > Himantopus leucocephalus. Next base: position 105,386,143 of record RSEF01000001.1, on the reverse strand, counting down.
TTCATACGTAGAAACTAATGTTCAATTAAATCCATTCCAAAATCATTACTGAATAGCAAGGGTGAAGGTGCTGTCTGTCCCTGCCTGCGTGTGGTTTAGGGACCTTCCATGACACAGTAGGACTACAATGAGAGAAATCCACTTTTAATCTTGACATTTTTAAGGGAATTGCAGGCAACTATGATAGTGAAATCTGATTTTCTGGATTATAGACTTCTCAGATTCACACTACCATTTGCTCGTTAAAAGACAACATCCATTTGCTGTGGTAATTTGAGACCCTCCTGGCTAGATTAAAACAACTGGCATCCCGGGCTACCTGGCAGGGATGCGAATGCAAAGGTTGATCAGTTGAATGTGCTTTCGGAAAGCTGGGTTGTGAGTCCTCCCGTCAGCCACGGAGCGTGCAAAGAGGGTTTGGGGGCTGAAGGATCTCGGAGCAGCAAGCGCTTTTCAACGAGGAAATACTTAAAAGCGTCTACCTAAGGCTAAGGTATCGTAACTGAGATCTAAGGCTTGAAGAACAACAGAGAACCCTCTCCTTGCGTGTTTAAAACACGCAGCCTGATTTCACAAATCCTCACTTGCATAAAGAGGTTCGTTGAAAGAGGGAGAAGGCGCGCTTGGGAGATAGCTGCTGATTAGGGAGCAAGTCAGTTTTTACCTTTATTAGACTGTGCTATTTCTGGCACTACTTGGCAGCTGATTTCATTTTACGGGTTACGTTTGCAAATTTTACTGTGACTGCATAAATTTAATCTATGGTGTAAACCAACAGTCTTTTGAGTAGAAAACTGCTAATTCCCAGCGAAACCCTTCCTTCACCTGACAGTGGAAGAAATATTTGAATGATATAAAGTAATTCCCTCCTCCCTCCTCATGGGCCGATTAATATAATTTCATGTTGCACCTGTCCCATGTTTTTTAATACAATTAAAACATGTATAATAATCTAAATTACAGACCTCCAATTTGCATAATATACTTTAGAAATACTGTGTTTTTTTACCACATATTTTTTTGGGCAGCCATGGTGCTAAAAACATCCTAATCGCAACCTCGTGGACAAAAACGCACGCTCGTATTTTAGATGATGGTGACCTCAGTGGAAACGAGGAAAGCAGAAATATTTGTTTGAAAAGTAGAAATCTGAGAAGTCTCCCCTGTGAATATTGGTAATAACTCAGTAGTGATGTTAACAGTAAGCGCGGGCACACGGTTTCGCCCGCTTTTCGTTTCGGCATTGTGTTGCTTACTGGCTTCTCCCTGCCGGCCTTGACCGAGAGGCTTTGCCGCCGCAATGTGGTGCAACCTAAAAACAAAATAACTTCTGTGTCGGCCCCCTGCCTACTACACGCTCTGATAACAGAGGAAGGGAGATGACTCATCTCTGTCGTGAGTAACCACTCACGTTCCCCTTCTCTCTGGATGCTGCCTACTTGACACACACGACCGAAAAAATCCCTGTCCTCCCAAACCAGCCTCCCCAGAGCCGAGGCCTGGCAGGCGCGGGGTGAAAGCTCCTGCGCCGTTGCACTTGGGGCGAGGGGTAAGTGCGCATGGGGACAGGAGCCTGCATCAGCAGCGGCGGGGGGCCGAGGGTGATGCTTGTGGTTTCCACCTCTGCGGCTGCACAAGAGGGTGGAAATTTGGGGTTGCATGCATTGCAAGCGGGGCCCACAAAACCTGCGGGAGGCTTCCAGGGACAACTTTGGAGGACAGGGTGCAAGGTGGCATCCCATACCTATCGTCCTCATCCCACCCCATCGTCCCCATCCCACCCCATCATCCCCACCCCACCCCAACCCCATCCCCATCATCCCCATCCCACATCATCATTCCCGTCCCACCCCAGCCTCATCCCCATCATCCCCATCCCACCCCGTCATTCCCATCTCACCCCAACCCCATTCCCATCATCCCCATCCCCATCATCCCCATCCCCCCTAACCCCATCCCTCCCA
>RSEF01000001.1:105365563-105384079 GCA_003993805.1 Himantopus leucocephalus | reverse complement strand
TTTTTTTTCCCAAGCCACTGACTCCGTTTTCGCTTAAATTCGGGTTTTGTTTTCGCTTAAATTCGGGTTTTGTTTTCGTGTCCCGACAGTTGAACAACACATGGGGGGCGGAAAGCAGCACCGAGGACCTTTCCAGGGGGTCCGTGTGAAGAACTCGGTGAAGGAGCTCCTGCTGCACTTCAGGAGCAGCAAGCAGATGTCCTCGGGCTCCGCCACGGAGGAAGGCAAGGTAACCAGCATTTTTCAGCACTGACATAAGTGCTGAATTATTCTAATTTAATGGTTACTGAAGCTGGCAGGAAAAAAAAAAAGGCATGCGATAACGCTAGAAACGAGCTTGCTGCCTTATCTGATGTGGATGGAGTCAGTGTTTTTCCTTTTCAATACGTAATGGAAGAACAGAGCTGGGAAGAAATGAGCGCGAAGGTTTACTGCGGGAGAAGGAGGCACCTAAAAATGTTCTTACTAAGCTTTATTTTCTAAGGGGAGTTTGGATAAAGATAAGTTTGTGTTATGAAACCACAGAAACTCCCTGTTAAACTCGAATGAGGTCATTCATCGTAAGAGTTGGGGAATCTTCTCGGAAGAGAAGTTTTGTCATGCTGTTGTGCTCCTCTGCGCAGTGCACGCTGTATAAAGGCAGACTCCTCCACGCTGAAAAGATAGAAAAAAAAAAAAATCACCCGTAAGAAATTCTGGGAGGGTTAGAGGGGATTGAGTTTTTTTTGTTTTTAGAATAGGCTTTCTGAGCATGTGTTTGTGAGCTTCCTAGATAAGTGTTGTCATGGGGATAATTTTTATATAGAAAAGTTCACGGCATTGAAGAAGTATAAAATTAGTTGGCTTACTTATGCTTAAAAAAAAAATCCTCAGACCTCAGTAAGGAACAGTGTCTTTCTCTAGATTTTCTTGAGTTTTGTGGTATTGTAACAAATAGCTTAGAAAGCCTTAAGAAAAATGGTGGTTTTCATTTAAGTTCCATAAAAGTCTTTCCATTTTCTAACCTTAATTATAAGCAATTAAATTAGGGTTAGACAATCATGTACTAGAATTATGCTAAGGTATATTCTATGTTTATAGAAGCAAGTCTCTGCTTCTTTTTTTTATTGGTTTTGGTTTTTTGTTTGTTGTTTTTTTTCCCCTGAAATAACATTATAATAATGAAATAATCTGTGTTTTTCTCAAAAGGCTCAAGGAGGATTGGTGAACTACGAGCAGTACACAGGTAAAAAAAACCCTTTCTTTTAAGTACCCTTCAATAAGATTTTAAAAGACGATTGTAAGAGTAACCTTCAAATGGATTCTAAACTTATTTTCTTTTCAGCAGAGCTGAAGAGCATACTAGGTCACAGTGGCAAAAGAAAGGCTCCCGAGCTCCTTTCTGATGGACCTTCTTTCAAACGCCAAGCTAATGTTCACCCACACCTCCTGGTAAGCTTGCAGTAATTTCTGTGCCTTATTTTTCAGTTTGCTTTGTGTGATCAGCAGCTGCCAGATACGATTATACCGTGTTTTGATTTTTCTTCTTTTTTTTTTTCCCCTGACAGACACCACCCCAGACACCAACTTCCATGGATAACATGGAGGAGACGCATAAAAACGACCCAAAGCACGACAGCAATTCTGATCTACTTCAGAACATTATAAACATCAAGAACGAGTCGAGCCCTGTTTCTCTGAACACGGTGCAGGTTAGCTGGTTGCACAGTGTCTCCAGTCACAGCTCGCCCGGGGAGCAGTACCAGGACAGCCCAGGAACACAGGCTTTCTCCCCATCCCAGAAGTACCAAGCGTTCCAAGATCACGCCTCCCAGCACATTCTCGATCCACCGCAGCATTACCAGTTCCCTCCGTCGCAGAACCAGGATTTGTCACAGAGCTATCCTTCGGATGCCTCCCTGGAGTACAGGCCGTTTGCTTCCAGTGGCCAGTCTCCTGGCTACCAGCAGAATACCTTTGAGAGCCACGAACTGCAGTACTGCCCGTCGCAGAGCTTCTCCTCCCTCCTGAACGACTCTGAAGGCTCAGAGGGCATCTCTGCTCCTCTCCAGCCGCTGCCCAGTGCCCACCCGCAGGCTGATGTCAGCTCCCATGCTCCGAACTTCAGCTTGCTTTCCAATAACATCTGTGGTAGTCTGGAGCGCAGCATCTCTTTGGCTACTTTGAATGTCCCTCTACCAGACCAAAACATTGCCAGAAGCACGACGCAGCTGGGCAAGTCGTTTTTTCAGTGGCAAGTGGAGCAGGAGGAAAACAAACTGGCTAACATCTCTCAAGACCAATTCCTTGCAAAAGACTCGGATGGAGACACGTGAGTGCTGTTTGTTTATCTCTGCGTTTCCGATGGGGAAGGTTGGGGATTGTTTCTGTCGGGGTTTTGGTGGGCCGTGGGGTTGTAATGCACGCTGCTCATTAGCAGTGTTTGTGTGTCACGAGTGCAGTAGTTTCGCTAATCAGATGAAACCCGTGGTCTTGCTGACAGGCTGCGATGCACAGAGTTGCAGCAGCCTGAGTAGATAAGGTGTTTGTCTAATTTCAGGCACTTATTGTTAGACCTTTATCTAGTAAACGGGGAGAAAAAGATTCTAATTTAGATGCTCTAAATTGCCCTGGGAAGAAGGTGCCTGTGTTCTGGTCTTAGTCACCCAGAGGAGGTGTGAAGCTGGCAGCATAACACCACTCCCATACGTATGGATCCCCGTAATGCCTTGAGCCGTGGCTTGCGTGGTGCTGTAACTCTGTGTTTCCCCTCTTTCCCGCAGCTTCCTTCACATTGCGGTTGCCCAGGGCCGACGGGCGCTCTCCTACGTTCTTGCGAGGAAGATGGCTGCCCTGCACATGCTGGATATTAAAGAGCACAACGGCCAGGTGAGGTTCGCAAAATCCTTGCACCTGCTTTGCGCACCTGAGTGCTTCTGCATGTCTGGACCTCGAGGAAGATGTGGTGGAATGCTTATTTAATATTAACCCCAAGATTTAACCTGCATACTAATATTAACCTTGAGCTATTAATACTTCTTGGGATCACCTTGAGCTGGTAAAACTATGTGCTCTGCTTCATTTGTCCTGGCTTCCTGGTATTCATAATCGCTGCTTAAATAATAGCAGGTAGCTAGGCTTTTTATTTGTTTTAGTCGCTCTTTCCTGTTAGAGATCAGATGACTAATAGTTTAAATTTTCTCCTCCGTGTTTGCAGAGTGCTTTCCAGGTCGCTGTGGCTGCCAATCAGCATCTCATCGTGCAGGACTTGGTTAGCTTGGGGGCTCAAGTCAACACCACAGACTGCTGGGGTAGAACGCCGTTGCATGTTTGTGCTGAGAAGGGGCATGCCCAGGTCCTTCAGGTAAGAACCCGGCAGGCGTAGCTCTGCCCCAGCCGTTAACGCTGACGGTTGGTATTAGTCGTCTTGGGAAGCTCTGGAAACACCACTCCTCCCTTTATCTTTCTCTCTGCGTAGCCTTGCGAGCGTGTCTCGGGGCTCTACAGTAATGGCTTGAAGTGAGACTGAATTTCACGTGAAGGTTCTCACCAGCGTTTTAGAGTAATTTGGTGGAATCCTCGAGTCTACGAAAACAATTAAATATTAAGTGCCTTCTTAATGCCATTATTTATTGCAACTTTGTTGCAGTAAGACTGTATACAAGCTTGAGTAAGCCATATGTGGTTTGGATAAGACCTAAATGCATACCTGTTCACACTTTTGTAGGCAATCCAAAAGGGAGCCATGGGAAGCAATCAGTATGTGGACCTTGAGGCAACAAACTATGATGGTGAGTAGTCAAGAGTTGATAATTTACAGAATTACTGGATGTTACGGTGTTTTATGGCTGCTGATGTGGAGGTTATCCTGGGTTGAGAAGCAATAAAATGGAGTACATGTTTGCCAGGTTAAAACTTACCATTACAATTGAAATTACATTACAATTGGCATATCTGTCAGATAAAAACATGGTTAGTCTGTGCTTGTCAGGACCTCTTCCCTCTTCCATGTGATTGCCATGTTTGACATGAGAGTGTAGGTGCTAATAGTCTGGCATTAAAATGCCTGAGTGCCAGTGATACATTGGTGGGTACAGAAGCCAGAATCTCTGGCAATAGAGAGCTGTTCTAATTGAACCACTTCCCATATAGTAGCCCTTTCTAAATTACATTTTGTAAGGGGGGGGGGGGAAGTATTAGAAATTGATCCTTTTATTGTCTGCTGGCTGGAGAGCTCACAGTTGGTTGCTACTTAACTCCTCTGGTGATGGACAGCCCAAATCCCGAGCCATTCAAGAGCAATCACTGTCACTTACAAATGTGGAACGGTCCCTGGACTTGACAGGGAGAGAAGCTCCTTTATCCATTCTTCAAACCAAGCAGCCAGTCAATACTTCTGTGTTGCATTTGCTCATTAATGATGATTTTTTTTTTTAATGTTAAGGTTTGACAGCGTTGCACTGTGCTGTTCTGGCCCATAATGCTGTGCTGCATGAGCTGCAAAACAGTCAGCCACCTCACTCCCCGGAGGTCCAGGAGCTTCTGCTGAGAAACAAGAGCCTGGTAGAAACCATCAAGACTCTAATACAAATGGGAGCATCTGTTGAAGCGAAAGTAAGTACAGGGGCTTTGTGTGAAGTGCCATATCCAGGGAAGATGTGGAAGCAGAACATGTCCCTTTCTCCCACGCTACATCTCAGCTTTATTACAAAGGAAGTAGACTAATTTGAAAGCTTCCCCACAGCTTAATTTACCCAAGTGGAATGAGAATGTTGCGTTTATTCAGAACAAGGTATTATCAATGCAAATGAACCATGGGGGAAAAAAGGAGGTGACAGTCTAATTTCTGGATTAAAATGATGCTATGCTAGCTGCAGCTGGTTCTGTCTTAAAAGAAAGAATATGTTTGGAGCGCTCTGAGGTATCTGTAGTAATAGGGTGCTGATGATACCTTGTTCTTGAACTGCAAATTTTAATTAAAAACGGCTTCCCTGTCCAGTTTAGGTCTGTGCTGAGTCAAATCACTACGTGGTATAACATTTGATATTTTGGCTATGTGAGTTTACTGCCAAGTGAGATCTGGTCCATTGTTCGTTAGATATTCATATTAAAATATATATTCAGATTGACTTTCAGTTAATTGTAGTGTAAATATGTTTGTTCAATGCTCTGCAGTTACTCTACTTTCTGTTTTATTTGTCTGCATGTTCACCCTGGATAAGGTGAAGCATCTGCAGGGAACGCTAACAGTTTCTTTTTTGATAGGATCGCAAAAGTGGTCGCTCAGCTTTACATTTGGCAGCAGAAGAAGCGAACTTGGAGCTCATTCGTCTCTTTTTGGAGCTGCCCAACTGCCTCTCTTTTGTTAATGCAAAGGTATGATGATTTTTCCGGTGTGCAGAAATAATCCAGGATGTGCACGTGTGTGGCACTTCGAGTGTCCGGAGACGTGTGCCCCTGCCTTTCCTCATGGAGTTACTCTTGTCTTCTCCAGGCGTACAATGGCAACACAGCGCTCCACGTGGCTGCCAGCCTGCAGTATCGGGTCAGCCAGTTGGATGCTGTGCGCCTGCTAATGCGAAAGGGAGCTGATCCAAGTGCCAGAAACTTGGAGAATGAGCAGCCAGTTCACCTGGTTCCTGATGGCCTTGTAGGAGAACAGGTAAGAAAACCAAACAACCCTCTCCTCTGCTCCCATCTGTCCCCATCTACACGAGAGCCTTGTTATTCCTCTCCAAAAGTTTCTTTTGGATTTTGAGTTGCAGCTTGTAAGGAAAAGATTTGGCAATTGCCATTTTATTCAGGGGTCTTTGGTTTTCATGTCAGGATCAGGCAGAATATCCAAAGACCTGAAATTATAGGTTTCACTTGTAGCTTTTTTCCATCTCAAAAGCTTTTTCCTATCAAACTGGGTTTCTTTTCTTTGTAACCTTAAACATGCTGGAGTTAATATCCCTTCTCTTGTTCATGTCAGTATGGCCTGAGATCATGCCTTTGTCATAATTAGTAATGGCAGTTCTTTGGCCCGATTAACAGATGAAGAAAATCCCTTTTTCCTAGGAACTGTACAAATATATGATGAAAAAGGTGACTCTTGACCTAAGAAGCTAATAACTTAAGCAACTGAGTAATTCTGTTGCCTTTCATTGGTTCAAATGCTGTAAAATTGGATCAGTTCTGGTGTACCTGAACTCAGAACCTGGGCTCAGATAAATGAGGAATGCAGAACTGGGTCTAGGGTGTGGTGGGTTGTTTTTTTTTTTTCAGATTATGACGCACTTTCAGGATGATGAATACTAATGTTTTGTCTTTTTCTATTCTCCAGATAAGACGTATCCTAAAAGGGAAGGCGATTCAGCAGAGAGTGTCGCCGTTTTAAGCTCCATGTTTCTTGGAGTTCAGCAACTCACACTCACTGTCAGTCAGGCAGTCCTAATGTATGTGTAAATAGACCATTTGCCCGGTGTGGGCAAATGTTAGTTGTTTCTATGAAACAAAAGTATTTTGTTCACTATCATATAGTGGGTTATATAAGAGTCAAAAAAAACCAAAACCAAACCACCAACCAAACAAAACCCAACAATCAAATTCCTCTGAGCAAACGGGAATGTTTCATTCCCAAGTATATGGAACACTTGCCTGGATACCTGGATTTCATAGCTACAGCAAGACTGATTTTATTTAAACAGCCATACAGATAACTTCTGGACAAGGACAATTCTACAGGCAACCTTTTTATTTAGAGAGGGCTGATACACATCAACACTGCGGAGTTTTGTTGTTTTTTGTTGTGTTTTTAAAAACACTTAAGTGCAAGAGAAATCAAATATTTTTGAAGTTGAATGTTTATTTATGTAACTTTGTAGCTTTCTTCCAGTATCTTGTGCAGGATTGTATATAGTCACTGGCATTGTTGTACAGTTGTATAGTTCTAAGAATCTATTGATTGCTTGGGGAATGAACCGAAGAAACAAGTTCCTTGATCTTGAACTTGCAAATTGCGTATAGAGTTTTAATGCTATACTGGTGCAAATCAGGTAAACTCTGTTGCTTTGAATGACTGAAGACCGAAAGTAAAGTTGAGATAGATTGTCCCTAGCACTGATTTGTGCATGCTTTTAGAGTTGTTAATAAACCATGAAAAACCATGCTTCTTCAGGGGACTGTATCAGTTTTTCTCGTACCCAATAGAGGTTTTTCTTTTGATGGGACAATAGATTGAGGGAGAAAGATCATGACTTTTATAATGTATATAACTTTGTTGTACTTTAAGGAATATGATCCTGAATCGGTGGAAGTATTTAGCATGTACTTAACTGTTGATGCATGCTGAAATCTCTCCATGTTAATTACAATACTTCAATATGTGTAAGCCCCACTAGTGTCAGTAGGACTTAAGCACATGCGTAACTAGTTTGCTGAATTGGGCTCTAGTTAATTCTAGAGACTTAGTGTTTTTCACCTTCTAAGCAGAGTTAGTCCATTTATGGTTTTACCTTATAGGTATAGAGGCTAGCCAAGTAATATTTGAAGTTAACTTTTTTCTATTAATAATTATGGGTATTAGTGCAAAATGTATACTAATGATGCTGTATACTTGTGTTCTGTTGGAGAAAACTTCCTCCTCCTATCACTTTTGGAATGATCCATGCTGGGCTGTAATCCAGTAATATGTTCTCTGTATGGTCTTTGCTCTTAAAACTGTTTTTTGCATCACACGCAATTCTCTGCCATAACCATTTAATTAGTCTGATTGTGCTGTTTTGACAACGTATGTCTTGTAGACAAGTGCAGTGAAAAAAACCTGATATGTGGAGGCCTAGTTGTGATGTATTTCTTGAAGGGTCTCATGTAACTTGCGTTTGAATAAACATGCTAATTAAATTCCAGTGGTTACTGTCTGATGCAAATGATGAGGAAATCAAGCTTGAGATAAAACTGATTTTTTGCAGTAATACTGTGAGACTGGCGAAGTTCCATCTGTTAAGGATGAAATGAAGTCTCTTAACCCCGCTGTTTATGCTTTCTACTGTTTGATGCTGGTTTTGAAGCTGGTCCTTGGGTATTTTGGGTCATGCACCATGCGGTTGTGTTGCCTGTGTATTTAGTGGACGTGCCCCAAATAGAGCTAATAGTCACCAGATTGTCTAAATTGCAGGTTGTTACCTGAACACTTTTCTCTGTATATTTGAAAGAACGATAGCAGTTCTGACGATGTCATGTTTTCCCCATGACTTCCTTGGTCCTCAATTCTTACAGCTTGGGTACAAGCAGTCACCTTAGCACAGGTGAAAGTCTGTGTGAGCAAATGTGGTTACACACATGGGGAAGGAGTCTCCTTGTTTCACAAATAAAAAGATGGGCTCTGAGCTGGCCATGACCTTTCAGGGGGAAGAACTGTCATCATGGACTGTCCCTGCTGCACACTGAGCTGGTGAGATGGCAACAGTCAGGAAAAGCAGATGAAGCATTAGGATCGATAGGAAAGTGACTGAAGGAAAACAAGAGCGCTTCTATGCTGCTGTATAAACCTGTTGTCTGCTCCTGCCTTACTGCTGTGTGTAGTTAGGGCGTCCTCTCAGACAAAAGTGTTTTAGGATTGGAAGAGGCCTGGAGGTGTGGAGGAGCTTCCTTGCAGGGAGCAACAGAGCAAACTGGGACTCTTCAGCTGCAAAAGCAATGGCTGACAGCAGGTACTGCAGGTGGGTAGAGTCATGTCAGGCCAGAGAAACTGGATTGGGATGAACTGCTCAGTGTCGCTTTCGGCATGAGAGCTGGAGGCTATTAATGAAGGTACCAAGTGCACAACAGACAACAGGATGCGATTCCTTGAGATAGTGGAAGAATGTGGTAGAAACGAGACATTGGTTGATGGGTGCATACTTAGAAGGGAGAACCTTTTTGTGGAGAGTTACTAAAGAGATTAACCATGTGAGGCAGCCTTCTCGGTGTTAAAGGGTGAAGTACTGCACTGCAGGCTTGCCCTGCTCTCGGCTCTTCCCTGGGGGCTTGCTAATGGCAACTCTTGCAGACCTGATACCAGACTAGATTATACCCTTTACCCAAATCATTGTGGTTAGGCTTTTAGTGGTTCATGGGTTCAATCTGGCTCCGCTGATATTGGTTGCACCATTCATGAGAAGAAAATGTAGGAAAATCGTCTTGCAGACAGTTGAGTGCTTCAGGGGAGTGCTCATGGATCTTTTGCTCTGCTGCTCTGTGCAAAAATTGTCCCTGGAAGTCTCAAAAATGGCTTTTGGTGCTGAGGTAAGGTGATGGAGAGAGGAGGCTGTTCGTTGTTTAGCATTTAAGAGTGGGAAATTATGGTGCAGATTGGAAATTGAATTGAATTTCTAGTTAGGGTATGCAAAGATTAAAAGGCACCTCTTTATGTGAACAGCTAATTGGGCTTACGTTGTGTTGAAGGTGCTGTCATCTGTATCTCTTGCTGCAAGTGACCCTGCCTTAGGTCTTTTTTCTTGTTGTGTGGGTTTTTTTTGTATGAGAAGACTGATAGTAGTGTTTCAACTTCATTTCCATTTTCTTTATAAGAGATGATTACACAGGAAAAAGAATTGCTGATGAGATAATCTGGCCTTTCAGATCAGCCCCATCCAACTGCCTGGCACTCCTTTCTGGGCGGTGTTGACCGAGTCATCTCACAAAGGGATAGAGTACCTTGGGCTTGCAAGGGTGGCAGAGCATAAGCCTGTGTTCAGTCAATGCTTGAGCATGAAGTAGCTGCTGCTGGTGAGAGGCGTTTAGCAAGCGGCATGGTGCTTTCAGCGGCAATTGTGCCCTTCTGGAAGGAGAACTCCGAGTTAGTTAGCAAATTCCTGAGGGGGGGCTGAAGTGTTTGAAGCTACTTTAATCTGCCTAGAGCCTAATTTCATTGTCTCAAGACCTCAGTAGGCAATTTCACAAGAAAGCATTCCTACTCTAAGTATAAATGACTCATTTTTCTCTCCTGTGATATTGGGAAGTTCTGGCGTATCTGACACGATATAACTAGTTATTAGAAACAATCCCTTTTTACTGAAGGGCAAGTGACACTAAATATTTAGCAGGCTAATAGCATTTACCTGAAAACTTTTGGTGCTGGGGGAGTGCTGAATAGCTTTTATTGATGTGGATGCAGGCACAGCATTTATTTCTCTGGTTGGAGCGGAGGCAAAAGAGACTCTGGCTTGGATCCAAGTTAGGGATATTAAGACACATGGAGCTTTGTTCCCAGGATGTTTCTGATTTGTTTGTCTAAGTAAGCCAAACCTCGGGAAAGGGTTGCTTTTTGATCTTTGTGGGCTACTCATCTGGCTGGAGTTGTGGAAGGTGGCAATCCATGATTTACGAGAAATGTGTTCTGCTTCTGGGGATGGAAAAAGTACATTTCCCACATTTATTGCTCATTTTATATTTTTATCAGAAAAAGAAAACATCCAGGAAGCGTGTTCTTAGAGAGGTTGGATGCGGTATAAACGACTGCAAAGATACAACATGAACTGCTTGTTCTTCTCGCCTGACAGTTTGCTTATCTGGTTGCCTTTCTTCTAAAAATATATATGCTCTCCTGTGTAAGGGAAGAGCTGAGGATGATTAAGGTGCAGTGAACATGGGAAGATAAAGAACAGGTTCCTGCAACTGACTATCTGCCAAAAATTGACCTGGTCTTTTACATTCAAAACAAATTATTCTATTCTTATCTATTACCTTTCTTGAGTGTTTGGTGGTGGTCTTGGTCTTAGCCTGAGATACCGATGGCTTGGGAGAGTCATACAAGTGACTCCTCATCAGCTTGGTTAAGTGTCATCCAGCCTCTAATAGTGCTGCCTTTCACTCTTCATGATTAGGACAAGGACCAGCATTGCTGGCACAGACACTGGCCTGTGCTGGGGTTTAGAAAGGCAAGTGGCACCCCCAGACATCTGGGCGCATTTCGAGTAGCATCCCACCTCCCTTCCCCAGGGGCTGCAGTGAGGGCTCACCTGGCAGCATTTTGCTATTTTGAGAGGAAGCCTTTCTTAGTCTCTTTGAAGTTGTTCTAGAAGATGAAACACTAATTTGAGAGGAGAAAGGTTTAATTTGCTCAAGGGATGAACTGCTGCTATTTCTGCCTCTAAAGGAGACAGAGCTAGCCCCTAAACGAAGTTGCTCCTGACAGGTGGTCTTGCTATCTGGGAATGCTCATCCATACACAAAGCCTGTATGGGCAGCCTTTTTGCTGGCAAAATTTCCTGAGTGTTGCTGGCTAATGGACCAGTGTCTAAACTTACAGTATTTCTTTAGATCAGGTCGCTGTTAGCAAAAGTTTGGGAACCTCACTAGTGCAGAAAGGCTACACCAGAAGTTGTCTGTTTTCAAATAGTTGGATCTGGGGGTTGGTTTCTCCTTCAGGGGCCTATCTTGGTCTTGCTGGAGAAAGGTAATATATCTTGGGCTGTGTTTGTTTAGTGTGTATTTGTTTTCAGCTCTCGTGATTAAAAGGCTGACTGAATAAGTCTTTGTTTTACCTGCTAAACCTTACTCTTAGCTCTGAAAACATGGTCTAGGCTGTTTTGAGAAAGTGGTTGCTGCACTAACCAAGTTATAGTTCACACGTGGTTTTCCTCTTAGTTTCTGGTGAAATTTCTCCCTTCCCCTTTGCTAGTCAGAAAGCCTGAGGGAAAGGTGACTAAGGTGGTGCTTTAGATTTAGGAGGGGGAGCAGACAATTGAAAGAAGTTGCACATTGTTTCTGTAAACTTGTCTGGGCTGCGAGTCAGACTGTGAAGGGTCTGAGTGAAATGTCTTCATGTGGATGCAGTGCAGAGGTGCTTTCGCATACGTTTAATGAAAGCTTGTAGCTCTGTTCAGATGGTCCAAGTCACATATGTGTCCTTCTGGTGTCACGGAAGGTACCATTTGGTGCCATGATAGGTCATGGTGCTAAATGCTGTCTGTGGCTGTTTTTTAGGCCCCAAATAAAAGATCTCTTCAGCAGTGCTGAACTCTTTCCATCGACTCAATCTGGGCGAGAGGTGAAAGTTGGATCATTTCAGTCTGTGGCTCCTTGGGATGGCCTTCAGTCATTGCTCATGTGGTTCTCAAGGCCTTTCTGGGAAGGCCCAGAGCTTCAAACTCAGGCTTGCCTTATAAGAGGACTGGAGCTACATAAACACTGCTGTTTGTGGCCAGCCAATAAACCCTGTGAAGCTGAGCAGGTACCTCTTGTTATTGTCCTCAGGCAGACCACAGGTCCTTGCCCAAGGACTTTCACTCCACTAAAAAAAGCCTAGTAAGTGACGCCAATAAATTTGGGGGTTCTGTAAGAAGAATTGGAAATTTGAGGTCACAGCAATGAACGTTCTTGAGAGATGCTTATGGTGTTACCTGTGGCCTTGTCCTTTGCACTGCACTACAGTCGGGTGTACTGTGTAGGAGTAAGAACTGGGTCACCAGTGGCAGCCCACGTACATTTTGAGGGGAAGTGTTTTAGAAGCAATTTGAGGAAAACCATCAAGATAGTAGTGTGCTGTTATCATTATTCATCAGTAGATTTCCAGGTGGCTTCAAAAGCCAGTAATAATCACTAATCCCATCAGTTAGATAAGAAACCAGAGGCAGACAGAAGGAAAGAAGTTCGTCTGAAGATATTCAAAGAACGGCAGGAACTTCATCCAAAGGCAGTGCAGGCTTGCACTTATCCTTCTAGTTGCCTGCTCTTTTTAAATTTGCTGAATGACGCAGTCAGCAATAACTGATTTGTAGGTCATTCACGATCCTTTTGTAAGTCACTCATGTCTTTTGTGCACTTGCTTCAGAGACTCTGCCTGCATACTGGTTTTGCTCACTGCTAGGATTGCCAGACTGTTCAGATCAACCGTTGGACAAAACCTCAAAAATGACCTGCAAACTCTTTTTCCCTGCAAAAATTCCTTCCTAAGCCATGATTGCTGGAACAAGAAGAGAAAAAGTAGAGCCAGACTAGGAAAAAGTACACTAGAGCAAATTGAGTATGCTATGACTGCAGGCAACTCTGAGATAGACCCATGTCTTGAGTCTTGTTACGTTTTGTGAGCATTTGAGCCAAAACTAGGAAAGCCTTTTTTAAGTGAGGTGAAATTGTATAAAGACATTTTAAAAAGCTGGTCAGGAAACGTGCTTAGTCATTAATGGATTTCTTAAAAAGAAGGGAGATGAATCAAACTGAGAAATAAACATTTGTCTTATTGGTATGAGCTTTTAACGGTGCCTAAGACATCACCATGAATGCTCTGATGGAGCAATATGAAATAAGTCTTCCTATTGGGATGGGGGTGGGAAGATTCAGCTCAGGACACAGATGACTTGCCAACTATGTCATCGGGTCAGCTGCTCCAGTGCTCAGGATAGACAAAATTCTCTTAACAAGTTAATGGGGGGGGAGTAAAGTGTCTTTAAAAGTGAGCAGATAAGAGGATGCTTTACTGCCTAGAATATACAGCTTTTATCCAGCTCTGTCCTTGCCCCTGGCCCTAGTCGCAGGCTGGTATGGTTTTTCATTTTCTCAAACTTTCTCACACACGTCTATGAATAAAAAAACATGCATATGTAGAGTAAGTTTATAATATGGATCAATTTATTTTTGTACTCTGTAGGAGAACTGTATGTATATATGCATGCAAAATGTAAGTATGTAAAATGTATTGTGTGGGAGTACATAAGGCAGCAAAACTCTTTCAAGAAGATTAATCTTTTTATCCAGTAGTTCATTACTTCAGAAGTTTTTACTTTCTTTTGTTAAAAATAGAAACTTTTCCCATACTATTCCCTTGGATTTGCAAATTGAATGCACTAGTAAAGACCTGTAGTAAAAAACAAAGCTCTACAGGGAATAAAAGTCAGGTTTGTAATGGTTTTCTCTCCTGAGAATGAACGCCAACGTCGACTCTCCCATGCCTAGTAAGGATGAAGCACGGTCCTCAGCCATCGGTGAGGAGCCTAATGTCCTCCCTGTTTCTCTCTTGATAAATTAATAAATCTGTAAGTCTGTGTGAACTAGTAAATCTTGCCGTGTCCTCTCTCTGTTCCCATAAGGAGAGGGACCCCAGGAAAGGTGTTTTGTATGCACCTTGTGGCACAGAGGGCTGACCTAAGCTGCAAAGGGCCCATCCTGCCTGGAAAATGACATACAGTGGGTAAAGCAACTTCTGGCCCTCACCCAGGGCTGAAACCTGCCTGTGCAACCAGTAGTGCAAAGGCAGATACCTTTGTACTTTATTATAGACACAGTAAACAAAGAATTTTTGTTTCTTCTTCCTTAGCTGTCATAATGAAATTTTATTATTGCAGTGGTTTTATCTGTCTCCTGATGAACATGAATGTCGTTAGCCTCTTTCCCACGCTCTCTGCATTGCTGTCTCAAGGCGCTTCTCTTAACTTCATGGCATCCCTTTCTTTCCACACCTCATGTCCCCAGCTATAAGTGCAGGCTGGGCTGTGGTGGCTGCGGCTGAGCCCGGGGACAGCTGATGGGAGGGAGAGCTGGAGAAAACCTGACTGCCGGCGTGTGGTTGCTGGGCATTGACCTCTTTTGGAGTGGCCTGAGCTGAGGATTTGGATTTTCAAGCTCAGACGCAGAGAGCAACGGGGCAGGTGTGTACCTCCAGCTGCCTGGTTTTGGTCCTTGGGCATGAGTGAATGAGAGGTATCCTTGCTGCAGGGACAATGGCAATTGTCCCCTGTTACTCTGGGCTGGACGGAGCAGGAGCACAGCTAATCAGCTTTATGTGCTTTCTAGGAAGCTGCTGGAAAGATGCTATGGAGAAGGCAGCCTGCTCTTCCTGCTCCCCAGTTGAAACCTGGACTCATGTTTCCCCATTCCCATGCGAAGATGGTCCTTTGCTCTCCAGGGAGGTGCCTGCTTGTTGCTCCTTAGCTGGGGCTGCAGCTATGAAGTCCTCTTTCCCCTTCCTCATGCTGCCTGTGCTCCACAAGCCCAGTGGTGACATGTTCCTTCAGGGATCTACTGGTGGCTGCAGTCTCCTGGAAACACCCCACCACTAACCTTGTGTTCGCTTTCACCCTGTCCACCCCATGCGCACTGGGGGATCTTGTGATGGCCTCTGTCCTGAAGAGCTCTTGGTCTAGATGCCAGGTGCAGAGACAAGTGCAATAGGGGCCCTACTTCAAAAAGATGCGTCTTCCCTGGTCACTGGCTTGACATCTTCCCAAAGGCCTCCTGGTGCAGATGGGTATTTGGGGAAGATTTGAATAAGGAGAGGGAGGAGGCACGGAAGCTCCATCTGGGCCTCCATCAACTGCTCTCCATTTGTGTACAGGGTTTATACTCTGCTGTGTCGTTGTCCTTGTTATCATTCTGGTGGCTCTGGTTCTTGCTCTGCCTGTTTTTTTTTTTTTTACTCCATTGTTGAATTTATTGCTCCTGGATTCTTTACTCTTGTTGGCTCCTGATAAATTACTGCCTCTTATTAGCCTTAAATTACTGCCTCTTACCAACCTTTAATTATTTGCTGCCATCATATCTTGGTGCCACATCCTCTTAATTAGTGTTGCCATACTGGTGGAGACTCCTCCGTGCCTTTGTTAAATCCATTAGCTTTGATTTCAGCTTGCTTTGGCCATTCTCACAGCTCTCCCTGCCCCTCCTTCCCTATCTTCTTGTGTTGATACTATGGAGCATCATTCCCATCCTTTCCTGTAAGCCTTTATGGTCTTACTGCAACCCTCTTTGCTCATCCTGTGCCATCAGCTCCCTGCTGCCTTGTTCCTCCACAGCCTGTGTCACACCTGCCTTTTTGGGGCTTGAGGGCGTTGGTGGATTTCTGTTGCTCTGTCTTCTCTCATTCTGCTTTTATGCATGCTCTGATGTCCTTTTCCTGTCCAATTTCCCCCACCTGTCTTATTTCTTGTTTTGCTATGTTTTTAGGTTTTTTTCTGCTGGTGTCCCAATTACTTTGGTGGGACTTCCTCCTCCCTTTTGCTGCCAAACTTCATTTTGAAACCTGCTTTTCTACTCAAGATTGGTGCTGATGGCTCTTTGGTGCCTCTTTTCTTGAGCAGCTCCCAAGAGCCTCCATCCTGTTGTATTCAGCCCACCATGTCTGGCTCTGGTACTTGCTTTTCCATGTGTCCTGCTCAGTCTCCTCCTTGGAGCACTGTGCCTGTGCTCTGACAGTCAGATCTTCCCTCTCTTGGTGCCTTTGAGTGCTCCACCTCTGTCTCCTGCCATGCCTGCTTCATGTCCTTGGCTGGTTCCACCTGAGCACTAATCGAATCCATGTCTCCATCCTAGCCCCCCATTTAGCCACCTTTGTTAACAGCTGAGGCTTCGCATGTTTGTACAGCATATGGTTTCCAGTCACCACCGTCTCTCTCATGCTCTGTGTTGCTCTTCCCCGGGGTCACGTCCATTCCCAGCCTTGCCACTGCAGCCATCTTCTCCCCTGCCCATTTTCCCACTTGTGCAAATCCTACCAGCTTAAGCTTTCCTTTCGTGCCTGCTACTACTAAAGTGTTGGCTGTGGAGAAGGCAAATTGAAACTTAGGGAGTCTAGAAGAGGAAGGAAAAGTGGTCAAAGCTAGAAACAGCCAAACCTTGCTGATGTGCCTAGAACTAACCTATTCTACCATGTTAGTCTCCTCTTCAAATTCCTCTGGTCATAAGCCATTGCTGAAATGTGTGCTTGCTTTTCTTGCCCATGTGCAGGTCCCAGTGCTCACGCAGTCATGCAGCCCTTGTGCCTTTTTGTTCACCCGTGCTGTAGGATGGCTGCAGCCTGCAGCTCACCCTCCTGCCCATCCTGCACCTGGGACTTTCCCTAGAATGGCCACTCTGACTTGCTTTGCATCCCACCTCTCGACACGGGGGCCAGCAATTGCCTTGGCGTTGCCGTTTCTTTCCCAAAACTTGGCTGTGAAAGTTTCCAGCTGCTGTCTGTGTGCAGCCAGAAGTGTTTTCTTTGCTGTGCCACATCTTCATGGCCTAGGTCGTGTGACCCATGGATGCTGTTGGCAGAGGCTGGTGAGGCCGAGGGCTTTTGCCAGGACCCAGGAGTCCCCCATGGTGGAACCCTTTTTCAAGAGTCTCGTTCCCCCTGGCCAGCGCTGTCAGTTCTCAGGACCTGTCTGCTTGCTCCAAGCATTCAGTGGGATTGCGGGAATGATTCTGCCTATGTAAGTCATTAGTTTAACTAATATTGTATCTCTTTATTGTAAAAATGTTCTTTGAGGTTGATTAATGAGAAGTGGGTGGAGATAAAATGAGCTCTGGTTTTGCAGGTGAAACACCATTCCTTTAAAACAAAATACTTGTAATGTCAAAAAAAAATAAACCCACTTAAAACAAACCTCTACTTCTTCCTGTGGGGAGACTATGTCTCCCACAGAAAGTTATATTTTCTCCTTTTTTTTTTTTTTTTTTTTTTTTTTTTTTTTTTTTTTAGAATCANAGCAATGTATTCCCTGCACGTCCTTAACTGCCTGTCTTTGGTCTCCTTCTTAATAAAGCGCTAACATCTTGGGTCACCAGGATGTAGCCCAGTGACTTGTCCCTTTGAAAGACATCAGGTGCGTGACAAGGTATAAAAAAAGCTGTAATATCTCAGAGCAGGGGACACAGCTTTCTGACTCTCCTTTCGTAGTGCCACGGCAGCTACCGGCTCCTGTTACATCTCGCAGGGCCTCTTGCACAACAAGTTGTTGACTTAATGATAAATCTTAGCAAACTCTCAAAATGCCCGCGTGGAAATCCCTCCCTCTGTGAAGAAACGTGCCCGAGAGCGAGCGTGGTGCCCGGCTCTGCCTATGCTGTGCTGGCTGTACCCCAGCAGACAGGAGGCTGCTGCTGCTGCCCGGGGGTGTCCTGGTCGGCTGCTGTGGAGAGGACAACACAGCCCTCCTCCCGTCCTTGGCCAGGGCTGGCAGAGACCGTGTAGACTGCAACAAGTCCAGAAAGAGCCTCCCTAGGTGTGGCTCCTGACTGTCATGTCCTTATCAGAAAGCTGTGGGGAAATCTGTGTAAGCCCTATTCTCTTGCTAAATAGAAGTTCAGCTTCCAAGTCTGTCAGCCGGGCTGGAAACTTCTTTCCAAGTGGAGGTGCCTTGGGGAGATGGCAATGTAGAGAAACACTGCAGCTCTTGCGAGCGTCCTCATATCTAGTCTCTAATACCACCAGCCTCTTTTGGTGCACAACTTGAGAACACTTTGGTGGCACCCATGGCAATAGGGGGAGGATTCTCTGGTGGTCACCACAGCGCTCTGTTCTCTGGTGCTGTTAAAGACCACCTTTTGCTTTTTCTCCATGGGACATGCTAACCAGAAACGAAGGCTTCCCCTAACAGTTTTAGAAATACCTGGTCATTTTGGTTGTATGATCAATCCCTTAGAAAACCCTGGAACATCAGTGTAGGGTGCCCTTTTCTGCAGATTCTTTGTGCTCCATGGCTGGTTGGGGTGAGGACGGGTTGTTATGTTGAGACTGATGGTTAAGCTGCAAATGTGGAGCCCGGGCTGCTGAGCAGAAGATGGCTGAATTAAGTTTTAAAAAAAAAAAAAAAAAAA
>RSEF01000001.1:105345553-105365558 GCA_003993805.1 Himantopus leucocephalus | reverse complement strand
AAAAAAAAAAAAAAAAAAGAAATCTGTGCCTGGCTGCAGCCCAATGCCTGTCTGCCTTGGCACGCTCAGCGCAGGGATGGGTGAAGAGCAGGAGGGGCATGTGTGGGGGAATATGCCTTGGCACTGCAGCAGCATGAGCAGCGTGGCCCCTGCCTGCGCCGGCGGAAGCGGGTGGGAGGTGATGTGAGCCTGAGAGCTCTTGGTGGCATGGCTCAACTTGCTCTCCTGTGCTCTCCCAGGGCTGTGGCCCTGGCTCTCCCTGCTGCTCCGCTCCCATTTCCCCTTGTCTCCCTTGCTTTTCTTTGCTTCCTGATGAGCTGAACCTTGTTTCGGAGAGGGAGGGACACTGGTGCAAGTGAAAGGGGTCCTCAGCAGTGGGGAGAGCGGAGGATTGTTCTTAAAGCATTCTCTCACCTCTCCCTTTCCTGCTTTTAGAGGAGCAGCAAAGCACCTCTGGCATCTGAGGACCGTGCAGAAGCTTGCCTGGGATGGTGGCACCAGGAGGGTGCTCTCAAACCCCAAGCTGCTCCCTGGTGGTAACCCCACTCCCAAAGCTGTCTGTGCAAATGTGCTCGTGAGCGTGCGGGGAGGTTTGGGGCCGAAGGGCAAACACATGCTGTTTGTCCTGTGGGGGGAAAGCCTGTCCCCACACACAGCCTGTCCTGGAGCTGCCTGCTAGCTCGCGAGGCACGCACGGGGAAAGAGGGCTGCGTGATGGGGATCGAGTTCGGTGTTAGCCGTCATAACGTCACATTAGACTCCCGCCATCTCTAGTGCAAAGATTTTGGAAGGGCGACTTTCCGGGCGCTGTCAGAAGACATGCAAATGCATGCAGAGCCAGCTCATGCGCCCGGCAGGGAACAAGCCTGCCCTTAAGGTAGCAGTGGGTGGGCCAGCCAGTTGTCTGGGCCTGAGAGGTGGGAAACACCCCAGCATCAGTCCTGGCTCCAAAAGCAGGCAACACAACTGTGTCGGTAATTGCAAGCTGCACGGGGACTCCTGACAGCCCTACCCCGCACTGGCTCATCCCTGTCTGGAAGGAAAAGGGTGTTTTTCTGCAGCGGAGGAAAGGGGGAACTGCAGTCTCCTCTCCATGTCGGTCCACATCCACTCTGCAGCGTGAGGAGCAGCTCTGGCACAGCTGGCTGGGGGATGCTGTGCCTTAAGCCTGTTTTCTTCTTGACATTTCTTAATGCACCAGCCATTGCCCTGGTGGCACGGAGACAGTAAGGGTGTCCTCTCCCAGGAGAAATCACGCACAGCGGGGGTAGCGCAGGGCAGGGCAGGGCGTGGGGGCTCTGCCCACTCCCCTCTCCCTGTGTGGGAAAGGCTGCTGAGGCACTGGGTGCCAGCGGCACCCTCATCCCCCGGGCGCTGGGCCCTGGGGCTTGTCTGCTTCCCTTGCCAGCAGCCCGGGTGACCCTTCCAGCGCCGTCCCTGCAACAGTCACACACAGCTGCTCGTGGGTGCTGGTGTGCGTGTGTGTGTTGGGGGGGGTCAGTAATGGGGTTGTTTCAGGGAGGGACACCGTGGAAAGCTGTCAGCCCCTGGTTGGGGGGGAAAAGAAAATCCTATTTCCCTGAAGGCTATTTCTCTGACCAGAGCACCCTGCCCTTAGGGAAAGACCTGTGTCCAGCAAGGAGGGCTTGGCACTGACCCCTCCGGGGTTTGAAGCCCCTTTTGCAGGACGGGCGACGTCAGAAAGTGGTGGAAATGGGCCCCAGCTCTGACTCCTCCAGGAATACGGGTTGAGATGCTGGGTTTTGCCCCATCCTTCCTCATGCCCACTCCTACTGATTGCCACCTCCTCGGCTCTGCCAGGTGTTGCACGGCCTCAGCAACTCTTCCTACGTGCTTTTACTTTTTTTCAAGGCGTTATTTTTAACCTGGGTCCCTTCACTGTCTGCTCATAGGTTTTGTCCCATGGACGATGCCTGCCAGCAAGAGACACGAGCCCTGCAGCATGGGGGTGGATGAGCGGCAGCGCGGGGAGGAAGGCAACGGGAGGAGAAAGCCGGCTACAGTGCTGCAGTTGCCTTCTCCCCAAATCGCATGGGGAAGGGGTTGCGCTGGAGATCGCTCAGCCTGTCGAGGCAAAGCGATGCTGTCTCGAGGAGCCCTGAAGCCCGCTGGATCCAGGGGATGGTCTGAGATCTGCTCCTGATGTGGTGAAATCCTGAGGGATCCTTGTGGCTCCTCTGGGATGCAGAGGGAGGTGAGGTTGTGGACTGGCTGTAGGAAGGTGTGGAGGGCTTTCCTCATGTTTCTGAGGGGTTACGGCAAGTGCAAAAGGTGAGCAAAGCTAGTCAGTTGGTGAGATGAGGCTATAATTAAAGCCTTCCAACCTCCTTGCCTTACCTAATTTCTCTTAAATCGAACCTTAAATCTACTTTCCTTTTCCTTACCCAAGGATAAATGCAAAGTAACGCAATTAGGTTCAATGAAAAAACAAATAGTAGAAAACTGATCGGAGATGATAATCTGATTTTGTCTCCTGTCAAATGGTGGTCTTTCTGCTACTTCCTCGCCCTGGCAAAGCCTCAATTGCCAAGGGGACTTTTGCCTCATCTATCATTCAAAAATATCGTTCCTCTTTAATTTTAACGCCCAAAACCTCCAGCCAAGCAAATACTTAGCGTGCGCAAAGCTTGCACCAAACAAACCAGGACAAATTCCCCATCACTGTAATTATCCTCCAACACTATTCCTTGCTCTCAAATAGCTGGGATACCCTTGCAGGGAGGCTGCGGCTCACCGGAGCCCCAAGGCATCGTACAGGGCTGCTCTGGCCGCTTTTCCCACAGCAAATCCTTCCTTTCTCCCCCAGGAAAGTGCTCTGGTTTTAGTGCGGGCACATGGCTCCCCAAGAAGTGAGGGCTCGCCTGTGCTGGTGGAGAGCGGAGGTGAAAAAGCCGCATGGCTCTTCTCCATGCCCGCGTGTGGAGGCTTGCCCAAGGTCTGCCTGGGCCGTACCTCCGAAAGCAATTGCTGCCGAAGAGGGTTAGTCACCTGACGGAGACTGAGGAGTCTCTGCAGCGTACCTAGGTATCCTAAAAAAACATGGCACTGGGGCCTCAGCTTCACGTCTGTGAAATGGCTGTGGTCCTTCTCTGGGGGCTTTGGGAGGGAGAGGGAAGAGGCCATGTGAGCATAGCAGATGGATCTCTTGAGTCCTGCCTTAGTGCCCGGTGTCCACACTAGCTTTCCACATGCAGATAACAGTTATTTTATTCCCTGATTTCATGCATCTGGTTGTGCAGGAGAGATTTACCAGCACGCTCTACTGAGACATTTGTAGGGAGACGTATCCTCTGTTTAGACCCAAGGGTAATAAAAATCAGTGGGGTACACCTTTAGCGCCCTGCGTGTGGAAGGGGAAATGAGACACTGCTTTGTGCAAGGATATTGCGGTTTGCTT
Organism: Himantopus leucocephalus; assembly: GCA_003993805.1. NCBI lineage: Eukaryota > Metazoa > Chordata > Aves > Charadriiformes > Recurvirostridae > Himantopus > Himantopus leucocephalus. The sequence continues at coordinate 105,362,140 of RSEF01000001.1, read as the reverse complement.
GTAAGGCAGATTTTGGCACAATTCTGAACAAGCCCCCGTGATTTTTGTTTCCATTTTCCCATTAAGCAATTCAATTCAATTTTGGAGAATGTTCAACCTGCCACTTCAATCTTTTTAAACTAGTGTAAGTAACTACAGTTTGCTCTGGTTAAAGCAGCACTGCTGGACTCCAGCCCTTTGTGGATGTACATAGGTTGCTAAAAATAGCCTGTTGCTGTGGTGAGCCCTGGTGGGCAGCTCAGGTCCCCCATGCCACTTGCTGACTTCCCCCCCTAGTGGGATGGGGGAGAGAATTGGAAGGGTGAAAGTTCAAAAACTTGTGGGTCGAGATAAAGACAGTTTAACAGGTAAAGCAAAAGCCGTGTGCACACAAAAAGCAAAACAAGAAATTCATTTACTGCTTCCCATTGGCTAGCAGGTGCTCAGCCATCTCCAGGAAAGCAGTGCTCCATCACATGTAAGGGTGACTTGGGAAGACAAATACCATAACTCTGAATGTGCACCCCCTTCCTCCTCCTTCCCCCAGCTTTTATTGCTGAGCACCACATCATATGGTGCAGGATAAGCCTTTGATGAGTTGGGGTCAGCTGTCCCGGCTGTGTCCCCTCCCAACTTCTGGTGCACCCCCAGCCTGCTCATGGGCAGGGCAGCCTGAGAAGCAGAAAAGCCCTTGATGCTGTGCAAGCACTGCTCAGCAGTAACTAAAACATTAGTGTGTTATCAACATGGTTTTGGTCACAAATCCAAAACACAGCACCATAGGAGCTTCTTTGCAGAAAATTAACTCTATCCCAGCCAGAACCAGTGCACCTGTTTTTTCCAGTGAGGAGGAGTAATAAGTTAGAGCTTTTATCCTGGTATTTTGCTACAAGTGCACTGTTCAAAGGACATTGGATGGACAAGATTTGTAGGTAAAGGTAAAATCTTTTATTAGACCAACTGTTATAACTGCAAAAAATTAAGACACTCTTTTGGGAACAGAGTCATTCTTTGCTTTGGGGCCGTAGGCATAAAACCTATTTTTTTTCCACCTGTACCAATTAGTTTAATAAAAGACACAGGCTTGCAATTGTGCACCCATAGCGGGTGACTGCCTCTGTACTGGTGAGACTACAACAGGGCAAGAAGTATAAAAGTAGCACGTGAAGAGGAGGAGCTCTGCAAGTATACAGCGAGTATATAAATCAGGTCAAAGAAATGAACAAATTAACCTGTCAAATTCAATAGCTCAACATGGCACGTAATCCAAAGTTCAACTTTGTTTAGGCTTTTATTGCTCGCTCAGGACCAACTGTTCCAGTAACTTGCTGCTGTTTGGGCTTCTTTTGAGTGTGCGTGTTAGCGCTGTTGTTTCAAAGAAGTAATAAAACTTCAAAACCTGGACTTTGAGTTTCCACTGTTTGTGCTTGGGAATTGAAATTTTTTAAATGGAATTTGTCTTTATCACCTGGAGAGAGCGTGTGTGAGAGAGCGCGAGTGAGCAAGAGGGAGATCTTTACATATCTACATCATCTTGAATTTCAAAGGGCTTTACAAATCTTAGTCTTCCAAAATCTACTAAAATGCTGTGCTTTGCATATGATTATATGAAGCTCATTAGTAAGGGTACTAATGAACCTCTGCACACCCGAGGCAGATAAATGAGGTTCCAGAGTAAAATGATTTGCTTAAGGTCAGACTCCTGTAAGTTGACAGCAGAGCTGGAAATAGAAACCATTGTTTCCCAGTCCCTCGTACCATATTCCCACGGATGGAATGTGTTTTGGTTTTTTTTTTTTTTTTTTTTTTTTTTTTTTTTTTTTTTTTTTTTNCATGCTCTTTCGCTTCTTGTGCTTTCAATGTAATCTTCACAAATGCAAATGTCCTGACCTAGAGCTATATAAGGCCTTCATTAAAAAACTCTCCACAATATCGGTCTTCATGCAATTGTATGAAGCAGAAGGGATAGCCCAGTTTAACAATTCCCACGCCTCGTAAAATGATTGGCCTAGTTTCTTTAAAGTGGGTTTAAGCCATAGCCCCCAACGTGATTTAACACGGAAGCCACACTATTAATTGTCTATCTTCTGCCATTAAGGTAGTGAGTTACTGGAAAGTGAGGGAACAGTGTTTGTCTTTCATGCGGTAACAGCCAATTTTGCATGTTTTTTTATCATTATTTTCAGGCTGCAACAGAGCGTACTGACCGTCCTCCTCCCTTCTGCTTTGAGGAGCTGTAATTGGGACGGGGATGAGTGCAGGGAGGTGCAGAACTGGTGCTGCACAAGAGAAGCCCCAGTATTGGTGTCAGGGCTCTGCCCTGGACATGGGCAGCCACCAAAACACCCCGTGCCCACATCCCAGGGAGAAACTGGGGGTAGTGTTCCCACCCCGGGAATGGAGACAGGCTGCGTTAGGGAGATGCCTAGAAACTCCCGGTTACACCCTTCAGAGGGTACCGCACCTCCATGACGGTGTGCTTTACCTGTGAAGGGTGAAACCTCCTCCGTGCTTTTCCCTTTCTCTCGACTACCATCTCTCCTTCCCCCCTGTACGCACAGCACGCCTTTTCCTCGCTTCCCTGTTACTGCTGGAGCTGAACAGCTGTTGGTCTCGTCAACAATTTGGAGCAAGGCCAGTGAAAGAGGCTTTTGGCAATTCTAGGCTTGCAGGGAAGACTTGTGGCCCAGAAAAAAAGAAAAGGTATATATACACACGCATATATATGCATGTATACATATACATATGAGAGAGAAAGCAAGGGAGAGAGTCTGCCAATAAGCCTACCATGTGAGTGCGTGCGTGCATTTTTTTGGCAGGGCACACGTGAATTTGTGCTCTGCACGTTTTGTACCCTTTCTATGTACTCTACTCATCCTGAGCCCAATTTAAGCTTGAATGGCTGGGGACACGAAATCGTTCCCTGGGATGGCGGTGCCGAGGAAGCCATTGGTACCCGCGGTTGTGGTTTACCCATGACCGGCCTCTGCGGCACACGTGGCACGGATCATCTGTCCCTGGGCAGATGGTGATTTCTCCGCCAGCGCTCGAGCCGGCGTGGGTAACGCTGGCAAGTGGAGTGTGGCAAATGAAAGCAAACAGTTCACTCACTTCTTCTATAAACCAAACAGATGAACACCCGTTCTCTTACTTATCTCAGCAGGGCTGAATCAAATGATGGCCACAGAGTTCAAATACCTCACGTTGATTAAAATCGGGTTTTTTTTTGTAGCTTATCTGAAAACAGACTACTTTTTCAATGCACTGAGACAATAGCAATAAAAGCTGTAAAACTGTGTTCTTCTTTTGGCACTAGCCCATTGTAAACAGCAAGCTACCGGGCTTAATGAGGCAATTCTGTACCATCACTTTTAATAACTGAATGTTTGTCTCCCGGCTGTTCAGGTGGGCTATTACGGGTATTTAATAATACTGGCAATGTTGTTATATGTTCTGCGCCAGCGCTGGCAAAGAGCAAGGTGATTCTTCCAGATAACAGCCCTGCAATAGCATTTTTCTGGATTTAACTGAGAGAAAGGCCAGGCAAAACCACTGCGTGCTTGTATTTAGCTTTGCCTGTTCCTTGCAAATGTTATTTCAAACACTGAAAGAGTTAAGCGAAATAATTACAGGCATAAGCATGTTGATTCTAGCTTCTGTTATGGCAAACATGAAAATGTATTGACCTAAAAGGTAAATGTTGATTGAAGCAAAAAACTGACGTCAATATAAACTCCAAAGCACTCTGTATCTTGATGTTTGGCACATGAACGCTGTACGGTATATATAGTGTGAAATACTTAGGTTTGTTTTAATTAGATGGGTGATAATCTGATGATTGTGGTTCTCATTTCAAGTGTAACAATTTACAGCATGACTAATTCTGCTGAAAAAACCAAAATTGACAATCTGGAGGGCTGAGCAAACTGTTAAATGATGGCAATTTATTCTATCAGTGACATCGATGGGGTTTTCAGAGAAAAAGATTTGTATACTCTGCTTAGTCTGCCCAAATTCTCAGGGGGATTTTTTTCTGACCACCATGTTTTGCACCAATATTTCCTCCCCACCCAGAAATCTGCTGATGGAGATCAGTTTATGGCTGAAGCTGTAGACATTTTGGTCCCAGTACCATCCTTCCCTCCCCTGTAGATGTGCTGGTGCTGGTTTGGGCTCTTCTCCCTCCTCTTGCCTCTCACAGCCCAGGCTGGGCCCCTTGTGCAGGTCACCCCACTGTCATCAGTCTTTCTCCGTGTAAACCGGTGGACCTGAGCTCATACTTTTCTCTGTCCCCAGTTTTGCACAGCACTGAATTATCTCCTGAGAGTAAAGCAGCTCTGGGCAAGCTGACCTGCCGAGGAGAGGGTGGCAGCAAGCTTAAGTCCTGTTGAGGCATCAAAGCAGTGCACCAGTGTGCTAACTGGTGTATCCAATGAGACTTCCACCATGTGCAAAATGAGGGAAAATTTTATTTTGCCTTTCCAGTAAAAGCACTACTTGAAGACTGCAGAGATGGGTCACGGCTGGTGGTGAAGGGGATTTGTGGGCAGTTCCCGGCTCCCAAAGGTGAGGGATGGGGCCAGGTCCCAAACGGTGGAGGTGGATATGAGCAGTGGGTTGGAGCCTGAGGACCTGAGGACAGGGGGGTGTACGAGGACAAGGAATGGCCAGGAGCTGGGAGGTTTGCCTGGGGGATGCGAGGGTGGAGCAGGAGGGGGTGGCGTGCCTGTGGCTCCGCTAGCGGCCATGCCTGAGTAAACTACGATTAGGATTAGACTTGTAAATCTCCTGAGAAGCCCTCGGGAAAGTGCCCATTGTGATTCACAGGGCTTCCCCCCATCTACACGCCACTGTGTGCAAACCCTGACTGAAGCCCTTGCTGACGCTCCGGCAGGGATGTTTCTCCAGCCATGGAATCTGTGTGTTCAGCAGCTGCCTCTGGCTCTGCCTCTCAGCCCGCTGCCGAATCTCAGCATATCAAAGCCCTCATGCATGGGCTTTGGCTTTCCTCTGCTTCTCTGAATTGATTAAAGCTTGCATTCATTTTTGTGAGGCCCCAGTGCAGGCCGTGAGCGTGGATAATGTAAACGTGTACATATCCTCCAAAGCAGCACCCAAGAAAAGAAAGGTGAGCTGGAAGATGAAAAAAATCATATGTTTCTTGGTTTCTTAAGACAGATCTGACCTCATACATAGGTTCGTATGTTTTCCCACTCGTGTTTCCTCACCCTGATATGTAAGCGGCAACTGACTGGTTTCATGGAGAGCGCTGATCTTGCCAACCCAGTATTAACCCAGGCTTAGCTTGAACTGAGGGGCTCAGGATAATGACTTGATCTGAAAGCAATTTGGAGTGGTGCTTTTTTTCCGTTCTGTTTTTAAGGCATGCCCATGTCCCACTTTTGAGCTTTTCTTTTTCCTTTAAGAAATTCTAAAGGGGAGAAACTTTAATTAGGACTTTAAAATTAAATATAAAAGATGACATTCTCAAGCTACCGCCTGATTCTAGCAGCTTAAGTGTTAAGACAGAGATTACTGATTTGAGACCTGAAGTGTTCCCTATTTTCATAACTCGACTACATTAAAAACACATAGCGTGTGTCTGTAGATTTGCTCAGAAAATGCTCAGGGGCTTGAGGAGGAATTAAGCCCATTGACTAGTTTTCCTTGAGCCTTGATGATAATTTGCAGGCTTTTCTTTTAAAGTAAGAATACTTTTTTTTCCTAAATATTTTTAGGTATTTGAGCTATGCAGTAAAACAAGGTCTCCTACATGGATTTCTTTCTGTTTTGCAGGGTTTTCTTCTCTGTGTTAACTCTGCTGCCTTCAGGGAAAAGCGTGGCAGACAAGACTCGTGCTTATCAGCAAAAGTCAGCTGGAGAATCCCACTGCTGCCTCTGCTGGGGAAGAGCAAGAAGGATATCCAAGTCGAAAAGAAGTGAATTAGAGAACTTGCATTTTCCCTCATCTTCCAGGTGACTTTTAACGTGGTGCATTTTTGTGATAGTAATCTGTTGTTTCAGGCCACTGCTCATGTATGTAGGTCTGGAGGGGACCAAAACCTGATGTTTCAGAGGAAATTTTGTAATCCCCGGTAACCCAGTTATGCGATGTGGCACAAACAGGGAAAAGAAAATGGGAGGGCTTGTTTCCACACCTGCCGCATCTCTCATTTGAGGACTGAACATCCAGTTTATTAAGAAATTGTGGTGATGTATTATTATAATTCCCTCATGTTGTGCAAAGCAGAAATTGTGTCTCCTGCATTTAAATGGCATGCTTTTTGTGACTGCTTTTGTGTTTAATATTGAAAGGTAAAAAGCATCTGGAGGCAATAGAAGGAGGCGGTTCAAATAAAAAACAGTCGAAAATGAAAGGCCTCTTACATGAGGCGTAGCTTTTGCTGTGTCACCTGGCTCATCAGGTGCGAACCCGTCTGGGGGACAGTGGTCTTGCCCCCCAGCTGTGGCTGGGCTCTGAGCTCAGGATGCAGAGTGCAGTACGGCTGTGCAAACTTATCTTGGTTACCAAAGGCATCTATTAAACTGACTCACCCCGAAGAGAGCCTACGGAGGGAAGGTAACTTTTCAAGGAAGTTACCCTTTGGAGTAAAATTGCTCTTGAAGAAACCAGGTCCTTCCCGCTGATGAGCTCAGGAGCTCTGTAGTGGCACTTCTTCACGTTGCAAATGATGTTGGGGATATTCACCTGAACAGCAGAGTGTGTTAGGAGATGAACTGCGCAGCCTGCTTGTCGCAATTCATCAATAAATCAAGGTTTCACGTAGTTTGTGAACTACTACTAGGTGATTCATCCTTCTCTTGGTATATGGGTGATGCTCCTCTTGCTAGACTGGGTATTTCCCTGCCTTCAATACCGACGCTATGTGAAACGCATCTTTTTCAGGGCTCCTCTTTCTGCCGGCTCCCAGCACACAGAGGCTGAGAGATTGGGTGTCTCCAGTTGCACCACTGCATCACCAGGGAGGACGACAGCGAGCAGCGTGGCCATGTACTGCCCATCCTATCTGACTTGGCTTTCTAAGGGTTCAGGGATCTCCTGATCTAGTTCTTGCATAAAGCCCAGGTGCAGGACTCCTGCTTAGTCACCCTGCCTTCCTCTTCCCTGCTTGGTGAGGAAAAACTCAGGAAAGCTGCAACGTACAGCTCAGGTAGAAGCTTCAGAAAAATGTATCAGAAATCGCAGCTGGCTGACCAGCGCAACGGCAGGCCATTTCGTTGTGTCGCAATGTTGGCTTTGCTACTGACTGCACATCACAGCTGTGTTTGGTGTGCTGGGATAATTTGGATGGAGATGAAATTCTGCATAGCTGGGGTGAATCATGGGCTGCAGGAGCTGCGCAAGCTCCAGCCGTGTCTTGCAGGGTGAGCTTGCGTTTTGAGTGACTCAGATGTTACCTTGTCGTAGGTTCTTTCCACGCTGTCAAAATCAATGCTACTGGATGATCATGTGGATGCCAGAGAGCAGATGGTTTGAGCTTATTCTCCTTTTTTAAAGCAAATTGGTGCTTTTTCTGAATTCTCACCCTGGTGTAAATCTAGCTAATTTCTGCCTATTCAGAAGAAATCCTTAGTAGCCGTAGGAGTTTATCTGCTGTTGACTTGCTACACATCCGTTTACAAAGCTGATACCCAGTGTCTGCATTCGCAGCTGGACAGCATGTGGGATCTGGCCAGGGGTAAAAAAAACCTCTTATGAATTATGAATAAACCCTGTCTGTGTTCTATGGTGGATGTTTCTAACAGCTGAAATAACATGCAATCGGTTAAATATTTGGATCCTGCATAACAACTGGAATGGCAAAGAAACAGAGAGCAGGTAACATTACTATACAATATATAAATCCAAGCTATACCCCTATCTTGGGTAACGTGAGTATTTACATTCACTTACACACACACATCTGTGCATCTCTATAGTCATTCTTGAGGTGGAGCTGCTACTGTGTGTGACATGCTGCTTGATAAACTTTTTGGACTGAAATGGAAGAAAATGCTTTTATTTGCTGAATAAAAATATAATGATTTAAACTTAGCTCTTTGCATTTTTTTTCCCTGAAGACATAGTGTACTACTTTTGCTTATTTTTTGTATTGACGTCTTTTTCTTGGTTATTTTTTGTGTTGACGTGTTTTTTTCCACATCAGAATATAAACTTCTGGCATAGCTATGCTTCTGGTTTTCTTGGGAAATAAGGAGTGCTAGCAAATATGCACCTTCAACTCCACCGAGTCAGTCGACTCCGCTAGAGAAAATGTGATGGTCGGTGCTGCTCGAGCGGGGCTTCAGCTGGGCACCAATGGGCAGCCTGGCCATGGGGACCCCAGCTTTTGGCAGAGCTTAGCCTGGGGGCCCATGGCCGCACACAGGGAGGGTTTGGGTATCCGGTGTGGTTTCACGTCCTGCCAAAGGAGTGCTGGGTGGGCTCCCATTCCCGCTCCCAGACGTCACACCGCTCCCCTTTTCTTGCCTGGGGAGCCCTGAGGTGCTCACTGCCCAGCGAGGGGAGGTTGGGTGCAGGTGGTGGGGACCTCCAGCAGCCTCTGCGGACCTCCAGCTGCCTCTGCCCACCCATCCCCACACCAACGCGGGAAACTGAAATGAGAAATGAGGGATTGTGGGTATGTCCAAAACCCTGCCGCCTTCTTTCATGCCCACCACCTCCTCCGGGCCATAAGCCATGAGAATGAAATTGATAAGAGGCAATTTTTAATGGGCTATATCTCTGGAAGGCAATCTCATCTAGCAGAAGAGGAGGCACCAAATGCTCGCTGGTACTCCAGTTAGTATAAGGTAACCAGTTGTTCTTCATTATGCTCCCCCCCCCCCCCCCCTTTTTTTTTTTTTGAGAGAGATTTTCTTGTGATTAGAGACTTCCTTTTCCCAGCACTTCATGCACTTCATTTCCAGCAGGGCTTAATTCCTGACTAAGACATGGTTTGCTAATGGCTTATAACCCTTCAATGGAAAAAAAATTCTCAAACGGAAAAATATTTGCCCAAGAATGACCTTAGCTTTAGGCTTAGAGCAAGCAGTGAAAAGACACAAAAGCACTGGGAGCACATGAAGATCATCCATCTCCCTTGATAATTTGCTTGAACTGAGTAAAAAAGGACTTGTTCCTTGTGGAAAATAGAAATGGTGGCTACTTGAAGAGGCAAAGTGCATATACTGCTGCTTATGAGACCAAACCACTCTGCATAAAAAGACAATAGGACAAGGATGTCTTAACTAATAAAATCCAGATAGCCCAAAACCATGTCTGAAAATCCATGGGGATATATGCAGAATGAAGGTAAAAATACCTATGCTGCTTTGGAAATGCACATGCAGTGTCTGGTTTGTATTTCTTAATAGGGGCTTACATTTGCATCAAATGGATTTCATTAGTTGCTACTGAAGAGCTCTTCCTGACAGCCATGCACTTCCCCGTTATTGGCTCAGGTTAAGTCTTCCCATTAAGTATAGATCTCGCCACACTTGGACAAATATCCTCTGATTACTGTATATGCCTTGATTCATGACCCAAAGGATGTGTACAGTTGTCCCCAGTGTAACACCAGGGCTGCCATGGACTTCAGTCCTACCACTTGCTTTGGATTGGGTTTTATCATATTACTTTACTACAAGGAGTCTAGGGGTTATAGCTGACGTTTGCCCATGTGGCATCTTGTGAGACTGGGTTTGCGCACAGAGATTTTCTTTTGATGGTAAGTTACTTAGATATATACTCTGAGTTCCCCAAACAAAGGCTTTTGTGATGTGAAAAGAAGAGCAGCAATACAAGGTCCTCTCAAGAAAGGCACTAATAACTTTGTCCAACAGCTCTCTACTCTCTTCTTCTCCCCTGCTCTCTCTAAAACTTCCATAGGCGGCACAGAAATAATTTTTGCACCCTTACAATACACCCTTTCTATCTGTTAAAGCAAATAGGCACTTCCACATGCACCCTGTGGATCATCAAGCCTGCTTGGCGCAGTCCTTCATCCTGGCTATTTGCTATGATTTTGCTGCCTTTTGGAACTGGGTCTGGATGTTATGACAATACAACTCAACGATGGCAAAGCAATGAAAACAAACAGTTTGTCTTTGTGTGCTCGTTCTTGGAAGAGGGATATGCCCAACTGTGGGAAGTCAGGGTTTACCTAAAGACAGGTGGAACCCAAACCACGGTAGGTGTAGCTCTGCTCAGCTCCAGACTATTACATCAGCAATGGACTTAATCCACAGAAAACATCTAAGGGTTATAAGTATGAGGGATCTAGAATTAATATGTGCACATTAATAGCAATTAATTTTTTTTCTGGGAGTGATTACTGGAAAATGATGGTGTTGCTAAGTAGTTGGTCTCCCTTCCAGCTCTGTAGTATTTGTATTCCTTTGCCTTTCTTATTGTTTTATGAGGATTTTTTTTCTGGTTTTGTTTGTAAACAAGGCAGCAGATGCCAGGGCCTAAACCCTATTAAAGATCTAATCCAAAAGCCGTGAAAGTCGGTGGTTATCTTGCCTATGAGCTCAACTGACTAACAAGTTAATAGCTGGACTAGACTAACAAGCTAATAATAGGATTATTTTAAGACCTCAAACAGAGATTGACTAACTCTTCCACACATGTACAGCAGTAATTCTGGCTATTCTTTTTATCCACATGGACTGGGGTGGTTAATCTTTTGCTCCCTGTCATCTACTACTGTGTTTTTGAATGGTAATGTTATATAATTTTTAATGGGAAACTGTGGATTTGGAGTGAAAGAAACTTTACATGAACTGTAGTTGGTCCCGCAGTCAACTTTGGATGTTTTGTTTTTGAGGGGAAAAAAAGCCATATCTGAAAAGCTCTGTTTGTAAATTCTGCTGCACTCAGCCTGCCGAGAGCCACTGTCCTTAGCCCGTCTCACCTGCTCACGCTCCTCATGTGTCCTTCATGCACAGAGATGCCTTTGCATCTGGCGCGGTAACCCACTGCCACGCTAAAAGTCTAAAATACTCTGAATGTCTCCCCTACACCTCTCCCTATCACTTATCCCTATCCTGTCTGACTGCGGGGAATCTCCGATATCTCAGAAAAGGGCAAAATTAGTTGAAAACTCGACCCAGCAAAAAGGTTGCAAGTGTTTGTTGCTAGTGGAGATGGTGATTTCTGATTTGGTCTATCCCAGCCTATCCAAAAGGACATCTGGTGGAAATGGCAGCAATGTTCTTTTTCCTTCTTTGGTTTTGAAATTAGATCAAAAATTGCCTATGTACATGATTTTAAAAATACCTGCCTCTTTGGTAGGGCTAAAACCAGGGTCTGCAGGTTTCTTTGAGAGGGCAACAGTCTTTTCTGGTTGTTTTGCATCTACCCAACGATGGAGAAATGAACTGAGAGCTGCTGAGCTAGACAGAGAGGAACCACATCTCACAGACGTTATTTAGACTGCCCAGATTGCAACACGTAATAGAAATGTTTCCTTTTGGATCTAGAGTGAATCAGAAAAATACCTTATTATAGAAAATGTCAAAGCATTTCCCACAATGGCCCCAATTTTGCTACGTCATTGCTCTTCCCACTTCAAGAAATGGCTTTTCAGTGAGTTTGATTAGTGAAGTGCTAAAAATTAACCTGGCTGAGGGAGCGTCTCCTGTGTCACGATTTCTACTGGCCAACGTGAGCATCATCAAGCTGTGGGCACTTCATCTGTGAATGTGGTTAGCTGTCTTTATAAGCCTTTAACTGTGGAAATCCCCTCTGTAACTCGACCTTTGCATGCTGGCGGGAAGCGAGTTGGCTCGGTGTCTCCTTCCGCACGGTCCCAAATGTGTCCTACCCTTACCCTTACAGAGCAGCTCTTCAGCCAGGGAGGCGTTTTTCTCCACCAGCCCGGCTGCTCTTACGTGACCATGCAGAGTTCACTGCAAATCCTCGGTGTTGACATCAGGAATATGACAGCCCTTATCCGGCCACAGACGTTTTCAAAAGCACTGGCTGGTGGCCCGAGTTACCTGAAGCAGTTACTAATTGTTTGGTGATGACGCAAATGCCGGGGTCCAATTTCAGCCCTGCTGCCGGCTCCCGGGCAGGAATGACCTGCTCGACTGTTATTGCCGTCCATATCCTGGTGGCAGGCAGGCCTGCAAATTCCCCAGGTGCTGCGCTCCTGCCATAGGTATGTTATACTGAAAGGTGCATTTCATTTCTTTCAGAGGGAAATACTCTTTCCTGTGGCCTTTGCTCTGATTTAAACCTGCGGTTTCCGCCCCTCCTCCCCCTATTATATATAGAAACTGTTCCTGGTGCCTGTCTGAGCATCATTTCACATATGCTTACCCCACAGACTTTTGTTATTCTCCAAAACTGTTGAAATCACATCCAATGGCTTAAAGACTCTCCTTTTCATACAGGCACCTGGCCTAACTCTCCTATAGCAGCCACATCGTACAAAGTTGTTTCACCACGACTTGTGCACTCCCCCATTGAACTGGAATTATCCTGTGCACCACCGGTGACGCTTGTAGAAAACTGCTGTAACAGCTGCTCAATAGCACCTCAGGCAGTTTTATACATTTTTACAAATGTTTTCACTTCTGATTTGGTCATTTATAGCAAATGCCATCTGATGTTATTTATGCAATGGTCAAAGCATAAGACATATCTGGAGATAAGTGATGGGAAGTACTAGACCACAGCCTTGGCCTCCTACCCAGCCTGATTCTATGATGTGGAGTGAGTCAGCGGCTCTGCCTCAGTCTGCCTGAGTAAGATGGGACAATAACATAGGTGGACTGCAAAGCTTGAGGGGTCCATCAGCCTGGTAGCACCTGCCACTCTGTTCCTATGATTAGTGGGAGAGAAGCGAGGCAGAAATACAGAGCTGGGGCTACTCAGGTTCCCTGGGAGCACACCACATACACCAGTGGTGCAACTTCTGCTGTCGTTGACTTGCTTGGGGCAGGTACCGAGAGGCAGGTAGGTGGGTGGCTGGGCAAAGGGGCCATGGGTGAGAGGCTGAGGCTGGGTGAAAAAGTATCCTGAACAACTGTGGTAGATATTTTCTGTGCATAACCCAGCGAATATTTTCGGTATGGCTTTGTCACCTGTATGGTTATCCAGTTCTGTCTAAGCTTTTTGCAAAACAATTGAAGTGGAGGCAAAAGAGAAAAAAAGCTCCTTGTTTTTAATGGTAACGTTTAAAAATAATATAAAACCATCCTCAGTGGCCAAACCACAGAAATTGCCATGCAGATCCAAGAGCAGGTGTGCCTCCTGGAGCTACTGGAACAGCATCAGAAACCTGCTAGATCCCCAGTAGAAAGTGTCCTCTTAATTCTGGGTCAAATTCTGCTCCAAATGTGGTTGAGAGCAAAACTCCTATTTACTTTAATGCTCACTGGCTTTCATCTGTTGTTTTTGGAATAAACTGAGATCAGACGTGAGAAGTGCAAAGCACGTCTGCTAGGGCAGGAGGAAGCCAATGATGTGCTGGGAGAGGTTGGGAATGAACTGGTTGGTATGTCCAGTTCCTTGAGATGAGGCCTTTTAGGAGTGTAACGTAGTGAAGGATACTCCTGGTCCTTTGGCATGAAGCTGAGGTTATGGCTTTCCATTCTCACTTCTCATTGTCCTTAATATCACCCACAAGGACCCCCTGGGTGGCTGCAGCCAAACACCCGTGTTGCACTCGGCTGTGGCACAGGTCAGTAGGACGTTTCCGTGGGGTCTTGTGTTGCCCCCTCCTGCCAAACCAGTGGCTCTGGGGGAGCCATCCCTGCGCCTGCGGCTGTGAACGTGACCTACCCAGCAAAACAGCTCTGTGCCTGGCATCAGGTATTGAGCTGTCCCCTGGCGTTACAGGTCCATGTGTCCCCCCACCCCCCCACCCCCAAGTGCATGGATAGGTGTTTACGCTTAGCTGGCTTCATGGAGCTTCATGGACTTTAAGCTCCACCTAAAAATAGCATCTGCCTTCTTCAGCTTGGGGCATGCAGAATTTCAGCCATTTTTTGTGCCATGGAAGTCATCCCATCCCTTCAAGAACAGCAGCAGGTTGGCTGAGTACGTTGATGTATTGTGACAGAAACAGGGAATGGAAGCAGGTAAGTTGTGTGCATAGGCTACTACAGGATGTATTTCTTAATTCAATTTCCTAACCGTATAGCCAGTCCATTTTGTGGGTCACTGTGGATATGAGATGGTAAGTCATGATTAACACAAATGTCCAAACAGATTCTGATCTTCCATCATTCTTCTTCTCTCTGTTTGTATTCATCACAAACTTCAGAAATAATTGACCTATTATTCAGTGGGAGAACTCCTTTCCCGCCCACTTTCCTCCCCCCTATTTCCCAAACCATTCCCTCTCACTTAAAGCCTTCCAAAACATTTAAGACTTGATACTCCAGAGTGCCGAGCACCCTGGCCCCGATTCAGTAGAGCACTTAAACATAGGAATAATTTCATTTGAAGTCAATGCAATTATTTGCATGCTTTAGTTGCTTTGGAGTGAATTGCTCCATATTCAATAGGGTGGAGCCCATCGAGTCCTTTCCTGGCTGTGCCGCTCAAGTTTGCTAGACGTGGAGGAAAGCTAAAGTAGCTCTTTTCAGTGCTTGTGCTCCTGGAGAACAAAAGAAAGCGGCACCTAGAAAGGGTATTTCTGGGCAGGATGGGATTGTGGTTCACTAATGCTGTATTGTAAAAGGCTTGTTCTCATTGTATTCTTATCAGAGCCTGGGAGATTATTCTTATCAGAGCCTGTAACACTATTTTTATCAGCTTGAAACATGATTCTTTTATACCAGGGCAGCTGTGAGGCTCCTAAGGCCTTTCCTTTTATTTACCTCTCTGCTGCACTTCTCTGCCTCTCTGCCATCAGCATTTGCCCTTTGGTATGAAAGCTCAGAGCAGACTGACATTCAAACATGTAACACTGGGCTGGAGGTGTTTTACCGTGTAAAATGCCTGGATGTCTGATTTAGAATACTGTCTCTCAGTTCCCATGTAAAAGCATGGCTCAAGTAAGGCTCCAGTGCCTATTTTAGGAGATTTAGCCCAGTGGTGCTCATTCTCAACAGCCCAGGCTGGTAGTAGAACATAAAGGTATGCAGCCGTGATTTTATCTGTGCTACCTCGGGCTGCTAGTTTGTGGTCTGGGATGAACTGAGCAGCTCTTTGGGACAGGAACATCATTCTATTATCTGTGGAGCCCAGAATAAGACTGGAGCTCCTAAATCCTCCTGGAAACAGGTAATTTTAAAATAGTAGTAGTAGTAATAATAATAATAATAGCAGCAATATTTCTGTTCCATCTTCTGTGTCAAGACCCCCAACTTGGCCAATATGCACATATGTGTATTTTGGTATCGTAGTCTGGAAACCTCAGCAGACTCCCTGCCCAATCCTTAGCAGAGGAGAGCTGATAGGGTGGCATCAGCAGATGTTCCAGGCCTCTTGTGAAGTCTCTTTGTTGTTGGCAGGAGGTTACCTTTGGTGTCAGCAACGCAAGGGGCTCTATAGGATAGTTTTTGCTGTGCCTGTTAGTGTAAGCGGTATGTGCATCATCCACAGCCTCAGAGCTGCCAGACAGGGATTTGGGCTCCAAAGGACTCCCAAAGTGATCCCCAGAGGCTCCCGTGTAAAATGCCCAGCGCAAGCACAGAAAGAGCAATTACATCTGCACCAGCCACCCACCGGAGCAGGGCCAGAGCGGGCTCAGGAGCATGTCCCCCTGGGTTACCACTCTGCCTTGCTGCCAGTGTGGTGCCTTGGTGAGCACAGCCCTGGCCCCCAGGGTGGGCAGGGACAGCGTGTCCATGGAGGCTGTCCCCCAGGGCAGCAGGGAAGGGTCCCGCTCTCCTGGCCAGGGCGTAGACAGGCTGGCTGCAGGGGACCAAGCCATGCTTTGACACTTGGCCTCCAGCCCCGGCCCCTTTTGTTTCCAGGCTTAATAACAGTCGAAGAGACCGGCCTTGACCATTCACGTTTGCAGTGTAAACGAGGCCCAAGAAAACTGTATGAATGCTTGAGGGTTTTTATTTTATCATGCTCATGCTCCTCTATTTGCTTTCCCACAGATAGCCTGTGTGTGGGGATGTGCCTGGTTCTGTTGGCGCTGCAGGGATAGCACCGGCAGCTGTGCACTGGGTGAATACCCACGCACTGAGCGCATACATGGGTATGTATGTATCCGCACGCAGCGGCAGCCAGGGAGGGTCTGGAACATCTCTGTCAGCAGCAAAACCCACTTCTGTGCCTTCCCTCTCACTCCATGTCTTACTGTGCCGCAACCAGAAAATGAGCAGGAAAAGTGCCATGATGAAGTGACTGGCCAGGAAAAGGATAGGAAATGCCAGAAAATGACCTGAAAGCAACCAGTTATGTTCCTGTCCAGCATTTTTAGCAGAGATGTGAAAACTGGAGCTTGTTTCGTACCACAGATGGGGGATCAGTGAAGCGAATGCAAGGCACATGTCTAACAGTCAGGCCAAAGGTCCGCCTCGCCCAGGGTCCTGCCCCTGACCCACAGCAGTGGCCATGGGACTGGGAGGGTGAGGGCGAGCGCCTGAGCACAGATACAGGCTGGGCAGGGAATGGATTGAGAGCAGCCC
>RSEF01000001.1:105308083-105345453 GCA_003993805.1 Himantopus leucocephalus | reverse complement strand
GCCCATGGCAGTGGGGTTGGAACTAGATGATCTTTAATGTCCCCTCCCACTCTAACCATTCTATGATACTATGATCCCAGCGGGGCGTGCGTGGAGCAGGATCGTGCCCCAGGAACAGGGAGTACTGACCCCGGCACTGCCCCAAGTGCAGGCAGAGGGGGCAGACGCGTGAGCATGTCTCTCTGCTGGGGCCAGCTGTAGCCTCCTCAGCAGCAAGGCCCTGCATGCATTTTTGGAAGTGCTTCGAGACTGTTTCTCCCAAGGGCTGTTGCTGTCTTTGTGCAGTGCAGGCAATAAAACCCAACGGCAGCAATGCCGGTGGGGACCTCACACCATGGCTCCCTCTCCATAGGCAGTGCCATACAGAGGGTTGTGCTGTGGCTGCTGGGCGATGCAACCTGAATTTAAGTTGCCTAACGTTCCTCTTTTTCTGCCTGGTTTTGGCAATTTTTAACTCCACCAACCTCCACTGAGGAAAGATGCCCAATGCGTCCCCTCTCCCTCCCTCACCCCGCAGAGCACCCTGTCCGCAGGTGGAGACAACACGCTGGTGAGTCCCACACGGCTGTGCCAGTTTCTGCAAGTTGGGTCACGGTTCACGGCGGCCGCGCTGGGCTGGTTTTCCTCATCTTTGCTCCTTCGCACCCTGCAGCCCAGGGTTTCAGCTGCCGGGGAGCCTCCATTGCTGCCTGCCCCACTGTGCCCATCGAAAGGGAGCTGCGTTGGCCCCCAGGGTTGCGGTGAAAAGGTTTGGGGTTGTGGCTGGAAAGCTCCCCTCGCTCAGGCACCTGAAGGGAAACCGCCCAGGTGTTTGGTTTTTTGGTTTTGTTGTCTTTTTTTTTTTTTTTTCCCTTAAAGTCCTGAGTTTAGAAGTTAGCCTTGTGGGGATTTTTTTCAACTGGTATGGGAAAGGTCTATATGGGCAGAGGGAAGGGGCTGGCCCCTGATTCCTGAGTACTTAAAGCTGGTGAAATTGGCAACAGGGCTGTGTCGTTCACTATGGCTATGTCTCCCTCTCCTACTGAGGGTTTCTCCTCCACAAAAGCATGGGCCTAGGCTGCTTGGAAAGAGGCTGATCCGTCCAGAAAACCCTTTTGATGTGGACTTCAGGAGGATCTGGATCAAGCTTTTAAGGTAGCTTGTAGAGATTTTTAACAGAAACTTACATCTAATCTAGAAATAGTATTGCAGACTGATATTATCCAAAAGGAATGACAAAATGCAGCAAAAAGACCCCTGTACTTCTCTAATCTCCAGCCCAAACCTAAAACCTCCTCTCCTCCTGGAGTTTTGCTAGGACTAGGGTATCAGCTGTACTATGTTTTGCCAGCAGAAGTTGTATCATTTAGACATCACAGCCTCTGACTGACAACTTCCCTGGCAAAAAAAAAGTTTGCAATGTGTACTTGGCCTATGTGATGTAGCCACGAGGCGTCTCGTCAGCAGTGGTTTATGCAGATATTTAGATTTGTATGAGTTTCGCAATTGCATTTGAAGCCCCTGGGCTGCTGGAGCGTTCCCTTGGTGCTGGAAGGGGCTAGGGCCCTCAGCAGTTTGCAGGGTGGAGCTCGTCATCTTGCTTTAAAGCAGCTCCTCATGAATGCTGTAGACTGAGAGCAGAAGGACAGTGGCGCTTCTCACTGCTTGTACCCAGGGGAATAAAGAGAAGTGGGACTAGTGGGAGCTTTCAGAAGCCTCTAACTCACCAGAGTAGCATAAATATCTTCAAGGGATTGCCCTGGGGTGCTTCTTAAAAAAGCAGCCGGGTTAAAGTGGCTTTGCTAAGTTTGTTCCCATGAATATGATTTTCCCCAGGCACACTTTTTACATATACCTGTTAGATAAAAGCTACCACACAGTAAAAGAAAAACAACACACAACCCTCTTAATTAAAGATATCAGGGGAAGGAGGCTCCTCATACAAAAAAAAAAAAAGAGATGAGGTGGTTCTGGTTTAAAGAGCCCTGAGAAATAAAGCTGCCCGTGATTGCTATGGTGGTCCACATAGGTTCCTGCACAAAGCCTGAGCCCAGTGAGTGCTGGTGGCTGGGACACTTACCAGGGGTTCCCAAACCCCTCTCACCTCCTCCACCCCAGACCAACCCCGCACTGCCCGGTGATGGCAGGCATCAGAAAACCCAACTTAAAAGCTGGTCCTGTCGATCTGCTTTCTGGGGCTGGTCCCTCTGGGTGTACCCTGCCTGCGGCCTTGTAGCTCCCTGCCTAGGTTATCTGCCCGCCCGTCCAGCCCATGTTGGGATCCCACTGTCCCCACACTCCTGGGAGGTCTCTCGAATGCCTGATGTGTTTTGGAGGATGGGCTCCTTCCATGCCAGTGACAGCGGGATGACACTGTCCATTTATGTCGGCATGGTCCTGGGCCTCCCTGCCCTGTCCCCACTTTCTGCGTGGCTCCCCTGCTTTTTCTTCCCCCGGCACCTGGTGAGGGTGGGTTGTCCAACTCCGCTTCTGCAGAGGTGTGACCCCCAGTGTGGGACGCAGTGATTTTTACATGGCGTTTGCTACTAGCCCATCATGTGCTATGGAAACGATGCCACAGTGCTCAGGGCCTGGCAGCAGTGAGTAGGTTACTTTGCCTACAGCGCTGAGACCGTAACGTGGAGGAAATGGAAGCAATGACTGGTGCCGATAGAAAAGTCAACTGTTGGACGTGCCTGTTTTGTGCCAGTTAATTCAATTATGCTGACGACTCGCTTTGATGTAAACTCACTCTTGTGAACAAGCTTGTGATCTTATATTTGAAAGCCAGGAAACTTCTGTTGTTGAAGATTTGGAAGCTGCAAAGGCTTTTGTTGGGGTGTGTGGTGACAGTATGGATCCATGGGATATGCCTTTCAAAATACATTGGCCTGGGACGTTGTGGAGGGAGGGAAAAGGTGGAAAGGTGCCTTCAGCAGGTGGGGACTGCTGAGCATTGGGTCTGAAAAGCTCATCTGCCTTGATGGATGTGTATCAGTTGTCTACTGGGAAGGGGTTTCACTGTACAATCCTATCTGCCCCACCGCAGCTTGTGCTCATGTGGGTGTTTCGGGAGCTCAGTGGCATACTGGTACAAACAAAAGCAGCAGTCTGGCACCTCGGTAATGAAGCAGTGGACCTGACCAAAATGACTGATAGAAAACGGATTTACGAGAGCTGTGTGTGAAATCTGGAAGATAGTCCAGACGTAGCAAACCCCTGCGAGAGCGACAGCAAAAGCTTATCTTGCTCTCCCATCGGTCTGCTGCTCATGGGAACCCGTGCAGCAAAGTATTTATTCAGAGGGCTAGTTGTGTAGGTGGCCGAGCGTGTTATCGCAGAAACGAAATGTTAGTCATGAGAGCGTACTCGCTAGACATGCCTTCTGCATGCGCCTTCTCGCGCGGCAGCCGGCTTTATCTCCTGGCAGGTTGCGGGCTCTTGCCAGCTTGGCATGGGAACGCGGCAGGATGGGACTTGACACGAGGAGTCTGGAAGGGAACGCTGCTCCGCCAGCACCGAGTGCTTCGGCTGCATTTCCATGTCTAATCGGTCTAATTCACATTTGAATTAATGCAGTGTATATGAAGATGCTTACAGCTAACAAGTGGTTGTGGTTTTGTTTTGTAAATCATTATCTTGCTTTCAGATCAATGAAACTAACTCCGTGGCCGACAAACAAAGTTAACGTACTAAGGCTTTCAAGCGTATGTAACTCTTAGGTTGGCTCAGGTTTTGGGTGCCCAAATTTGACCAAACTTCCAGCAGCTTTTAGCAACGCAGATCCTGTCAAGGACGATGAAAGCGGGCACAGCAAAACAGAGGGTCTGAAATGACAAATCCCTTGTGTTTAAATCCTTAGATCTGGTCTTTCCTTGCATGTGGAAGAAGGTATTATTAGTGAGGTGTCATGGAATTACACCATGTTGAGCCCTGGTTTTATGTAAGTGTGAAGAATCCAAAAACTTATTCCTCTGTGAGAAACAACAAGCAATGTTACGTCAATACAATTGCATGGCTGCTGAGGTAATTTTCCCTCCTTTTGGCTATTCCAGTAGAGTCAAAGCAAATAACTGGTAGCGTAGATTTTTCTCTTCAATACAAGAAAGCATAGGGAAACCTACTGTGCTTTGAGTAGGTTCCCCAGAGCAGCTGTGAAGGAGGGGCTGCAGGACCCCATTGCAGGGAGAAGGGGGCTCTGAAGGAGCAGAGGTGGCTTTGGCAGGTGACACACACCTGCAGCCCCATTTCACCAGCACCCTGATTTTCGATGGCATTCCCATCCGCCGACATGCTGTTAATTTACCTCCAGCACAAGTTGCCAAGGTTTTTTAACTATCATTTTCTTGTTACATATTGATTTTATTCTATTGCCTAAGGGTATATAAATAATTAGCAGAAGAGTCTTCCCATCGCATTTACTATGTAGTTAATTAGAAGTTTTATCATACAGAGTAGTCATGTGAGAAAAACAGTGTTGTAGTAACTCAAGTGTGCTCTTCCAGCTGGTGTGAAACAGCAGGTCTCCATTGACTCCTGCCAGTCCTTGTCATTTTAGAACAGCAGCAGGAACATTGTCCCAAGTGACATGGCAAACACCAATGACTTTTGTTTCATAAACACTCGGGGTCCCAGCATGTGCTCCAGGGAAGCTCTCACTGTTTAAGCAGCTTGTCCGGGAATTAAGCTGAATTGTTGCAAATCAGTGCATCGTTCCCTCATAGTTTCCTTCTTGTCACCATGGAAGGGACCCTGAAGGTCTGTGGCATTTCCACAGTCTTTGCATTCACCTAGAGTTTAGATGGTCCACGATAACAGTTTGCTTCTGGGCTCAGGGACTCTGGGGCTCACCATGGAAATTAGCAAATGCTGAGCCCTTCTTTGCACCTCTGCTAGGGTTTCTCCTGTGGTAGGATTGCCCTCCATGCATTAACCAGCTTTGCTATGGCAGGGAAGCCTTTCTTGCCTTACAGCACCAAGTTTCTGGGTCAGATAGTTCGAGCATCCTTCTCTTCTGCTCCTCTCTTTCATGCTGCGGATCCATGCAGAGTCTCCCAGAGCCAGCTGACAGTGGGTGCTGTGTCCGGCTCAGGAGGTGACAGACATCTCCACCGACATGTCTGAAATGGCCTCCCTTCAGAGTGTGGCAGTGTCTGGCCTGCGGCTCGCTGAGGGGCAGAGGCTGTGGGGTTGCACCTTTGCATGCCACGCTCGACGGTGGCAATCACTGATCAGCTTGTGGGTGCTGTGAGCGTTACTTGTGCCGGCTGCCTGTGAACTACACTTGCAGGTGCTGCTGGGAGTGGCAGAAACGAGACGTGATTGTGTGTGGCTGTGTACGTAGCAGAGATGAAAAAGAAACTTGCACATGCCAGTAGGTAATTTGGGCATTGATAATGAATCTCTCCCTTGTAACTGGGTTGCTTAAATCCAGCCCATGGCCTGGAGAGAATAATGTTTATTCCTGAAAAGGAGGCTCTTCGGCACGCTTTTCTGGCTGCAGTCCAATGACTGATATCCGTTTCTTAAATTGGGTTAGGTACATGTGCATCCTGGAGAGGAGCTGAGACTGGTGGCTGGTTGAAGGCACAGCTCAGTCTCACCTCGTAGCAGAAAGTGGCTCCTGTAAAGCTGTGAGGAAGCATATGATACGCTGGCCTGGGTAGAGCTCCATCTCTAGACCCTCACCTCTCTGGAAGAGGTGTTGTGCCAGGTGGTCCTCTGAAGCTGCCTGTATGAAAGTGTTTGCTCCAGCCTGTGACACACAGAGACCATTTGTGCTTTGGCAAGGAAGGCAAGACCAGCCAGAAGCTGCTTTTGAGTCAAGTGCACTGCTTCATGCTAAGGAGATGGGGTCTCAACAATCGGAAGAGCAACTGAATATATGGGCTGGTGGCATTTCTTTGGAGAGGTCCCCAGTCAGCAAGATAAGGGTGTGTAGAGGTACAGAGCAGGACATCTCCCAGCGGCACCCCAGGGAGGGTGTCTGAGCAGAGACCAGGGTTTCGGCAGCTCCAGGTTCTGCTTTCAAACCCTCCGTTGTAACGTGCCTTAAGTGACATGCCTTTTATTGCTGCCACCACTAGTCTACTTATATGGCAAGCTCTTTGGTCCTGGGTGCTATGTATTTTCCTGTTGTTCCCCACAGCCTTGGTTTGATTTGATGCTCTTCCAGGGGGTGGGAGCTCCTCACTCTGCAGAATGGCGGGCACCTAAGGTGGCTGCTGTGCCAGGGGCACAGACGGGCAGCCCGCCTGGGGAGGCACAGCCCAAACTTGGGCTCTGGGGATCTCAGTTGCCTTCTGGGTACTCTGCTGACTACCTAGGGCTGGTATAAGCACCTAAGTTAGATGCCTAAAATTACGCTAAGATGGTGTGGTGATCCTCCTCATCCCTTTTCCGTATGCACTTTTTTTTTAACCCACATTCATGTTTCTATATGGCTGATGGCTGATTTATGGCCAATCACTTCCACCCAAAGGCCTTTTTACATACAGTCAGTGCTGTGAAGTGGCCTGTTCCTGGTTAATTGCAACACGCTGGACATTGTTCTGTGAATCTTTGTTGGAGCCTGAAATGAGGGCTCATCTATTCTTTGAGTGCCTCAAGATTGTGGTCTGAGATGCATATTCAGTTTGGTTGATGTTAGACAGTATTTAAAAATACAGTTTCTGTTGCATCAGTGGGAAAAGAGGAATTCTGCTTGCCAAAAGCCCCTTCCTCTTAGATATCTATCAATGCCTTGCCTAGCTTAGATAAAATATCTGCATCATGGCTCAAAGCTATTATCGTGTAAGAAGTGAGCTTCCCATCTGAATCTTGCATGAAAGAGTGTATAACCTCAAAATTAATAACCTCGAAATTAAGCTGTAAGTGTACAAGCAACAGCTGGACTATAAATTGGTTGCTTCTTCAGAGAAGGCTTTCTTTTTTTTGTTTAAAAACCTGGCTAAGCAATATTGCTTGTCTAGTTGTAATTTAAGGCAAGTTCACTCTAAACCAGCTGTGCTAAAGGAAGATATTACCATTACCTGCCTGCTCGTTACTGCTTCTGTGCCAGAGGGAGGCAGCTGCAGGAGTGACAGCCCTCTCCGGGGTGTCGTGGCGGGATCCCTGTAAGCATTTCCCAGGCACAATCCCTCTGCCTAGAGCAAGCAGCTGGCTCTGGTGGTTTGAGGGTTTGCCCTCAGCACGAGTGCACAGGGCAAGCTACTGGGCAGGAAGGCAAGCGAAGCCCTGACTCGATCTGCCAGCAAAACCGCTTGTTATCTGTAACCCACTGGAGATGAAAGGAGCCCCGTTTACCTATTTAAACTCTTTGAATGAGCGCATTGTGGCTGCAGTACATTAAGGAGGAAAGCAGGTTATGGGCATGTCGGGATGCTAAGCTGTTGAGCTGACACGGCAACATGTGGAATTCTTGTCCATCCGTGAGTCCAGAGTTAGAGCGAGCTGCGGTGTGTAGCAGTGAAACAAACCCCAAGTAGTTTTTGGGCTGGAAACAAGAGAGGCTGCTTGTATCCCCTGCAATGGGAAGGTGCCCCGTGATGTTTCTAAATGGTGGAGGAGGGAAAGGGCAGCAAATCTTTGAGTGCCTGTTGTGGTTCAAGTGGACCCTGAGCTCTTGGATATTTGAAGTTGCAGAATGATGTTGCATCTGATGGGAAGCGACACTGGTGTCTGTGTTTAGTTTTCCATGGGCCATGTGAAAAGGCTACGGGGAATGCCAGCCAAAGCCATTTCAACTCTTGCCTGTAATCTTTACGTATTAGGGTGACTCCTCATTTCAGCATCAAGCAAGACATTTCAAAGCTCAGAGAGCTGCTTATCTCATATGTCATGAAAGCAGCGATTCTGTTGCTGGAGAGCAGGGAATCTAGTTTTTCATTATCAGAGTATGATTTCTGGGGTTGATCTTTGAGCCTCTCTGACTCTAAAGCACTCAAGAACTACCACAGCTGAGTGGTAGCTAGCATTATTCACCCTAACTGGTGTTCTTGGTGAGGCTTTCCCAGTTAGGTTTTAGCAGGAGGAAAGGAGGGGGAAATGCTGAAATTACTCTGCAAGTAACTGATCAGGAAACAGTGGTCTCCTTGCATGCCTGCAGTTAACCTTCGGGTGGGAGGCTCCTGGAGTCCTTTCCAACTAGCAGAAGATGTCGTGGTTGGAGTCTGTTGTCTTCTACTTAAAAGTCATGTATCAAGGGGTTTCCCTTTCAGGAGCTGCCCGGTATGCAAACTTCCGAAGCACGCTTTGATGAAAGGTAATCATTGTCACTGCAGAAAATATCCCGCTTGCTAATTGAATTCAAATCAAAACTCTTCATGCCTGAATGCGTCTGAGGGAGAGGATGAGCTGGCCAAAGCAGACCGCTATCATCCTAACTAGCTTGACACTGCCCTAATGAATTTCTGGGTTGAGGATGAACTTTCCTCCCAAAACATACATATCTGCAAACACAACTGTGAATGTGGCAGGTGGAGAGGCTGCAATTCAGCACACTGCTCCAGATGCAGATCTGCCTTGAAACAGTGATCAGGGCCCCGTTCCCCTCTCCAGCCCTTTCAGTGGCTCTAACATGCATGTGAAGAACGGGCTGTGCCGAAACACTCACAGCATGACAGAGAGGGAGGAGAGGGATCTGGCAGCAGCAGGGGATGGAAAGAGACGAGGAAGCCTGGTGGGAAACCAGGCTTATCCCTCCACGGTTTCTGACAGGGATGGCATTTGTGGGGTTGTTGAAGGACACCACATCTCTCTCTAGACGTGCATAATGCAGAAGCTGGTGTTCAAAGCAAGGCCAGAGGACTTGATTCTGACTTGAGGAATCGTTTCCATAAATGTTCTGTTGACCTCTGGAGGTGGTGAAAACGGCTCTCATCTAAACCAGATTCACACAGAAACAGGATCAGGTCTTGCAAAATATTTGATCATTGCATCGGATGCATCCGGGTAGTCTGGCACACAATAGCTGTTTTCACACTCTGACAAGAGCTTCGCTGATTGCATAACTGGAGAGGGAAGAGAAACGTGGAGCTGCAGCCGCAGCAGCTCCACGTGGTGCGAGGGCAGGGGCACGAGGGAGGCGTGCAGGGCAGAGGAGCCAGGCATTAGCAACATGAAGTGAAAACCCAAACCAAACCCAGGAACCAAAGCATCGCAGGCAGCTCCTATTTGCTTTTCTTTCAGATTTGCTTTAGCAGCAGCCAAGTGAACCCCACGCGGGCCTGGTGTTTCTCCAGGAGCCCTGGCTCCCTGCACGGCGTGGGAGGAGGCAGTGGTGGCACCCCTCACTGGCTGGGTCTTTGCCTGCCACAGGAGCTGCTCCTGGCCTGGGGGTGCTTGAGGCTCCCTTTGGGTCCTTTTGGTTGAAGCAACCCACCAGCTCGCCCCGAGGCTTCTCCCTTCCTCCTTTTTAACATGGGAAGGTGGGTTTTTTTTTCCGCCTCTTAGAAAGAGCATTGGCAAGGTGCATCATGGTCAGCAAGCAGGAGCTTACAGCCTTGATCAGAGGTGGCAAATCTTCTCTCACAGCTTGTGTTGCTGCACCAGGGCTGGAGGTGATGGCTGCTGACTCATGACTCATTCGCACCGCGGAGATGAGCAAGGTGCTGAGCTGAGGACAGCGAGAGATGGGATTTGGCAATGGAGTGAACCTTGCTGTCTTCTCGTGTGGGTGTGGAGAGCAATTCCCTCAGATCTGTTGAGTCAGTCCCATTTGCAGTGCTTGGCTGCTGGTGAGCCTCTGCTCGAGGGCAGGAGACTGGCATGACACACAGATGGGTGCAGGGAGGAGGAGGAGGAATAGGCTGAGCGTGAGGTGCCAACATGGGCATTGCCAGGCGTTAAAGGGCTCAATGGAGCTCCTGCATGAGAAGGACAGGGCTCAGGCCCTGCAGCCTCTTACCCATACAGGTAAGAGGTAAAACCAGCTGTTTATGGACACTGTGCATTAAACCCTGAAGCAGGCTGGTTCAAGGATATTTGTTTAGTATCATCCTTTCCACTGCCTTTTCATCTCACTCTTACTCTTGTGTTTCTCTCCAATGAGCTGGAGAAGCTCTGTGCGTGCAGGCAGGTTGCACCTCCTTTCAGGGTGTTCAGGTCACCTGAAGATGCTTCTGTTCCCCCAGCTCCAGCTGGCTTCTCCAACTCCAGTACCCGCTGGAAGTTGATTTGGTTTCAAGAAAGGGAAAGAAAACCACAAATCTGTGTGGTATTTAGCTCTTAAAATAGGCTTTATGCTACACTTTTTAAATGAATAAATGCCACAAAAAGAGGAAGTGATAAGAGTGAAGGGGAAACCAGTGACTACCAAGATGCTTGGCTTAGTTGAATCACCCAACCTGCCTTTCAGAAGTTAGCTTCCTACACTGCTGAAAACACTTACAATAAATGTATCT
The DNA here is from genome assembly GCA_003993805.1 of Himantopus leucocephalus. Taxonomy (NCBI): domain Eukaryota; kingdom Metazoa; phylum Chordata; class Aves; order Charadriiformes; family Recurvirostridae; genus Himantopus; species Himantopus leucocephalus. The sequence goes on along the minus strand of RSEF01000001.1, from coordinate 105,335,071 downwards.
TAGAAAAATGAGAGTGGTGATCTCAGTTTCTCTCTTTCTCTAAAAACAGAAAGTGCTGTTTGACAAAGGGGATCACCGCATGCTATTACATGATGTGGGAGGCCCCGTTGAGCCATCTTGCTGCAAACTAATTTGAAGAAGAATTACTCAGCGAAAGCTCCCTTGAAATAGGTTGAGACATACACACATTTCGTCTGCTTCCTAAAAGCAAAATGAGTCTGCACCGTGATTTAAAAAGAGCTGGTATATTAATCAGGGTTTCCCTAGCGATGAGTTACTCTGATTCTTGGGGATGCTGCTGGAAGGCTGCTTGCTTTGCTCAGGCGTTGCTCCGGTTGAGCCAGGTTGAACTGCTGTGGCTGTAATCTTGCACAGACGTTGTGCTCACTGTTTTAAAGGTAGTAATACCTGTGCCATCTGATAGTGCTTCAGTGCTGACTAGGGAGCAAATGCAGAGGAGAGGAATCCTTTGATAGAAAAATCCGGCGACGTGTGGGCAGGCTGCAGTTAGTACAGACACCACCCCAGCCTGGCAAGGAGAAGAAGTCTCCAGGAGCAAGGCTGTGGGACTGCGGACCACGAGTCCTCATCCATCCCCTATTTCTGCTCTTCAAAAATTGAACCGGGGCAGAGTTTGGTTTTAGTTTTCAGGACAGGGGCTAGTTTGGGATATAAGATATAAGCTATTTTTCACAGATTGGTCACTGGGGAGAAGACCATATAGGGAACAAGATGCTGCTGGATATTTACTTTAATATGCTGCTGCCTCCTGTGCAGTGCCAGATCTCTACATGCAAGACCTGACTTGCGGGACTTTACCATCAGTGCTACCATTTCTGTACCTATCCTTTCCGCCAGTTGTCAGTGTGAGCGCTTGGTACAGGCTGGCTATTGGACTGAGGTTGAGCAGAGTGGAGGAATTCAGATTCTCTCTGGTTTCTCGTAGTGTGTGTCACAACCTTAGCTATCTACGAGGTGTTAGTATCGTGCCTCTTGGTGCCAAAATGAGATTTCTCAGTCTTAGCCCTAAGACATTGTGGGACTGGAGCATCCCTGAGAAGTAAGTCTGTGAAAAGGAAACTTTCCAGCAGCTGCTGCTCGGTGTGTATTGCTGAGAATGAGTCCACCTCTGATTCAGTGGTTGTCACCCCAGGGCTGGATCCTTCCCAGCCAGAGGGCTCTGCTACTTCCCTCAGTCCATCAGTGGAGTAGAGAGGGGTCATCGGGTCTGTACAAGCTGGCTTTAAAGGACTAGAGTCGAAACAATACTCAGAAATACATTAAGTTGGAGCAAAAAGAAATGGAAACCACCCAAGGCTGAATCGGAAACTGAAGAGAAATAAAGGAGTGATGTAGAAACAAATAATATTGTCTTTGCTTGCACCAAGGCCATTAAATTTGACAGGAACACTTTAAAGCAGTGAAGGACCTTTGAAAGGTGCCACCAGATCCAGTAGTGTAGAAAGTGATCTACATGCAGGAAGACAGCGGGTGGATTACGTAACGAAGAACAACTTCTAAAAATGTTATTTTTATGCTCTTACTGGAGAAAGTAATTCCTATGCACTGGGTCCTGTCACTTTTTTCCTCTTGGTAAAGTCTTTCTAAGGAGATAGCAGACTTTAATTTGAAGTAAGCTGTGGTTTTAACCCATGCAAATATTTTCCTGCTCAGTTGCTGAATAGTTTGTAGTGATGTACTCTGAATTTCAGGTACCACTGAAATGATTTCAGCGAAACTGCAAATGTAGAAATAAGGCAAAACTTTGCCTTTATGCAAAAGAAAGCAAAGGAAAAACTAAAAAAAGGACTTTCCCAGGCTTTTTCCATCTCTTCTTTGATGTCATTTCGTCTGAAATTTATTTGAAAATCTTAACATGAGAGCATGTGTACTTCCCGTGCCTGACACTGTTGCTATTTCTGAAGGAAAGGAAATGATTATTTTCCTCTTCACTTACTTCTTTTGTACTGATTCTACCACAAATGTTAGCTGACCTCAACTGGATGCAGGTCTGTCTGGGCATTTCTTTTTTGCTCCTTGTTAAATCTTGTATCGGTGTATGCATGGCTCCTCTCCCACCTTTTTCGTTTCCCAACCTCTATTTTGGTTTACAGTCTGTAGCATGCAGGGTACTGCTGTATGCCCAGAAGCCACAGGGAACGTGAGTGAGGAAGAGCAACAGACCACACACCACACACATGCGCTGGTATTTTTATGAAATCAGGTCGGTCATTTTCAATCACCCTTGCCGGCACAGGAAGATGACGCCTTGTGTTGTGATAATACCAAAAATCCCCTGTCGGTTTTAGCATGAATCAGCTCAGAGCAGTTCCTGTTTGCCATGCAAAAGCAGAATCCAAACGTCCATGTGCTGCAGTGAGATGAGGTTGGGTGGGCAACCTCGCTGCCCCTGAACACTCAAGCCAAAAATCTCCATCTGATAGTTAAGGCTTATTCTCATGCTGCTGCTCTTAAGAGATTGCGAAATGTGCAAGGCAAACGTGAGCAGGCTGATGGTGGCATGCAGCGTACAACCAATACTGACTCGGTGTTTCTACCCATGTGCTGTAGACCTCAGAGATGTGCCTGTTCTCAACTGCGTATTCTGAAGCTTGAGTATTATATCACAAATAATTCTTCAAATTACTTTCCTGATTCTATTGTCTAGCTTGAGCTAATGGTTTCACATTTGGTAATAAATCTCCAAGCCCTGTCTTAGAGGCACAGGTTTGAAACAAGGACCTATCCTATTGCTCATTCTCTGCCAAAAGTTAAATTGCAGGCCTGTTTCTTCAGATATCTTGTTGAAGCACATGTTTCTGGCTAACAGGTTACTACGGGTGCGCCAACCAGAAGTGTACAGGTACATCTCATTGTGTATCTGCAGGAACCATTCCTCCATTCTATGGAAACCGATGTGTTCCTGCTGACTCGCGTAGGGTAAGGAGATGTCCTGTAATTTTGGCAGAAGGGCTGCAAGACTGGGTCCAAATCAGACAGAGCATGCTATGCTACTCATTATGGTTCAGCAAGGGCTTTTGCTCTTCTGGTCTGTTTTGCTGTGGGCTAGATGGGTTGTGAAGGCTTATAACATCTTGTAGCAGTGGTACCAGCCTCCTGTCTTGTCTGTTACTTTAGGATTGGGAGGATGGCGAAGAACAGTTTGATTTCTGGAAGAAGTCTCCTAGGTCTTTTCAGAGCTGACTACAGTCCTCTCGATGGCAATGTGTTCTGGGAGGCTGGGTTGTATTTCTTGTTTCGTAAAGCATTGCTAACAAAAGGTGTCTGTGCCTGTGGCTCTGCTCCAGCCAGGGCTCCTCTCCATGTCCCTGTGGCGCAGTGCCATCCCCGGCATGGCCAATGGGGACCAGGTGGGCCTGCGGCCTGTCTGCCAGGTTGCTGAGCTCTGGCCCTTCCAACGCATGCAGAAAACACTCAAAACTTCTGCAAAGAGGATTATGGCAGAAGTCACGGGGAAGGTCGGGCAAAAAAATGAGAAGTAAATCTAGATCTCGATGGTTCCCCATCTGCCAGACCTGCCTTCCTCCTCTCTCTCCTCTGCTTCTTCCTTTGCATTTCAAAATGTCCTCCCTTGCAGCTGTCAGAGAGCTTTTCCTTGTGCACGGGGCTTCTGAAACTGTGGGATGCAGGTCACTAAGCAGTGTCTGTCTCCTGTGGGGTGAGGATGCCCATCAGCTCCTTCTTCTTTCCCTGTGTTGGCCAGAAGGTTGAGCAGCCTCCCAGTTTTGACCCATGTCCCTTTAATGGTGAAACTGATGCCAGCTGAATTTTGGCTGTTTCCCCATCAGCATGAGCTTTGTTTTACTGAATCCCCTGAATGTCTGTGCATGGGAGAAGTTACAGCTGGATCTTTTCAGGAGGTCTTGGAGAGCAAAAGAGATGAAACCCCATGCTGCCTCCCCACAGTGTGTGTCAGGAAAAACTCCTGATGGGCTGAAGCAAAACACAAGCTCAGGGAGGGAGCGGCAGCTTCTTCCCTGAAGGCTGATGGAGGATTAGGAGCATGTACATGACCCACAGAAAAAGATGCTGTTTGCCCATGTCTGTCTCGCCTGTGACGCAAACCCAGTGGGGCTAAGTCTGCATGGGGTGAAATTAAGCCGAGTGATATGTGCTTGGGATGCCTCCCCAACAGCAAGAGAGCCATTGGAGGCTGGCGCTGTGATTGCAAATCTAAATAATCTCTGCAGTGATGTGGTTGATCAGAAAAGAGAAATGGGATGGCTTGTGGCTGGTAGGAAGCTGTGTCTGCTCCAGAGCACCCTGAGAAGCTGGCGGTGGTTGCCAATGCCAGGTCAGCTTTCCTGGAGCTACTGCTCGCAGCCAGTGGGATTGCGCAGCGCCCGGACGGAGCAACGCTACACCACGCCTGGGGCCTCTAGACATTGTTGTCCTACAGATAAATAACAGGGTCTGAGCTGCTGACATTGCTTGTAACGTTGTGAGTCAGGTTTTCCAAAGAGCATGGTGCCCAATGTGCTGAGCTGTGGGAAAAACTGGCCCAGTGTTTAGGTGCCTGCTGGAGCGCTGAGGTCCCAAGAAATTTTGGTACCCTGCTGCAGGAGCTGCGTTTCCTTGGGTGTGACGGCTCATGTCTTCTGCTCAGACTTGAGCCTAGCCTCCCTGGGCCTGTGCTGGGACCATGCCCACCCAGCACATCATCTTTGATGACCTCCAGCCGGCTTTGTTCCTGGAGAGGCAAAGTGCTGGCCCTTGGCCCTTGCTGGCCTTCGCAGCTCTATGGAGCTCTTCCAAGGGGAGACAAGGCTGTTCCTGAACCCTGCAAAGCCTGGGAAGAGCCATGCATTGCCAGCGGCATATTTGAAATTAATACAAAAAGGTGTGTCTTTGCACAACGTGCTGTTCAGCTGTGGAGCAAAAAAATCTGGTGGAGGTTTTAAATGCACAGAAACTACTTCTGGCTCAGGAAGCCCCTGAGCTGTAAATTGCTGGAGGTTGAGAATGGGTTCAGTGGAGACATCACTGTATGTTTGCCCTGTTCTTGCGCTTTTCCCAAACTGGTGCCTGGCCGGTTTCAGAGAGTGGAGATGAAGAAGGACAGACTTCAGTGCACCCATGCATCTGCTCTGGGGCCGTGCAATGACATGTGTCTCTCCTGGGGACCAATGTGGCACCTCTGGGGAAGTTCCTGCCCATGCAACTAGGTGAAAGCAGGCAGAATCGGCTTCCTTGAGTACTGAGCGATTTCTGCTTAGGACTGTGTGTTTATTTTTAAAAAGGGAAATGCAGCTGAACGCTCTCCTCACTGCATCAATACCAAGAAAAACCACAGAGATGAAGCTCTCACAGGACAAACCCCAAATCTTCTCAAAACGATTCCAGCTGTGCTTCTCTTTTTGCATAACATCCAGGCGTAACATTTTCACTGCTTTTCTGTTTTGCTTTTTGTTTGTTTGTTTTTTGTTTTTGCCTCAGGCTGCGGACAAGGCTCAGTAGCAGAGGCAAATTTCAGAGCAAGTACTCTAAGGCCAGTGGGCTGTCTGCAGTGTTCCCTGCGCCTACAACCAGCAAACGAGCGAGACTCTGCTTCATGCATGCAGCCACGCTGTGGGGATCAGCAACCCTTCGGGTCACGCCTTCGGTCTACTCTGTCTTCACTTTCCCTGTATCATTTTTTATTTCCCATTTTCCTCTTGTTTTGCTGTGACTTTTAGATGTCGGTGGTGGATGGATAATGCAAGGATTCCTTCTCTGTTTTTTCTTTTTCTTTTTTTTTTTAATATGTTTTAAAGATTTTCTCCCCTCTCTACCTCTTCTTTTGCTTAACACTGCTAAGATGATCTACAGTGAAGCTGAGATCTGGATGACAGCTTCTATGACGATGACTCCTAGAAACTCTGTGAAACCAGCAGAGACGTTGCCAGAATCGGCTGCTCGCTACCATGTGGTAACATGTTTAATGGTCATCTAGTGTCTGAAGCTGTAATTCAGTTACAATTGCAGCTATGAGACCTTCCTCACGGTCCCCTTTCCACCTCCTGAGGCAGCAATAATGCTAACATAGACCATATACATCTGCAGTGAGAGAAACTCCTGCAGCAGTGCCTGTGCCACCCTGCAAGGTGCCCACAGACCCAGGGAGAGGTGCTTACCTTTTTGGGCAGCTTGTTATTTCTCTTCTCTGAGGAGAAGGCTGAAGTCCACGTGACAGCCATTTAAATGAAATTCCTGTTTGTCTGGCTGCCACAGCAGCTGGTCCTTTGAAGCTGATGCTTCTTTTGAGGAAAAAAAAAAAATTAAAAAGAAAAAGCTGACCATAAAAGGGTCAGTAACCTTACAACCTAAAAGGCCCTGAGCTGTTTGGGATGCCAGCAGCGAGGGATGGAGAGCTGCCTGCACCCGCCTCCTGCACGCTCTGCAGTCCCCGGCCAGGGCCAGGCTGGGCACTCAAATCCTGCTTATGGAAGGTGGGAGAATTTGGATTGTATGGGGTTACTTTCTGAAACCGCTTCCCAAAGGTCCAAGCCGTCTGAAGAATGGGACTTCAGACTACCCCCTGCAACCTTTCCTGCCAAGAGCGAAAATTAAACTCTTTAGTTTTGTTTAGATGGAGTAAATTGTTGTGGTTTGGGTTTTGGTTTGCATCTTAAGATTGTGTATTTCACTATAGCCTATTTCTATGAAATTAAATTAGAGCATATCGAAAAAACATAATTTGGAAAGGGGAAGATCGCTCAGCAGTTTGGTTGGCTGCAACTGGGGTATGGGAACTCTTGCCCCTCAGCCATTTTTACCCCGACCCAGGGTATTGTCGAAATTGAGACTGAGCTGGCAGATGGCAAAGCAGCCCCACCACAGTTTTCCAAACAAACCTAGTAGTTATGTTTGCAATGCAGGAGTGTGGGATGGAGTATTTGCCTTCATATCTAACAGATGAGGCACAGAGACTGTTTGGCCCAGCCTGTAAGCCTGCTTAAGCACTTAACCCCCGCTGATTTAAATGGAAATGGTGTGACTAAGAGTCCTTTGAATGCCAGGGCCTGATCTTAGCTAACAGGATGGAGAAAACTTTCAAAGGTGCAAGGAACCCATCATCCTCTCTGATGATGGATTGCAGCCCAGGCATGGCTGCAGTAGGTGATAGCACTTGTGATGGGCTCTCAAACAGAAGATGTGGCTAGGGTGAAAGTCTGTGCTATGATGACAGGCCAAACCAATGGGAAGTTGTTCAAATTGCCAAAGATCCTGCTGAAAGGGTTAGGAGAGTAAATGGCTTAATAGGTTAAATGAGCCTAACCTACCGCATGAAAAGAAACCCGTGAGAGCATGAAATGCTGGTGCAAGATGTAATTCAGATGCTAAAATACTGATTTATCCTATTCTGCAAACCATGGATACAAAATGTGTGGATGCTGGAAATGCCACTGGCTGATCTGCAGCGATGCTGCATGAGAATGTCAGCAGGGAGCGTCACAGCTCCCCAGTGCATGCTCTTGGGAGGACAAAATAGCATTCAAGTTGCACGCCAAGTTCATGTGAATTCAAGCGAATGCTGAAGCTATGGGAAATCATTTGATTTTCTTTGTCAAGATGAACTGTTGAGCAGATGTGATCTGTCTATCCTGTTGATGGGGGGGGAAAATCTCAGTGTCTCAGCCAAATTTATGTTTTCTTCTGTTAGTCTTTTTGTCAGAAAAGGCATAAAGAGGGGACTGAAAGTTTAATTTGCAGATTTGAAGTTCAGTTTTTGCATGGTTAGGAGGCAAAATGCTCTCAAAGCAAGATATTTGTGAGTTTCACAGTTTTGCTTACGTTGGCCATAACATTTTGTACCCACATTTTATCAGTCATGACGTGATATTATTGTTTTTAAGACAGTCAGTTGCTCAGCCAGGAGGCTAAATCTCAAGTAATCAATGAGTGCCTACTCAGGAAGTTGCCTCCTCTGCATCCTGTAAATGTAAATGATGTTAACGTAAAGAGTGTAATTGAATGAGATGCATAGACGGTTAATGGAAAGAAAAGTTAACTTCTCAATTAAATTTATTCTAGTGTTTGCATCTTTTCAGGTGAGCTACTAAACTTACTTGTCACTCTGAGGTGTGTATTTTTATGTCATGAAAAAAATGCAGTAAGAATAAATATAGAGCATATGAACTTAAAAGAACTCTTTTAAAAAATAGATCAAAGTCAGAATTTAAAATATTTGATGTTGAGACAGGTTTATAGATGTTAGCCAGAGAGCATAAAACTGGTAGATTATTCTTTTCTTTTGTTTTCCTGCCTCATGTGTGGCTGGAGTACTGTGGGAAGGGGATTACTTACAAGGTGACAAGACCCCCACGAAAATGAGATTTTTGGAGGATCTGCGCTTCTCAGGGTGTGCATTATGCGATGCAGTGGTAAGGATGTTCAACTGATGGGCAGAAGGGTATATGGCACCGTTATGGCTGGACTTTCCTCCAGGCGGCCATATCCCCATTCAGGGCCTGATCCTCAGAGAGAGCTGTTATCTTGTAGCACCTAAATGTGACCTGTGTCCTCTTAGTTCCTAATACGCAGTGTTCAGCACTTGAAAATCTGGTTTTGGAGATTTTTTTATGATTTTTTTTCCTTCCCCGTGGTTCCTGTTCTCATAGCTTCTTAATCATTCTCCTCTGCCTTGGCTTCCTGAAAGGAGCCCATCTGCTCTCTCGCGCTGGTTTCGGTCTGCGCTGAAACCGCAAAACTCAGATTAGGCTCTTCAAAAGCTTTACCAGGCTTCAGGAACTCCTGAAGCAAATCTGGGCCCGTTTTCATGCAAATCCAAATACCTTTTATGGTTTCGTTTCAACTTGACATTTTGATTTTGAGATTTTGAGTCGCTCAGACCCTACGGCTTTATGTGAAACCCAAAGGGCGTGAACTTACATGAACTGAAATGGAAAAATATTCAGATGAACCCACTGAAGACTGAAACTATGTTCCCACAACCGTGCTTAATAAACCGCTCTGTTTTTCTCTTAATTGCAGAAGTGGCAGCTACTGTTCCACAGCTAGGAGCTGCAGCAAGGCAGAGTTTCTAGTTTAAGTATATTGGGTATATTAAACAGGGATCCTGGTAAATCATGGGTGGTTTACACTCTTCCAACTGGGAAGTCAGTAAATACAGCACCTTCTCCATCTCAGCATGATGGGAGCAGCAAGGAAATCAATGTTTTCCCCTCCCAACATCTGCCGGCGCAGGGGTGATGCAGGGTTTACCGTCATGGTGGGTCGCTCGCTCTGTCACTTCCAGGAAAACTGCAGTGTGTCCTCTGCCTTGGCATGGCTGAGAGCAGTGCCGGGTCAGCCCAGCTCTGGTCGTGGTGGGGAAGTCCTGGTGCTGCTCTGACTGAACGCCTCCAGCGTCGCTTCTGTTTTTTTCTAGCACGTGGTGGCTCCTTTGACTGGCCATAGGTGGCCTGGCAGAGCCCACCGACCCTCTGCCAAATCCCCTGCATGGCCAGGTCACCAATTCCAACCCTGACGGCCCTGGGACACCTGTTACTGATGGCAAGCAGACACACCAAGGCACTCGTGGGTCAATGCCATCCCTCTCCTCTGCCCTTGCTGCCCTCCTTGCCAAGGGCTAGGAGCCTGTGGGTATTGCCCCATGGGGAGGGGAACAGGAGAGAGGAGGAGGTACTCCTTGACTCAGGTAGAGGCAGGGCAGCTAAGAGCGGGAGCAGCACATGCTCCAGGCAAGCTTTAGTAAATAACTGGGGACATGTTGCTCATGGTAGTAGCCAGTTTGACCCCAAACCAGCTACTCTATGCAAAGAGCAGGACCCTCAGCAAAGCTTCTTTCTCAGCTATGATGACAGGCCGCACACGGTGTTTCCAAATCTGTTTGGATCTTTCCAAGAGGAAAGATCATGTTGTTTCCCAGCCCGAGCAGCCGAGCATGGTGCTGGGGAGCTGTGCGAGATGCAGATCGTGGAGGGAAAAGCAGCTTGCAGGGCTCTGGTGCCCTGCGCTGCTGACACAGTGTCTCCTTGGACATCAGAAACAGTGTGAGGATCTGTGATGCACATTGCACACCCCATGTTACTTACTGGTCCTGCTACTCAAAAATCACAAGGTCCTAGTATCACAAAAAATTTTAGAAATTGCAAGTGTTTTTATGGAATTCTTGTTCCTGAGTTTTTCTCTGCCACTCTGAACGACAGCAACTTTTTTTCACCCCCTTTTCATTCAGCTTGTCAGCCTGGTGCATCCATCGAGATTTAGGGACTGGCTCTCCAAGGAAGCCCACACAGATGAGGAGAGCTGGCAGTTCTTTGCACCCCAAATCTCTGCTCTGTCCTTTCGCCGCACCCGCTGTGGGGCAGGAAAGTCCCCCCTGGGTGCTGCAGTGCACAGCACTCCTTCCCCACCCACGCCGAAAGGCAGTGGGCTTTCAAAAGGTTTCTTAACGCTTGAAATGAAGTTGTGATGATGTGATCAATCTCTTTTTCTCATGGCCTCCATGGTCCAAACTGCTTTCCCTGCCAGGCGGGACAAAGCCAGGTGCTCCCACAGGAGAGGCCGGAGCAGAGGCAGAGCTGTGGGGAGTGCAAGCCAAGTCCGGGTGGCTGTCCTCACTTCTGGGCTTGGTCCTGCCCAGGCACTCTGCTCTGCCTCTGTCCCTCAGGTTTCAAGCCCAAGAGGATATGGTAGGCCCCATTAAATGAAACAACTGGTAGTGGTGGGCTCTTACTTCTTTTTTTTATAAAAAAAACCCCAAACCTTATTGGCACAGCTGTTCTCAAGCCCCAACAGGGAAACCCCAGAGCCTGTGACACCTCCGTATACAGGCAGACGGTGGTATATGACCTTTTGGCACCATGTTCCTCTTGAGACGTTACTGACTAAAAAGCATGGAAAAACCTCTGTGGAGGTATGGCTGTGAATGACTCTGCTCAGCCTCTGGTTTTTGCTTTTTTAAGAAAGCGCCTGTGTGGAAGCGAAGGTCTGCCATTTCAAAGACCGGCTCTGATTTTGTACGTCTCTGTTGATGGGAGAAGCAAGACAACCCACACCTAGGAAAATGAAGCCTTTTGAAATGAAGCTTTCAAAACCGTCAGTTAAGACTTTTAATGTTAATTAAAAGATTAATATAATTGATTTAAAGAGCATGCACATCGCAGCAGCCTATTAGGGATGTGCTATCTGCAGTTTACATATGGTTTACTCACTGCAAATACCATATACATAGTGAGGCGAAGAAGGTGAGGTTAGTCATGGGTGGAGTGGAGCAAGTTGTCCTCGTTTAGTTATCTTGTGGTAAAACACACAGCTACCTTATCTCCTTTAGGATTTTACTATGGGCTTGCTAATGCTCGGTAACTAGCTTGTTTTTGTGTTCTCTTTTAATCCTTCCCCATCAACTTCTCCTGCACTAGAGGCTTTGTCTCTGAGAGTTACCTGACTTCCACAATCACATTTTCTCCACACTAGGTTATTGCTGGGACTTGCTGCTTCAGAGCTCCTATAGCTGGTAATGGACACAAGGACTAAGTGACTTTTCCAGGGTGACAGGGGAAACCAAGCTGGAAATTAAACCCAGGCATTCCCAGTTAAGTTTCTTACTTAGAAGATGGGTTTTTTTTTTTCAATCTCTTCACATGACTCTCTGAGACTGTTTTTTTTTTTCTGGGCCAAGTAGTTAGATAATCCACCATCCCTTTCTTTGGGCTGTCATCACTCTAACACCAAAGTTTACAGAGGAGTTCCCCAGCAAACCAGCAAGTTTTTTTTTTTTAATAGATGGGAGTTAAAAAGATCAGTTTTCCATGGTGTGCAGACAAAACTACTGACCAGTGTCTCTCCAGCAGTTTCTTAGCTTTACTTTGAACAGACCTGAGCAATGATCATGGTCTGCCTTTCTTTCTAAAAGATTTACAGACTCCTCATGGATGGAGAGGAGAGGGAGGGCTGTGCTTGTTTTACTTTCTGGCAGACATTTAAGAAAAAGTGAGCTTGCTTAAGAATGGTTGCCAGTCTTTCACTCCTATTTCTGTGTTCAACCCCTATGCTGAAAATATTTTGCATCAAGGATTATTTGTCTGTGAGAAAGCATATGGAGAATTTATTGGATGATCATATTCTTTTTTATTGTTCAAAGCTTCCTCTAGAGAAGAGGGCCATTGACCTTGACTGCTCCTTCTTTAATAAATAGCAGATTGTTCATCAAAGTTGCACTGCCTCCTGAAGCTCGGTGAAGCCTCAAAGCCCCTCTGAACAGTTACGACGGAAACATGGCAATTAGCAGAAACTGGGAGGATTTTAGATGCGCCTGGTTGTCATCACTAATGCCAGACTTTTGCCATGGCCAGGCTGGCAACACCTTGGAAGTCACCAAGGTTATTTCTGGCAGACAAGTGTCTGTTGAGGATCAGCCCATCTGTCGGGTTCAATTAAAATAGGTCAGCAGAACAGATAATTTGAATTTTCTTTTCCTTTAACCAGAACTTACTGTGCTTCCTACAGTCTCCTCAGCTCAAACATGCTATGGTTTTGCTAGTTGAAAACGTGGTGCGTGGCAGTTGTGGGTGAGTCTCACACTTTTTTGGGTGGGTGAGCCTTATGGGGTTAAAGCTGTTTAAATCAAAACCACTAATAATGTTTCCTGACTTCTCTCACCATCCCAATTGCAGGAGCACTTTTCTGTGTAGTTGTTTAAAAAACAACTAAAAAAGTTTTTTAAAGTGATGAGCATGTAAAATGCCATCTGATCATTTTGCATTGGCATGAATGGTTGCAAAAAGGTGGAAAACAGTGCAACATTGGTCCATTTGGAGTGTTCTGTTTTTTTTTATGAAGCCTTTTATTAACATTTGACTGGAGCTTTGTATCTGCCTGGTAATGACAGATAATTTGTATAATGAGAAGTCTGCTGGACATCAGAGTGACAAGTCAGGATGCGTTCTGCTGTGAAATGAACTGAGTGACTCCCAGGAGTGTGGCCAGAGGGGATGGCTGCCTAGGGCTGTTTCAGGAGGACACGTAATGAGCTGATGAATATGGCTTCACTGTTTCGTTCTGGGAATTTAGAAATAATGGTGAATCAGTGTTGAAAAACAAAGTCAGTGCAACCTTTCTTAAAATAGAATATACAATTTATACTCTTGGTTCATCATAACTTTGTTTTGAGAGGCAAGACATTATCCTTTGGAGGCTTTGGTCATCTCAAAACAATGCTATACCTCTGAGTTCTACCCATAGAAGAGGCCAACTGGTGTACTGCTCAACAGTGGTCAGAAAGCTTAAGGGGTGTTTAGATTTGAAATCAGATCTCGCCTGCACACAGTGGACTGGTTTCTGTTTGACGTTTCATTGTGTAGGGGTAAAAGATGGAAATCTATAGCCTTCGAAAATGGAAAACGAGAACTTTCAGACAGCAGTGGAAAGCATGCATCAGCTGAAACAAAGAAGAACATTCAGCTTCACGTCGAGTTGACAAAAACTGCTTACTTGAGACACCTACTGAGTCTCATTTCTCCACTCTCCCCCACCCCCCACCCTCCTGGAGTACTTCAGTTTTCACTAACTGGCTGTTTGCAAAGGAATGGAGCTCCCTTAGCTTTACATAGGGGATACCCAGGCCTCTATCTGCCAAGGGCTGTCCTGTGTTACCAGGGAACCCAGTCTTTTATTTCAGTGCAAATGTTAGCACAGGTTTGGAAAACCATATGGATGGTGTGGACTTACCATAGACATTAATTTTTCATGAAAGTTTTGGTTTTTGTTTGTTTTTTTTTAAGGTCCAGCACTGGATGCGATTTTTTTTTTTTGCCTGACTTATACAAGTACCTCTGGCTCAGGTTTCCGATAATTATTTTTCTAGGGGATGGATGTGGAGGAGAGGAGAGAAATCACACAGTTCTTGCACTAAGACTGATGGTTGTGCTGCAGCTGCCGGGCATGATGTGGGATGGTGTTAGTCTGAGGTAGGCTCTGACACTCAGTCGTATCCCCTCCGTGATCTATGGCACCCACGCACCCCTCAGCGTGCTCTGTTCAGAATTAACGTTCTTCACAGAAAACTGATCTGAAAGCAGCTCCATTCCCTGCAAGGTAGAAGGACCACCCGTGGCTTCAGACACTGCTCATAGATTCGATGTGTGCAGGAGCATGTTCAGGTCCTTCCACTGTCTTGGTTATAACTTTGGCCCTCGCTGTTAGATACCTCTGCTCCCAGGCGTGGAGGCAGAAGGTCAGCCATCACTGTGTTGTAGCCCTCAGACCCCTAGTAACGAAGAAGCTCCTGCAAAACAAATCTTTTCCTGCTTGTTCTTTTAACCCAATGCAACTCCATAGTAACTGTATCCCACTGCCAAAGTCACTCAGATCCATAAAAATTGCTGGGAAATGGCTCCATCTGCTACTCTAGGCACCTCCTAGGAGGTCTTAACCAGTAATTAAGTATTTTTTGCAGACAGCTCGATGCAGTGTTGTACTGTGTATGGCAGTCACTAAGCCTCCTCCAAAACCTTTTCCAAAGTAATTTCCCTCTACGCAGGGAAACTGTCTGTCTGCTGGAGTGCTCACCCTGGTCTGCCCTTCCCCGGGCTGACTCTTTACGTCTGATGAGCATGAAGAGCAGCAGACTGGAAGTGGTTGTTTAATAAGCACTAGGCACTTGCCACCTTTTGCTGTGCTGCTTCTCAGTAAGTACTTCTCCTCCCATCCCTGTGCCTTTTCTTCTTGCTAAAATGACCAGGCACCACACAACGTAGACATAGATGGGGGGGCTTCATTCTCTAGAGCATCCCAGCATCCCTCTCGCCCGGGTGTTTGTTCAGCTGGGGTAGGAAACCGAGCTCCCTGCCCTGTGAAGCAAACTTAGCTTCTGCTGCAGTGGAAACCCAGGTGGTGTGTGCGCTCAGCAGTTCCTGCCACCGACCCGCTCTGCCGGACGGGCACGTACCTACTGAGTTCTCGCAACCGGGTCATGACACGATTCTCTGTAACCTAATTCCAGAGCAGCTGAAACCTGGTTTCCTACAGATCTGTGTCTTGTGGTTTGCTGTGCTGGGGCCCGGGACGGAGCAGACGCTGGCTGACGTGGCTCCTGCACTGGAGAGAAGCATCCTGTAGATCTGCTGCCTGCCAGGGATGTCTCTGTGCTGCTTCCCCCGGCCAAGGGCACCTGGGGGACACTGCTTTCCCTCCTGTCAGCAGTTGCCTCCTTGAGAAACTTCTAGGAAATGCCTGTCTTTGAGAGCTTCGTGTTGGTGAAATTGGGCTGTGTTTGGTGATGGGGCAATAGAAAGATGGATGGGAACAGATGTGTGAAGAGGCCCAGAGGCGGGTCATGGTTGCATAAGCCTCATTTCCTTAGAAGACTAAATGAAAAATGCAGTAGAAATGTTTTCTGGGTTTTTTTTGTTTGTTTGTTTGTTTTCCACTGTGTAGGCGATCTCCATTTATAACAGCACCCAATTCTGTCCCTTCCAGCACAATCTGAATTTGTAAGGTGCTAACAAGGAATTTCTCGGCCATGACAGTCTGTCCAGGGGGCTGCCTTCAGCAAGCAGGTGGCCACCACCTGGGTTTCAGAGAGAGGAGCCATGGCAGCCTCACGAGCCAGGGCTGGCTCTCCTCTGTGCTGCACAAAGTTTTTGTGTCAGTGTCCTCCAGCAAGGCCACCTGCGTGCCAGGCAGACGGAGAGGGACAGAGCCTCCAGTGACCAGCTGGATACAGATACCGGGCTCACACAAAACCAAACTTCGTTCCACTGCTCCATATAGCGGCCAGAAGCTGTCAGGTAGGCAAGCCTTGAAAGCTTCCTTGCTGCCCAGCCCTCAGCACGCTTGTTTCACCACATTACTTTGCATAAATAAGAGGTGGTGATCTTTAGCCCTGAAAGTATTTCGATAGCAAAGCACCTGCTGTTGGAGCAATGGCAAGACAACACCGAAAAGTCAGCGGGGCGTCAGCCCTGGCGTCCCCATGCGCCGCTGTGCCGCTGCAATGCCGGTGGTGCCGCTGGGAACGGGCAGGGGTGCAGAAAAGTCCAGGATAACCGGGAGAGGTTGTTGCTCCAGGCAGGTCGGGTGTTGCTCGCCTGCGTGTTCAGCAAGCTGCCTTTCACTCAGACGAACGCCCGGATCTGTGCGTGGCTGCAAGTATTTATTTCTGTAGTCAGCGAGTGCCATTATTTATTGATAATTATTCATATTTTTCCTTTCAGAATGCCTCAGTCAGAGATTACAAAAGCAGAAATAATGCGGGCATGACAAAACCATTTGAATGAATTATAATCAGTTGAACAAAACCGTTTGCAAACAACTGTAGGGCTAAAAGCTGTTTTGACACCCCTGTGGTGGAAGAAACTGAATGACAAACACATTCTTGGGAATCAGCACTGTCCCACAAATGAACTGCAGACAGCAAAATATTTGCAAAATATTTCCTTTCCTTCTTTTCAATAATTAATTTCAAAAGTCTCTAGTGTCCTGCTTCATACAACGGCTGTGAGCTGAACTCCATTAGCACTTTTAAAGGATTTTTTAAGGACACAAGTGGCTTGGGAGCCTATGATTTTAATTTAGCAACAGAACCAAAAGGTGTATTTCATGTGGCTTGGTCACTTAGCATGGGTGCCTAGGGCTCCTGTAACGGTGTTTTTACCACCACAAGAGCTCCTACACCAGTGGTAGTTTAAGTGTATCAATAAAGCTACACTCCTCAGCCAGCAGTTACCTACACCATAGGCTCTGCAGCACCATGTGAAGTTTGCTGCTGGAGGCAGGGAAATATTTCAGCACAATGCTTTCAGCAAGGAAATAGATCTTTGCATCTTCATTTCCTTGTTTCCAGAAAAATATCCAAAGGGCTATTCTTATTTCTCTGTCTTAGGAGACAGAAGGTTCAAGCAGAAAAAACCCAATACTTTCTGATAGAAAAAACACCTTCTTCTGTAGCCCAGGTTCACTCCTCCTCTTGAGCCTGTTGTTGACGGCAACATTTTACACACTTTAATTCAAAGCTCTTGCTGAAAGCCTTTGCTGAATGATCAAGGCTGCCTGCAACATGATATCAAAAAGCTTTTCTTTCCTGTGGATGCTGCTGGAAGCCCTTCCCACCACCATATTTCAGCTACCAAAACACCAGCAGTGTGCAGAGCACTGGCAGCAGCTGCACCTCACCGCTGGTGGGTATGACGTGTTAAATTTTATCTATTGGGAGTTGTAAGTTATTTCACAACGCCTCATCTGATTGCCAATCTTCCTTGCCCCTTTTCCCTCTGGAAGGCAGCTGTCGAGCTGTATAGCAAAGGCTGCCTTGTCCAGCTCTCCCTGCCTTAATTAACGTAATTAGGACTGGCATGGGGTGGAACAGAGTAGGCTGGAACAAGGTTAGTAGCTTGCTCTAAATGCAGTTGTTTTTCTTGTAAACTAGAAAAAGGTTGAGGGAGCCGGGATCGCTAGTGCTGCCTATCAGATATGATTCCTTTGATGTACATGGAGCAGCCCTAATCTAGCTGAGGATCAGATGCGGGGGTCTTTCTTCAATGGAATAATAATGCCATTAATTCGCGCTGCTGATACCTATGTTGTGGGCTAATCTCACCTCCTGTGAGATACCCAATGCTGTGAATATCTCGTTGTGGTTCTTTTGACCCACCTCGTTACCTTTAACAGGGGATAATGGCATCGGTTAGATACTTTTGTATGAGATTGCTTGTGTACACCATTAACCTTGTATAGCGGTTGATTTGGGGTTTTTAGATTTGCGTAATCCACATCTATTTTATTTTCCTCATACGAAAGCTCAATTGGCTGGAGCACAGCAAGAAAAAATATTTGGATATTATTATTTAGGAAAATGAATGACATTGCAAAACTCCTGCAGTTATGACTGGAATGAAATATTTTCAGTTTTCACACTTCTGTTCCCCTTTAGAAAAAAAACAGCAACTTCCATTCACATCACTGTGAGTTGTATCAAGGAGAACTGGCGAATGTGCTCCTCAGCGTAAAACCTGCAACTGCTAACCATGTTTTTCCACAGAGAGGAGTAAAATCAGATGGTTTTGAGGAAAGCAGTTGGAAAATTCTCCCAGACCCTCTTTTTTCTTTCTTCTGCTGAGAATCCAGGCCATAAACCAGAAGTACTGTTTGTTCTCAGGCTAAATAAAAGTCCCCAGAGGTCAACTGATTTTGGACCTTACAACTGTATGCTTGTCTTTATTACATCCTGGTGGAAAGTATGGGTATAAAATAAATTAATAACTGAAACTGGTGAAAGTTTATTGGGTGAGAGCTGCTTTATCAAAAGATGTTACAGCCCAGGAGTGATGACAGCACCTTGTCTTTCCCTCCATCTGTCTGTCTGCTTGTCTGAAGGGCGTTTCAGACCCAGGCTGGCTGGATCTCAGCGCTGCTCTTTATGTCCGAGCCCCTTCAGCATGCGCTGCCATCGGTGGCTGATGCAGCCTGGGAGAACTTGTCCCTTTTTGAGGAAGAGCCGGGTACCCTGGCAGCATTTCTGCGTGGGGTTGAGGGCAGGAGGTGCGCTGCTTCAGTGGTGGATGTGGCAATGCCTCCAGCATTGCAGGGAGGAGCAGACATGCTGGAAAGGCTGAGCCATGCCCTGTGCTTTCCTTCTTCTTTGCTGAGGAGAGAAAGGCCTCTCGACGACGTGCAAAATAATCAAGGCGCTGCGGGCCGAATCACACCAGCTTGCAAGGAAACAAGGGGGGAGCAAGGCTCTATTTCAAACACGTGTTTATTTAATGTATCCCAACACATGCTTCAAGGCGCTGCGGGCCGAATCACACCAGCTTGCAAGGAAACAAGGGGGGAGCAAGGCTCTATTTCAAACACGTGTTTATTTAATGTATCCCAACACATGCTAACTTTATCCTTTTTCCTGGGGAAACCCATGGGAAGGTGTGAGAGGAGGTGGCATGAGGTCATGTTTCCTCCAGGCGCGGTGATTGTCTGCCTGGCAGGGACGCGTGGCACGGCTGGAGGGCTTGCTGCCCGCTCCCCCACCTCCGTGGTGTCCACCTGGGGAGCAGGGAGAAGAGGCTCCCTGTGTGGGCTGTGGCCGTGTACTTTTTTGAGAGGGGAAACCAGGCTGGGAAGTGGGGAGTGAAAGGAACATGGGGCCACGTGGGGCTGGCGGAGGGAGAGCGTGCTTCTGAGGCACCACAGCACTGCTCCTGGCAGGTAAGGCGGGCATCATCTCCAGTGTCCGACCTTTCAGGCCTTTCAGTCTCTTTTTGTCCCTGCTTTGCCATTAGTGCTCAGCGATGAGACTGCTCTAGGTTCGGCTTTCCTTTCGTGGCAGCCGCTATTGTGAAGGGATGAGCTGAAGGAAGAAAGAGGCTTAGATTTGTTGTTCGGTGAGGGGATGCCATAACCACCACTATGCCACTGAGCTGGAAATAAAAGACAATGATAAACTTGATTACGAGGTGACATTTTTTTCTGAATAGAGACAGGGAAGTATTGGTACATTTCTACAGACATTCTTCGGTTAAATATTTTATATAGCTTAGGTTACCCATGCTCCAGAAGGATTAATTAATTAAATGGGAACAAGTGCTACTTGAGCGAGACTTTCTTCTTTGGAAGAACCATGAAAAGAAGCTGGCTTCTGGAACTGGAGTCATTAGTGATGTCTCTTTATAAATATATTTTTGGGAACGGGGAGAGGGCAAAAATCACAGAGGGAGAAGAAGTATTTAAGTTAAATGACACTACTGGCACAAACCCAATTGGCTAGAAAATGGTCATGGGGGAATTTAGGCTTGAAATTAGTAAGACCATTCAAAGACTGAAGTTCTGGATCAGTGTCTCAAGCACTGTAATGAGGGCAAGGACCTAAATCTTTTTTAAAATGGAATGGACTAAGTTATTGAAGTGATCGTGCAGCAGAGAAAGAAAATTCTCAGTAAGAGACAAGAGGTGTCCTCAGATAACCGTAAACTAGCATGTCCAAAGGGATTGGAAAGGAGACTAGGTCACTTGACCTGTATTAAACCCGTGCTTGGGTGCCTCTGCAGCAGGGATGTAGGAGCCAGGGAGGAAAGCCTTTCCTCTCTTCATGGCAGTGCCCTGGATGTTGGCTACAGATAGATAGTGGCAGGATGTACGGCAAAGTAAAAAACTGGTCCTTTTCAGCTCTCTGATGGAGCGATGGTGCACCCTGTTTATGTCCTTGGGTTTGGTCTCTGGATTTAGAGCTGAACAGGAAATTTCCAACAAGCCAAGCGAGCAGTGCCCTCAGCGCATGGGGGCAGGTCATGGTCTACCACCAAGGGCTGCATGGGAGCTTGTAGTGGTAGCCTCCTTCTACTCCAGTAGAGAAAAAGATGCATTTTGGGGGAGTGACTCATCTGTCCTATTTTACACATTTACTTTGGGACGAGACAAAGAGTGCCCCAAAACTACATATCCCTTTTTGTGGCCCATACTGGGAGTTGAGATGGGTAGTTACATGCCAGAAGAGTCCTTTTGTCCTGAGGACAGGGTACAGCAAGGAGAAGAAAGGAGTTTTTTTCTCAGAATAGCTGCTCTGATGAGTTTTCCCAGGGAAACGAGGATTTGTTTAAGATGAGGGCAATTAAGTTCTTGGAATCATCAGATTCCTTGGCTATTCAAAACTTTCATCAGATCTCACCTCATCAGTCCCTGACTTTGATGGACGTCAGGGAGGGCTTTACCACCAACCTTTGTGGAAGGAGAACTGAGCTAACATGAAAGTAGTTTGCTCTGTGTGTGTGCGTCTGCATGTGGTTAGCATTGCAAAACAAGACAACAAGGCTTGCAGCTTTCCTCAGATACACTCATTTACATCATGATGTGCGGCCCAATTACTACAGGGTCCCTTTACAGCACTTTCCTTTTTAGATTGAGGTGGATCTTACACATGTGAATGTTTATTTGTGTGTACGTGACACGCATGTGTAAGCCTTTACTGTGGTATGGGAAGAGGAAATGTATTTTGTTTGCCCGTTTAAAGAGGGGAGTGTTGTGTTGGTTTTTTTTTTTTTTCTCATAGGAAGTAATCTTGCTTTGCA
The DNA here is from genome assembly GCA_003993805.1 of Himantopus leucocephalus. Taxonomy (NCBI): domain Eukaryota; kingdom Metazoa; phylum Chordata; class Aves; order Charadriiformes; family Recurvirostridae; genus Himantopus; species Himantopus leucocephalus. The sequence goes on along the minus strand of RSEF01000001.1, from coordinate 105,314,048 downwards.
AGCGTATTTCTTGTAAGTGTGTATGCTGGAAATGTTTATACTTCGCTTCCAAAAAGTAAGCTACTAAGAATATACTATCAGTTATGCAACACCCGCATGACTGTATTATCATTTGAACTGATGTGGAAATTACTTTTAAAAACATCTTTGTCTTCTGCTGCGATAACTTTCTTTCTGAGGTACCTGAGAGATGCAAGACTGTGTTCTGGCATCAGTGAGGTTGAAAGCAACTGGAGTGGAAACAAGGAGATTATTTATATCTCAATTACAGCACTGAGAGAGAATTATGAATTACAACAACCTGGAAGCCTCCCGAGGTTCTTTCATTGCCTCTTTGTGTTAGTCTCCTGTCTCTTCTGGAATAGCAGTAAGCTGTATTATGAGGAAGCTGGCGGAAAGTGGCCTCAGTCAACCATTGTGTTAGATGTGAACTTGTGAATTGGAGGCACATACTGGAACATCACTCACTTCTGTTGGGAGGCAAGGCAGCAAATGCGGAATAATGTCCTGAGTGACACTGTGTATGGACAATGTGGGGGATCGTACTTCTGCCCAGCTGTAAAGGTGTTCTCTTCTACCAGAAAACATTTCCTTATTTTAGTACACTTGTTTTGTTTTGTGTAATACAGCCTGCCAAGGTAGGAAGGAGTAACCTGGCTTTATAAACAATCTCCATCTGTGAATGAACTCCATCCTTAAGCTCTTGAGGTGCCAGTCATTTCCCCAGAGAAATTACTCTCCTGGCTTTGCTGGCTGACAGCTCCATCCACAGTGTCTGAATGTGTTTGAACTAGATTATGGGGGGCTCAGCTTGGGGAAAGCTGGGTGGAGGGGGAGAAAAGCAAAGTTTCCACCCCAGCTCAAGTGATACATCAAAACAAAAACTCAGCCTTGATTTATAGCCACCGGTCACCACCGGTTACAGCTGTTGTTTTTGGCAGAAGAACTACGTTCAGCCCCTACAATTTGAAATTAGGATGAAATCCATTCCTTCAGCTGATTTTTGTGTGGAAGTAAGATGGAAAACTACACGTGTCTCCAAGAAGCAGCTGTTGCATGCTCTTTGGGAAAGCACGGCTGAGCCATCCCACCTGGAGCACACATCAGCAGTTCTCAAGCTGTGTGGCCTTTCACCTGTCAGGGGGATGTGATCTCCTATGACAGCTTTGCCCTCAGCCACCCTGGGCACTAGTGGCAATGCCACCCCCTTTCCAGGCTTCCTGCCTAGGATTTTTCCTCAAAAAAAGTCCACTTGGCTGAGGTGGAGCCACTTGGGCTCCTGTTCAACACTTCAGCAACACGGTGGCAGAAATGTGGGGACCCAGGCTCAAAACCGAGCTTCTGGAGGGTTACGCAGCCAGGAGAAACAAACCCTGAATGCCTGCTGAGGTAGGATTCTGCTGCTCTTCAGAGGTGTGACTTTGCCTGGTGCTCCTCAGCTGCTCAGCCCATCCAAACCCGTGTCAAAGTCCTTGTGCCCGGGGTGAGCCTCTCACGTTAGGAAACTGCTTGCCTTCAGAACCCCCCTCCCTCTTCTTTGATTTATGATTCGTGATGAGAAAACACATCCCTTTCCTCCAGAGAGATCTTTGTTGAGAATTTGTTGGTTTTGTTATCTCAGTCTGTCTGGCCTCTCTCATAGTTGGCTCAGCTGAGGCAGCCTGCGCTCCACCACTGGCACCCTCAGAATAAAACGCTGTTATCAGGATTAAGTTGCTTTATGCCCTTACTGGAGTTTTACACTTTGACATGGAAGTTAAATTGCAAAGCAAACGTTGCAGTGAAGGTTACAATAACATGGTGGAGATTTCAGTTTGACACAGACCTCTCTCTGCTGTTTGTCACAAGATCATCTGATCTTCCAACTTCCACCTATAATCGCATCAAATTGATTTCACTGTTTTGATTGCTTTTGAAACAATACAGCCGTTGTGTAAGAATCTGGGTGTGTGTGAACTATCACTTCTTGAGCTCTTGAACCCGGGAGCAGAAAAAAGAGAAGGCTCTTTCTTTAGAAACTACCCCGGTGAAGCTTTCTGTGGTTCAACCAGCAGAGCTGCATGTGGAGAACAATGAGATACACTGTCAGCACTGGAAAATGCAGCAAAATACTGTTTAGCAAAGTATTGTCACTGTCACTTCACACCCTATTAGCTCCTGTCCTGCTGGTTCAAGAGGGCACAAAAGCCGAAGGCCTTCCTTCACCCAGCATGTTTTTGGGCTGTCAGTCGCCCCGTGTGGGGACCATGGATACGGGAGACCTGACTGCAGGTGTGCCCCGCTTGTCACCTGCTCCCGAGGCGGGGGCAAGGGGCTGTTGCAGGAGATGGGACCCCAGTTGTGGCCTCCTATGCCCTTGTAAGCCCTGCACAGGCTGCACTTAACACGGCACCGGCCAGCGCGCCCCTGTGCCCACGCAGCGCCGGGCTGCCTCTGTGCGCAGCCAGCGAGCCGCAGGAGGGCGAGTGAGCGACCAACCACCCTCTGCTGCCGCCAAAGGAGACTCCGGCACTCTTCTGGTGGGGCCGATCCGACCAGGATGCGATCCGCTGGCTCTCAATTTCAGTTAATTACAACGCCTAGGAAACTTGCAGCCTTCCTCTTTGCTTCCCACTGTTGACAGGTGAAGCAGGTTTCTATTTATAACTGTTTTCACGGATTTCTTTGCCAAGGGCTTTTTATGTTTGTTGCAAACACAGACCAGACAGTGGGGGTAAAAGTTATACTTGTTTTGCTGTGTTTTTAGCCCCGGCTTCTCACATTTCTTCCTATTGAGCCATTGCACAATGCACTTTTTGGACTAAAGTACAACACGGGGTGAGGAGTCAGCCCAGCCTCTTCCCTCTGTTTTCTTACATGCTGGGTAAATAGGTATATAGGCTCTGCAGTCTTGTTCAGGCAGAAAGATCTGCTTTGAAAACAAACCCAAGTGTAAGAAAAGCTCATCTGGACCCTTTTGGCGGCTGTGGGTTAGGAGCCGGCTCCGTGGGCTGTCGTGTTGGTGGGACAGATGGGACAGTCTCTGCTCTCGGCTCAGCCATGGCTGGAGCCGCGTGTCTCCTACTCTTTCTGTTCGCCCTGACAGCTGGCCTGCAGCAGACCTCGCTGCATGACATACGCTGGTGTAAGAGATAGGAAGAGGTTGGATAAAAGCTGTGTTTGTGTGGTCTCGTAGGCTCTGATGATATCTAGTCACCTGACAAGCCACTTTTACACTCCTCGAGTGCACTTCAGAGGGAAAAGGGAGAGCTCTGCTTCGGCGGCGGCATGTTCAGTGGTAAACCTGCCAGCTGTGGGAAAGGTGGTGAGAAGAGAGAATGCGCTTTGTTAGGGAAAATCCGCCTGACGACGGGCCACAGGCTCCTCAAAGCTCCCAGCTCCCAGTTACTGTGCTGTTGGGGCGGATTGGACCCAGCCTTTCCAAACTCACACACGCCCCGTCTCCTCAGCGTGGTGCCTCTGCCAGTGCTCCCGTGTCGCTTTGTGTGAGCATTCCCCTTAAAACTTGCCACATTTGGGGCTAACATCGCTGCCGGCTCCTGTGAGAGGGCGAAGAATGGCCACGTGCTGGCAACCAACAGCCCCAGTGCAATTTGGAAACCCCGCTGCCCGAGAGCCATGTATAACTTCAGGCCCTCCCCCCCAGGTCTTTCAGCTTGCAGGTACAACATTTTCCTAATGGAGCTGCAGATCTTTACCTGAACGCCTGACAGTGACCGAAATGCCCAAACTGGGGCTTTAGCAGCCTGGGGCAGTGGGTATTTTCCAGATGACCGTATCACTGTTCTTCTGCCTCAGCCTGGCCTCGGCTGGTCAGGCACCCCGACGGGGTGGGAGAGCTGTGGGCCCCCGGAGATTGGCACTGCTGGCCCTGCAGGTTTCGGTGCCTCTACAAAACCTGGTCAGCTTCCAAGTCCGTGCCCCAGCTCTGGCTCTGGAAACACCACTGTGTGCTTCGGCTTAGGACAGGCAGGCTCCCTGCACACTCAGGGTTTGGGATAGATCTTGATGATCGCGACAGAGCCCAGATTCACTACTGACTCCTATATGGGACCTCCTGTTCCACTTTGGGAGCTAGAGGTGCTGTTACACTGGACAGGATCGTTTTGGTTAGTTTGTTTGTTTGTTTCATACCAACTTGTGCAAAGCTGTAGTTTCCCCTTTGCAATAGTTGGGTGGATAGCATTTATGGTTTCGACCAACAAAAAAAACTTTATTGCACTCAAGCACAAATAACGAAGAGCTTACCCAGGGCGTGATCAGACCTGTGACTGTGAATAATCTAAGACAGAATGTTATATATATAGGTTAAAGTGATAACAATGCAAACCAAAGACAGACGAAGTATCTGATAAACTAAATAAACAGAAGGTCTCAGCAGAATCCAGACAGCATCGCTGAGTCCCAGACAGTGCCCTCAGTCCCAGACCCTTTTCTCTTTTCTCCTTTTCCTGCCAACGTGGTATGGTCTAGTTCTGGGGGGGGGAAGGAAGGAAGACCTGTGCCCCCTCCCTTCAAAGCCTTTTTACCGCTCCAAGGCAGAGGACAACTGCTTCCATCTCCCACCACCCATGGGGAAGGGCAGCAGGATCAGAGCGGTGACGATGCAGGACAGGACGGGGTGAGGAGGCAGGGTGGCTGCAGAGCTGCGTCGCCTGGTGCCTGGGCTGGGTCTCAGAGGGCCGGAGGCAAGGGGAGAGCTGAAACCTGTTGTTTTTCCCCTCACTGAGTCCCTGCTGGGTTTTGTGGAGAGCGTGGTGTGGCAGGGAGGCTGGCGTGTCTCCCTGCGTGACAGTCCCCTTGCAAGCACGGGTGTGCGCTGGCACCATGCGCAACAGCGCACATTTCTAGCATGGCCCTGTTTGCACCAGCATCTTACAAACCCCGTCAGCTTCGGACCCGCTTGGCTGCCCTCTACACAGCCACCGCTGGTGCCCCAATCCCAGTGCCCCTCGCCAGTTGCTTTCTCCCTTAAACTCTTCTCCTCTGTCCTGTGGTAGTTGTATGCTTGTCCTGCACATCTGTTTCTCCTGGTCACTTGAGGATTTTGTGCAGTTTAGCCCATCGGCAAAGGATTTTGAAAGGCTGTGGGTGTGCAAGGACCTTCTGTTGTCCCTCAGCTACAGCCTCCACAGGCAGCAAACATGTGCTGGGTGCAGCTGCCGTCTTTAAAAAATAAACTGGCCACCTGCAGGCGAGCAGTCATGTTGGCGTGTAGAAGATACCAGTGGATCCATGAAAGGACCCTCTGCCTGGCCATCTTGTAAAGATATTTCCTTGTTTGTGCATATTTGGGTAACTGTCCTGTACCAGTGGCTGTGCCTTGCCGCATGTTTGTGAACACCTCCCATACACACGAGTGGCATTCAATCAGGAAACAGAAGCAGTGCTGGGCAGCAGGTCACGATGTGAATTGTCTGTGTGCCATTAACAAAATTTATAAAGAGCCCAAAGACTGTAAATATTTTTCACAGGGATTATAATTGATTTGTATTTCTGACTAAAGATTATGCAGCAAGAAATTAGTCAATAAGACCAGGATAAGGAAAAAGGAATAATGTGCAAAATTTTCTCGTAGCAGATCATAAAAACGTGTCTCAGTTTATGATGTGGTGATTAGTGAGGGCACAGACAACAGACATAAGAAAATGATCTGTGATGTGACTATAATATTTGGCAAATCCAGGACAAACCCAGGATAATGCACACTGTCTGCATGGAGACCATGGAACAGGAAACGGGGGAATAAGGGCAATAATGACCATTACACCTCAACCCAAGATTCATTTGGTTTTAGATGACAACAGTGTGTAAGATGGTCTACTCAGATTTTTATTTTTGCTTTCACAAAGTTTAGGTAAGCCTTCAATTTTAAAGAAGATGACCATGAGCCAGCAATATGCCCTGGTGGCCAAGAAGGCGAAAGGCATCCTGGGGTGCATCAAGAAGAGTGTGGCCAGCAGGT
>RSEF01000001.1:105224117-105307983 GCA_003993805.1 Himantopus leucocephalus | reverse complement strand
GAGGTCCCTTCCAACCCTGACCATTCTGTGATTCTGTGAAGGTAGTAAGCTGTCACCATACTGCTCCACTCACAGTAAGAACCAGAGTTCAGTCAGCCCTACTATGAAATAAACAGAGGCTCAAAATTTGTCTGGTTAATCTCAAAAAAAAAAGAGAAAAAAAAAAAGAAAATCAGGCATCATTTTAGTGTAGATGTCTTCAGAAATTAAAAGGAATGGGATTGCGGGGATTGGACCAAGAAGACTTTTCTTTGTTTTCTGTTAATTTGCCAGCTTTACCACAATATAGCATTTTATATTTGAGTTTCTATTGGTGCTTATTGCTACCAGGAATGGAAAGTAATGTATTACCATCCATTTAATCCCCTTTACAAAAGCCATCCAGACCACAATGAAGTCATTTCGGTAACATGACACAGATGTTTATAAACAAGCTGTTGTTACGCTGGCCTCCTGACTATCCTATCTCCTAACTATCTCCTGACACTGATTTAGCACTTATTAAAATGTCAGAAACTACTTATTAACCTGCTGTGAATGTATACGCTGGAATCACGAGTACAATGTTTGGCTTAGAATATTGCTTCTTTGAATTTACCAAAACAGTGTGAAGTTACAGCAAGGGCAATGTCCTTAACTGTGATTTCTCAGCCTCTCATTGTGTAGATTTTCTCCATGATGTGAAGGAAACACACTGTCTCACACAGCAACTGCAAGTGGTGTTTGTTCATTTTAGGGTGAGGGGGTGGGGGTGGAAAAAAGTGTCTGAGTCATAAAATCCCAAGCTTTCTCAAAATTTGGGTGTGTTCAGAAGCAGAGTTTTCATCTCTATGACTGTACGTGAGACCACTAACATGCTTCCTTCATTTGCTTCTGGAGAGAAGCTTGAAAAACATCAATATTTTGAAGCCAGTTTCTCACAGGGCAAGATGATAAAATCTTTCTTTCATAAGCTGTAGCTTACTAGCACAATCCCTCTCCCTGGGCATTGTGCCTTTTATTACTTAGACACACGGAGAAAATAATCGTCCCACACCTCTCATTCTCTTAGCTTGGGATTGGCTGTGTAGAATTTGTCAGGCTGGGTAATTAAGCTTGCTGCTCACCGATGAAGTTCGCTTGCAGCTGGTGTTGCATAAATCACAACTGGTCCTCTCCCTGACCGAGCAAGCTCTGCCTGGGGATGGTCTTGGATACTCCTGAGGAGTCTCATCCAAAATCCAGCTCTGACCGACAAGGCAGTGCCGATCTGGTGGTAGTCGCTGTGGCTGGAGAAGGCATCGGCGGCGTTGAGGGCCAGAGCTGTGGACCGCATGTGTTGCTGGTGCTCAGTTGCAAAAGAAGCACCACTTCCCTGCGTCAGGCCGGGTGCCGGGGGGATTTGGGCTCGGCGGGTGGGAGGCGCGGGTGCCCGCAGCCGGCGGTGGGGCTGGACGCCGGACACCACTTCCCGTCTGTGCTTGGCCAAGGAAAAGGCTCGGTGCTGTTGCTTCGCCAAATATGTCATTATTCTGGAGGAGACCGAGCTAGAGGCTGGAAAACACCCTCCCGTTTTGGCATGGCTTGTCCCTGCACTGGGACTTCTCGGCGTTGTGGGGGAATGAAATGAAAACAAACTCTGAACCTTGGTCACTGCCGTCTAAAATAAACAGGGGCATGGGGGTGGTGATCCCGCTTGGTTTTTCAAGGCATCCTCTAGTCATGGCTGGGAGGGATGAATTAACCCCGCTCCTGCTGAGCTGCCCTGCTGACCCTGCCAGGCTGGAGACACTTTGCTGCTGGTGTCCCTGCCAGCCGTGGGTGCAGGGAAGGGAGATGTCCCGCGGGGTTGGGTTCCCGTGCTGCCGGCTTGCTGTGCGAGGTCGTGCCAGCCAGTGCTGCGGCTGACTGTGCCCTGCAGGGCTGAGATCTGCAAGCTGTCCCCAATAACACACTTGCTTAAACCCCAGGAAAATCAGGGCAAGCCAGATGCTAAATCATGCTCCGATCCTACCAAGGCCATGTGGGGTCCTTTTCTCCCCCTACTTTGTGCTACCTGCGGGTACTGCGACCCCTGCACACCCTGTCTCTCATTCAGCCCTCTCCTGGGACCCTGGCGTAGTGCCGTATGGGACATAAAGACAGTGTTGTGAGTTTTACGATAAGATGATTGTAACGGGGCCCAGCAGTCTTATCAGGTAGTGGTGTGTTGCTCTCACAGTGTGTCTTCGCTGCATTTGCCCCAAGGAGCGACAGCTATCTTTGCCCCGCGTGAATTGGGTGATGGATCCAAACTGCCACCCTAGAAGAATTCTCATCTATGGTTCCCTTCTGCAACAAGAACAGGGCATATTGCTGTTGACTCCCCAAAATGTGGTAAGTTTGTGCATCTGCCAGGGATTTCCTGACATCTGGCAATGCAGTGTGGGGAGGAGTTGCAACTGCTCTGCCAGAGCCTCTGGGCGTCCCAAAATCCCAAAGGTGCCCACCTTGCCTGCACAGAGCAGCTCAAACCGAGACATCCGGGCTGACCAGCGCTATTGCTGATGCTCTCTCACAGCTGACATCTCCCAGGCAGAAATATGTCTGTTCGGGTNTGCTGATGCTCTCTCACAGCTGACATCTCCCAGGCAGAAATATGTCTGTTCGGGTTCTGTCTTCAACACTTTTTTCCTTTTTTTCCTTTTTTTTTTTTGGCAAAGCTAGGTTACTATTCTAAACATAATGGGTTTAGGGTTTGTATTATCTGTTGTTCTGCTGTATCTGAGTTATTTCATTTCCTCTGGTCCAGATAACCAAAAGCTACTGATGGCAGCAGCTCTGTGCGTTGACATGAAAGACAGAGCTCAGAGGTGCTGGGGAGCCTAGAAGATTATATGCAAACACAGGTAATCCCCACCACCTCAAATAACAAAATTAAAGTTTAGGGAGATGTCTACTGAAGTCAAGGTTCATTGGTAAATGATTAACATTGTGATGCAAATAAGTGTGCAACTGGGTATAATGAAATACTTGAAGGAAATCTTAAGAGTATGAGGCAGCTGCAGGCAGCCTGGAGAGCAAAGTCCTGGGGGAAGAGCTCCCTTTCATCTGGATTTTCACAGAAGACTAGACAAATGACTAGAGAAAGTATTAACAGTGCCAATTTGGCATTGTGTGTTGGTTGATTGATTCTCCTTGAAAGTTTGTTTAAAAAAAATAAATAACTTAAGTAAATAAATATCTGAGAGCCATACAACAATGGTCAGATGGGCAGTGCTCTCCTTGTCTGAGCTGGCTTCCAGGAGAGTGGACAAGATAACTCAAGAGGGAGTTTCCACTTCTGTGCTTTTAATGATTGTGTCAGTGTTTGAGCTGAACTGAAGAAGTTCATACTGGAAGCAAAATCAGAGCATCCTTGGCTTTCTGTGAGCCACCGCTGTCTGCATCTGCTTCCCTGTTCCCAGACCTTCCCCAGGTTTCAGGGTTTCCCTGGCCAGGCTGTGCGAGGGGAGGTGTGACAGGAGCTTGGTGGTGAGGAGCTGACGTGAGAATGGGGGCGTGCAGCGGAGAACCTGCCCGTGTGGCACGCAGGGCACGCCACGCAGCCCTCCGGCAGTGGCCAGAGAGCCTTTGGCTTTCACACCACCAGTGATTGGCGCTGCCGAGAAGAAAGAGGCAGCACAGGCAGGCGTCCTGCTGCTGCTGACCGCGTGGCTGAGGTTTACAAAAGGGAATGGACCTTATGTGATAAGAAGTACTGGAAAATGCTTGCACACAATGGCTTGTTGCTGTTAATACCAGAGCTTTTTAGTATTGGGGCAAGCATGAGCACTTAGTAGCTTCAAACCTAAGATTAAAGAGTGGATTTAGCCATCTTGTGCTGGGGCTTGTGCTTCTGCGCATGTACTGATTAATATCAGTTTTCATCCTGGCTGACTCACAGCTCCTGAACAACCAGTATATTGTGGGCTTGGTTATTTTTTCTAGTATTCCTCTACCCACACCTAGGATGCCCAAGCAGTAGCGTGACAGCACATCTGGTCTCTCAGTATTATGCTTCTTGGCGCAGCTTTCTTGCAACTGGGCAACTGTTACGGGCTAGAAAAACAAACTCCATATTGGTAATAGCTTTAGGCCTCGGTGTTTGGCAGGGTTATATACCCTTTCTCATTCACGTCCGTGTTTAGCTCTGGGCTTTGTCAATGATGAGTGTGTACCCCACCGTGCTATCATAATCCAGTATTTCTAACACCAACACACACACACACACACACACACACACAAATTAGCAGTTGAGCTTCCAAACCTTTGAGACTGATTTGAACATATATGTTTTTACACACTCAGGTTTCACTTGCCTTTGATTTTGATTCTTAGAAGATACCTGCTTTGAAGCAGTTCTGAGCTCCGGGAACTTAATTTTGTTTTAATGAGAGTCCAGATTGTCTTAATTGCATGATACTTGGCAGTGTTAAGAAAAACAGTAAAAATCATGAGACCTTTGATACTTGCCAGAGGTGTACCAGAACCTGTGGGTAATTTTTTATGTGTCTTATCCTCCAGCCCAGTTTTCAGGTGTGGCTGACTATTAATGCTTTCCAGTAAGTGGACATGAGTTTTAGTCATGAGTACCTTTGTTTTCTACATCTGATATGACACACAGTGCCTGAAAGCTCTGTTTATTTTTTAAGGAAGATATAAAAAACTGCTTTGTCATAGCTGATTGTCTCGGTGTTTATCATTATGATGCTAAGCCCTGTCAGTTCATTTACTGCGTGAGCATAGGCACGCGTGTTTGTGGGTACATATCACTGCTAGCAGATTTTTCTTTCCTAAGCCACGCTAATTACTCTGACCATTAATTCAAAGCCCCAGAGATGGGAGACAGCAGAAATGATAGTTAATCACAGACTGGAGAGCTTGCACTGTTTGGATTATAACAGTATATGTCAAGAAACAGGCTAATTTTGGTTATACTGCCTTGGAGCTGGATTCTGTGTCCGCTGGAGTCAATGGGCTTGGTTTTGTTGACTCCAGCACAACAAGGTACAGCTTGTGGAGGCTGAGCCACCTCCAGCTCAAACAAAATGGCACCATCTTTAATGGCATGAGATTCTTCTGGATGGCTGAGCATTTCCAGGCTCTCTTTCCCATTATCCCACTGTTATTCCCATTTGCTAGTAAGTCACCAGTAAACTTTGCTGCTTCTTTAAATGAAGTGGGGTGAACGATGCCAAGTGGACCAGCTGGGCTTCATCAGGAGGGGGAGGCAGCAGCAGGGTTGGGGAGGTTGGAAGAGGCTGTGGGTAGTTGCATGAGTGCGCTGCAGAAGGAGAATCACCTGTGAAGAAGAGTTAACTGGGCTCTGAGGCGCCTGCTTTGAGGTATAAAAGGCCTGGGAATGCTTTGTCTCATCTTTGCTTTCTTGTCTTGGTGGGCGGAACAGAGACAGAGAGCTGTGATGAGATCTGTCCCCTATGGCTGTGGGTATGTTGGCTCTGAGAGCAGATGGTAACAAAAGCAATGCAACCAAAAGGTATGGTTATTCCTTATTTCTGCAAGTGTTCTCGAGGAAGCAAGTGCCTTTTCTTGTGCTGATGCTGTGCTTCCTGATGTGTGTAATAATTCAGTGAGACTTTGTTTAATCGTTCCTGAGTTTTTGTGAATCATCTGAGTCAAATTAACTGCAGTTTCTTTAATGCCCTTGTTTATTCTAAGCCATCCATAAAGAGGTAAATGAATTTATATCAATGTGGCTTCTAAAGGAATATTTGCTAATTAATTTGAGCTGCCTCTACTGTTTGCCTGTACCCTTTGATCTGGTAGTAGCTATGAACAGAGATAGCTGCTGTCACTGGGCAATTACAGTTTTATTTCCTTCTGACAAAAAGTTCTGCTTTAAGAGGTGTTAGGAGCTTAGGCCTTGGTTTTGTTCTGAGGGAAGGGGTACTCTTAATATGCCTTAGTTAACACTTAGTAGGAGCCTAGGGAAGACAAAGCGTTTTTGCAGTTGTGATCCAAGATAGTGAGCTGAGCTAGTCAGCCTGTTAACAGCAAATATATCTTTCAGGTCTAGGCACTGAATATCTGTGTAAGATAAACCTGTTCGAGTGCTGCTTGGCTACAGTTATGAGGAAACTCTGGGCCTCTCATGTGAGCGGGAGAGGATTGATTTTGCTTTCTGTTACCCTGTCACTCCTTAAATGCATGTAACCCTGGTATACAAGACTTGCCATAGCTTAAGAGAACAATTTTTGATGCCTGTGCTTACAAAGGTGACTGTTCCTTCCCCTCTCCCAGCTGCTTTTCCTCCCTTCTCCAGTGTAAGCTCTCCTGTTGATGTTTGCTTCCCTGAGGCTTTCTACATTATCTTATGAATATGATCTCAGCCTAAAATCCAAACCAAGACCTAAACACAACAGCAAGCAGCGGAACTGTTGGGTCTTTTTTTTTGCGTGTGTCGTCTGTTTCTGAAGGAATTACCCTTGTGTTTAGTATCTTGTTTAAATTGCTGAGGTGTTCCCACATCTTTGAAGGGTTACTCTGTGCTTGCCTGTGGTATGCTGCTCCTAATCACCTCTATTGCTGACACATACTTGGCTCACTTTACCTGTTTGTGAGACAGGAGATGGGGCAGGATGAGGAAGCATCTTGTGTTCTTAACCTGGGATGCCAGGTAGCCCTGCAGAGCTCTGGCCACTTCAGGCAGTGACCTTCCAGGGTGGAGTAACCCTGTAAAAGAGGGGAAGGGGAAGGGAAGGTTACTAACCACAGGTCTCCTGTTAAAGCCCCTCTTGGGAGTAACAGCACACTAGCAGAAGGGTCTGGATATGCATGTATGCCGCTGCTCAGCAGTGGGGACAGGATGCTTTAGTCCGAGGTGTGTTGGTACCCTGTACCAGCACTGGAAGGGAGGTTTCCCCTGTGCCAGGATCCTGACAGTGCTACCAGTGTGAGTGCAGTGGCTGCGTTCCTCTGGGAGTCCCTTGGTCCCCTTTGGTTGCTGTCCTCCCTCCCCTCCTCTTCATGGAGCCCAAACTAGAACTTGTTTGCACCATCCCTGACCGATACTCACAGAAGAGTCGCCGTGGTGCATACAGTAGCTGTTTGGGAGCCAGGGCGAGCCTGGGGCGTTGAAATGAGCACGCTTGTTGTTGCAACACCTCCTGCACAGCTGTGGTTTCAGTTCATGCACTCCTCCTCTCCTTGCTGACCAATGCTGTAGGAATGCGCCAAGCCAAAGTCTCTGGGTTTCTGTTTAAATTTTCACTTTTCTTGATTCTATGAATAAAAGAAGCTAAAAAGAGACACACAATATTCTGGGCTTCAAAATAAGGTGATGTTGTGCTGCTGGAGCATTTTCAAAGATGACCTGTGGACTTTTAGGTTTTCCTGAGAGTCCAGGTAGAGGGAGCTCCTTCTTAGAGCAAGTGCTTTGCTTCTACAGCTTGCGCCCCTCTAAGACACATTCATGAAAGGAGTGAAATCATTAGCTGCTCCCGAAAGCTTGGCTTAAGAATTTAAGGCATGCTGTCCAAAAGGATAGGAAAATTGCAGAGACAACTGTATTGTGGTTCATGATGAGATCTGCTAGGCAGAACAGAAATACAAACAACATATGTTAGTGGAAGCTCTCTTGAAAAAAAAAAAAAGTGTAATTCACATGTTGGGCTCATCTTTCGGGTGATATCTTCCAAAATTATTCCAGTGTTAGCCTGATTTGTTACTAAGCTCTCAAAGTGGTAATGTGAAATCCTACGGTGGGTTTTCTTCCTGCCCTACAATTGGTTGATCAGTGATTTAAAGTCAAGTGAGGGCTGCGATTTCAAAATCCGAAAGGTATTTTTGTGCTTGGGAATGTCTTCAGCCGTCCTTTAAATACTTACTTAAATACTTGTTTTCTGTAACTTAGCTGTAATGTTTTCTTGCCTCAGTCAACACCATCATTGTAATGATGTTAAATTAGTCATGATTCTGTAACTTGCAGCAGGTTTTGTTCCCAAATGGGATGCTGTGTCAGCACAGCATGTTGTGTGTAGTAGATTGCAGGGTTGGAGTCTTCTCACTTGTGTTCTTTTTACTTTTTAAAAATAAATAGCACAAGTTGAGATGCTTTCTAAAACTAACAAAAATAGAGAAGGCAAACATGATTATTTTTAGGGTTCCAGCTCAAGGGGGTGAAGGTTAAAAACCTGCAATTGAGCAAAGTTATTAATTAACGACTAGTTACCGTATTCTTCCCAATTTATGACTTCATGTATCATAACTCTTTCGGTAAAACACCCTTGCTGCTTATAAACATGCCCACTGTGTAATCATACAGTATGTACAGCCAAAAAAAAAAAAAGCTGAGAACTCAGCAGCTACAAATTAGTAGAGCCTCTTCTTGACTGGAGCAGGTCAGAAAAGTTATTCAGCAAAACAGTTTGTTGAAGGAAAGACTTCTCAGTTGTTTTAATAAAATATCGAGGAAGCCTCCATTGTGCTGGAGAGGAGCCAGCTCTGCTGGAGTGTGCTCCCCATGCTGGGGGCCGAAGGGCAGCGCCGCAGTTGGATCAGAAATCCTTAGGGACACTTCTTGCCTCTCCCTGAAATGCGGTGCCCTCTGACTGAGCTCCAGGTCTGGGTGAGGGCTGCGGTGCCATAGCTGCGCTGAACTAACTATGAAATACTCTGGAGTGTCAAGGGACTACTGGGCAGGGTGGGGGTCCTCATGGGGAAACCCCCAGGAGACTTACAATGATGGCCACTTCTCTGCGCTTTTTTTGAAACAGTGCTGTGCAGTTTGAAGAGAAGATTAAACCTGAAAATGGCTTGGAGATTATCGGCTTCCCTACTAGCCTTCAGACTTTAATGCTTGACCACCCTTTATGATCAGGACATTATGGATGTTTGTATTTCTTCTAGCAGGAGGGGGAATGGAGAGGGAGAGAGGCAGGTATGAAAAGTGAGTGTGGAGTCAGGAAGGTGAAGACCAAAGGGCTGAACAAGGCTTTTTCTGTCCCCAGCAGCTAGAGAACTTTTTTGTGTAGGGAGGAACCCACAGTCCACCTTATTCTGATTTAACCATATTTCAATAATAAATGCAATTTCAGTATGAGAGGCTGAAACACTGCTAGAAATCAGTGCTAATTAGGCAGTGGCCATTTCACTTGTGGGAGGCTTGATCTCAGCCAGAATCCCCAAGAGATCAGGATCTGTCAGGAGGTGTATCTCCCGATCTTCCTGGTCACCTCTCTGCCTTCCATCGTCATGGCTATTTGCAGTCACTAAGTGATAACTAACTAATAACCTCATAACTTGCCCGTAAGGCATTGTCTTCACATTATGGATTAGAAGCTGAAGTGCAGCACAGACTAAATGACTTGCCCAAGGTCACGCAGGAAATCAGTGTCTGAGCCAAGAACTTCAAAACCAGTATTTCTGAGTCATGACTTTGACACCTCTGTACCAGCTTTGATTTGGTTAAGGTTGGGTCCCTGGGCAGAAGGAAAGTGTTTTTTTTTAAAAAAAAAAAGGCCAAAAAACCCCAAACCAATCCCAAAACACATGTTGACATTCTTTAGTGAGAAAAGGTGCCTCCAATTCAGGTGTTTCTCTCATGCTCAGACCCTTTGTATCTCCCCAGTTGTCAATTAGTCTAAAAAGCCTTTCCCAGTGTGTTTACTTTGTCACATTCCTCATGAATGGACCTTCAGGATCACAAAGCCTTCTTGCTTGCTGCCTCGTGGGTTTTTCTTTATTTTCTTTTTTCCTTTTGGTGGTGTTTTTTTTCTTTTTGTGTTGTTGGAGGGCAGGCGAAGGGAGGAACCTCAGAGGCAGGCAGCCAAGGGTGTGAGCAGTGCAGGGTTAAGTAATGGCCTTGCTGACATGGATTCCCGTAACTGCTGCCTACTCCTGCCCTGCCAGGAACAGCCCATCAGGCGGCAAGTTTTGAAAGTCAAAACAGTCGAGGCCAGTAATCTATTGAACCGTACAGGGCTGCAGGAGAAAGCCTGTGCATATGCGTGTGTTTTCTGAGGGAACTTATTAATTAAATGTAATAATATTTAATTATCTAAGTAATAAGTGGCTGGGAGCTACAGGAGCCTGATGAAGCACACGCGAGAGGCTGAGCTGGCTGGTGTGCTCAGGGTGCGGGAGGGAGAGAGGACCCCGCAGGGTGAGCTCTGGGGGGGCAGCAAGGGGTCTGCTGCCAGGGCTGCCTGGCCCTCTGGGCAGGATGCCGGTGATCCCCGGTAAGCGCTGCTCAGTAAAGGGCATGATCCCCGCCCCCCGTCTTTTTTGTTTACATCCCTGTTTATTTATTCCAGATCCAGCAGAGATGGATGACAGGGGTGGAGTTATGGGTTTCTTGTAATGCCCAAGCAAATCCTGTGTCGGTTGGAGCTCTAAAGCAATCTGAACAGGCTGAATAGAGTGCTTTCTAATGTTCACATGATCAGAAACTTCCTCTGATTTTCAGTAATAGCTTAAAAAAGTGGATGTAACTCTAAATTTGTTTCATGGACCCCTGCCCTCCCAGTCTATCTTGTTAACCAACCAATGAAGCACACCCTGAGACCTGATTTCTCTGCTGATTATTTCCTTCCTGCTTTGAGTTCGTGAATTTATCCATGCCTCCTCCTTGGCACAAGGTCACAGAAGCATTTCAAAGCCAAGTGCTCTGAAGGCGACTGTTCAAAGTAACAGCTTGATGGACATATTGATGTTTAGATATAAGCTCTCAAAAATGCCCTCTTATGTCAGAGGAAGCACTGTTTTATATCAAGTGTGTTATTGCTATGTGCTGCTTCATCTTGTTTAAAAGGAGCTGTTGTCCTGGAAATCTGCTAACAACAGGTGATAGAGATATGAAACATCAGTGAAGGGGCTGAGGGATGATGTGAGAGGAAAGCGTAGGTTATCCAGAATCAGAACAGAGTAAAGGTCTGCCTGACGTCTGTCGGATTATCTGGCCTCTGCAACCAGGCAATAAAACCATTACTTTTATCAGCTCTTCAGAAGTTAAAGAGCGTTCAACCTCTTTACTTGAGCAAAGCTTAGAGTTGTCTTGACTCTATTTGTCTGGAATCCAAATGCTTTCCTGTCCCCATTTCTCATTAAACAGGCTATGACCTATTTATTCATGTTATTTAATTCTCCTTTGGCCTAAGATGCTATACAGGTACAGTCCTATTGATTTTTTTCCATGGTGTTGCTATGGGAACTGTAGCCTAAATGTGCTCTTTCCTCAACAGCATATTTTTGAAAACAAATGAACACCCATCTGTCCCCTCTTTAAGTATTACTTAAAAGATCTGGATGCGAAAGTACTGTTATGGAAAGATTTTGGAGAAAAGTAAAAGATTGTCCATAGACTTATTTTTTTCAATTATCAGGTCTGTTGTGATTTGTAGCATTTTTATTTGTGACAGTTGCAGTGATTGTTTTCCCTGACTAGGATTCTTTCAGAGGCTTTAATGTTCAGTGTGTGTGTTTGCATGCTGTTGCTTGGCTTTAGGAAACTTGCGCTCTCATCTTTTGGGCAGACATGAACTGCTGTGTCACTAGTAAAGAGAGGGGTTCATCTGGGCCTTTGGTCTTTTAGCTAGTCATGCTGTTGACACATGGATAAAGGAGCTTTGCTTAACTGCCCTATTTGAGGCAACATGTCACCCTGTGGGGAATGTCTCTGAAATGACACCATGGTTTTAAACGTCTGTTTCACCTTTGGGCTGCATGCATAGGCACATTGTCCAATCCTCCTTGATGTGAAAGACTGCAAGCTTGCCAGAATCCAGCCTTCTACAGATACCAAACACAGTTGCTATGTAGCACTCGCAGAAAGTATCACAAATCTTCATTTTTGCGGACTGATGTCAACAAACTCATACCAATAAAACCAGCAAGAATGGATGACTATTCTTGAGGACTGTATTTTACTTAATCCATTTTAAAAAAAGCTAAAAATCTTCTGCAATGAGGACTTTGATATTTCTCAGACCAGATAATAGAAAGGGGAGGGGCAAAATAAATACTTGGCACAAAAGAGAATGAGTTATACTCTTGGTTCAAACACCAGCTGGAGCTTGCTTTGGCTTTAGTTATGTAGAAAGAGCTCCACTCACTGGTAGAGCAAATCTCTGGAGTGTTATTTGAGATGACTTGGTCCTGGGCTAAAAAGATGTCAGCTGGAGCAGCTATTCCAAAAGAGAACGTGACTGCTCTACTGGGAAATTCTGTGTTCAGTGCAGGGCCACTTGTTTCCTTACAAAGTAAACTCATGACTATTTAATGGTTTATTAATTTTGTGTGTGGAAGCTAATGTATATATTGGGTTAGGGAAAATGTATTTTTATGGATGTGAACTGAGTAGTTAGAGGGTTTCCAGAAGAGTTTGCTATTGGGCTTACTACACATGGGTGGCTGATATGGCTGATGCACACAACATGCTTTCTTCCCATTATGATTAGGGAAAAAAAAATGTCCAGCTTTGACCAAGCAGTGACAAATGTTTTTGTGTTTTTTTTTTTTTCCTGACCAAGTCAGCACTTCTGCTTCCTCCTTTGCTGTCCACAAGGAGCAGGCCCCTCTGAAAAGTCACAGAATCATAGAATGGTTTATGTTGGAAAGGACCTTGAAGATCATCTAGTTCCAACCCCCCTGCCGTAGGCAGGGACACCTCCCACTAGACCAGGTTGCTCAAAGCCCCATCCAGCCTGGCCTTAAACACCTCCAGGGATGGGGCATCCACAGCCTCTCTGGGCAACCTGTTCCAGTGCCTCACCACCCTCACAGTGAAAAATGTCTTCCTGATATCTATTCTAAATCTACCCTTTTCCAGTTTGAAGCCATTACCCCTCATCCTATCGCTACACTCCCCGATAAAAAGTCCCTCTCCAGCAGGTCCCCTTCAGATACTGGAAGGCTGCAATAAGGTCTCCCCGAAGCCTTCTCTTCTCCAGGCTGGACAACCCCAACCCTCTCAGTTTGCCTTCACAGGAGAAGTGCTCCAGCCCTCTGATCATCTTTGTGGGCCTCCTGTAAACTCATTCCAACAGGTCCATGTCCTTCTTACATTGAAGGCCCCAGAGCTGGCCGCAGTACTCTTGGGGGGGGGGGGGGNGGGGGGGGGGGGGAATGTCTCACCAGAGTAGAGTAGAGGGGCAGAATCACCTTCCTTGACCTGCTGGCCATGCTTCTTTTGATGCAGCCCAGGATGTGGTTGGCTTTCTGGGCTCTGAGTGCACATTGTCAGCTTGTGTCCAGTTTTTCATCCACCTGGTGGTGTGCTGTGTAGCTGCTTGCCCGTTGACTGCTTAGTGGGTGCTCTTGGGAGTTTGTTGTTCCAATAGGCACCAATTAACTTTAACAAAGGGTTCATCAATGATGGTTTGGATGCCCTCCTGACAGTTAAATATTGCAGGCTTATCCATGACCACATCCTTCAGACAGATCATAGTTCATGAATTGCTGTGTCATACATCTAATGCAGGACAAGGCTTACCTAGTTACAGGCACGATGGAGCCACGTGTGCAGAGATGTCTTGGCTGGTTTTGCATGAGTTGGTGCTGGCCCTGGAGGCACTGTTGTTGCATCAGCAAGGCACTGCTGGGGTGTGGGTCTACACACATGAGCCTGCATGGCTTTCAGATCCCAGCCAGGCATAAGCCATGTGGATGCCTGGGGCTGTCTTGGCTCAGGGGTCTCTTCATGCTGCTCCTAACCAAGTAGTGACAGGGCTGCTTCTAAAAACAAGAAATGTTTTATGCCCACATAAAATGGTTACAGCTTGATGTATTGTCCTTGCTATGTCACCTGGGCTATTGCTCTGCCATTGACTATGAACAAAGTCCTTCTTGGTTGTCTCAGTCTCTGATACAGGCCAGCTTGCCTGCTGCCTGGTTAGCGGGTAGGAGGGTGTATGAGCAAGTGGTGTGCATATATGATACTGTGGTAGTATGGCCCCAGGGTATCTTGGTCCATTTTGGGGAACTTGGGACAACAACTCTGGCTACATGGCCACAGCAGCTAGCACAGCCACAAAAATGGTGGAGATACATCTTGTAAATGCTAGAGACAAATTTTGTCTTAGCCTGAAATAACTGAGTCATGCTTCAGGGTTTTCAAGTCACAATTTGAAACTGATTGGATTTACTGCCAGTCACACGAATTGATTCTGGCAGGAATAACCAATACTGCCGCTTAATTGTCTAGAACAGTGTCAATACATTCATGCCTAACAGACACATTCCCTGTGTTAACGCATTACATGCAAAATGCTTCAGTACTGGATGAAGATGCTGAGGGACCTAAAAAGACAAATCAATGTGTGCTTACTCAACCATGATTAGAATATTATCTGATTTGAGTTCTGGAGTGAAAAAACACCCTCTCAGTGGCAGATGGGCTTGTCTCTTGAGGTAGATCCAGGCAGAGCAGGAGATGTGTTTTTTGTGTGGTTGTGCTATCTAGCACGTGGTGGGAGGGAGAAATTGTGGTGGTACGTTGTGGCCTGGATATATCTGGGAGAGATGGAGCCCTTTTAAATGTGAAGCCTCATGTAACTGTACTCATATTGGGTTAAACCTGCCCCGTCCATGTGTTTTATGCAAGTTGGTTATGGGGACCTCACTTGAAGGTCAGGATTGGAAACCCCTCTGGGCAAATATCTCCATTAATGCCATGGTGAACATACATGAACAGCTGTATGGGTTTGTCTGGCCCCCCTCCTGTCTCCAAGAGTGGCTATATAAATTGGCACCATGGTGGAAGGAAGAGCGAGGCAACTGTGCGTGTTACTGCTCCACAGTATTTTTGTAAAGGGTTGTCCACAATAACCTGACTTCCTGAAAGTCATCCAGGAATTTCTGTCGTGTACTTATTAAGGGTTTTTACGATCTTATGGTTGTGTGGCTTTACTGTATTCTCTGCATTTACAGGGAACTCCCCATGAGTCAAGGTTTTAAACAGCAAATAACCTCTATGAACAATGCAGTGTTTTCCACTTCCCTTCTCCCTCAACTTTGTGATCCCCAAACCTTAAAGCTGGTGTGGCTGTGACAGAGAAGGCTCAGCTCCTGACTCTGGTACAGGGTGGCCACTGGCTGTATGAGCAGCTCAGTCAAGCTCACTGTTGCTTTGCAGATGGTGTACAGTGCCTCCCAGATGGGCTTTGGGCAGGATAAAGTGGAACCCTCTGCTCTTAGATATTGCTGCTGCTCTGCACTATGGATCTGGGACCTCACTGTGCGAAGTACAGTGTACAAACAAAACATGGTCCCAGCTCCTGGCACCCTGTAAGCTGAATGAATGCTGATATGAACTCACACAGGAATCCAAACAGACATATCTACATTCCTCTGGCCTTATTAGCAAAGGTTTGCCAAGTCACTTATGAAAGCAAAGTAGTTTCCAGAGACTCTGCAAAGCTGTCTTGGCAGATGATATTTTAACAGGCATCTTTGCCAGGAAACTGAAGCAATACCATGATATGGTAAGGGATACTTAACTCTCTTGCAGTGCCAATGTAGTTATGTTTTATGAACAAATAGCCAGCTGACACATAGCTGTATGAAAACATACACATTTAATAAATGCTTGTGTGATGAGAGATACTTATCATAACCTTAAGCATAACAATATGTAGTTATCTGGACCAGAACAGCTGTTAGAAAAACATTTCAATGCTATTTCAAGTGTTCTCCATTTCAATGCTGTTGAATGCCACAGTGTTGCCAAGAAATGAATATTTGAAATAATTTTTATAGATGAGAAAAATCTCAGTTGTAAACTGAAACTTATTTTCCCCAGTCTCCCCTTGGAGAGACTCCCCCCTTCTCCTGAAGATCAGCATTTCTTCAGCTTGTGGAGTTTTGTCAGGCATCCAGTGAAGACTGAAAATTCTACATTTAGCTCCTTTTTCAAGGATTAGATTGGTGAATTAAAAGAAAAACAGAGGTGCAGAGCTATATCCGCTTCAACAGTTGAGGTAAGTATGATGAACAAAAAAAAAAAACCTGAAATTTCTTGCACTAGTTACTTTGCATTTCTGGGATTTTTAGAATAACCGAAGATTCATATCATAAGGTGTAACTGAATTTCAGTTCCTGTAAAGAATTGGAGTGTTATGACTCTTTTGTATTGGGACTTTTAATCAAATTTGCTTTTTTTCTGACAAAAGCATACAACTTTTCGTAGATGTTCACATTAAGATAGGTTCTTTGCTCTCCATTGCCTGAATAAAAGGCAGATGTTAACACCTCTGTATTATGATCTATACACTGTTGCAACTTCTGATGCAAAACCCATTTCTTTCCCTACTTAACTGGCAACTTCCTTTATATGGTACTGAGTGCTAGACAATGAGCTCCAAGTGATTGTAATATTCTTCAGACACTTCAGTTAGGTCCATTTTTCCAGTTTATGTGGAACAGGATCATCTAGCCTGCTTGAACACCCATCCTCCTCCCTCTGACAACATTTTAAGTTTTCTTAGGAGATGAAGTTGTTTCAGACACTCTAAATCTTGAACCAAGAATGTCTGGGTAAATCAAATAGCCGAGATACTTTATTTGAAGTGAATAAAAAGTTGTGATGGATTCTCGTGTTGTGAACAAACTGATGGTCTTCCCATCATCTCCTGGTAGTGACCTGATTTCGCAGCATACACCTCTGACTGGAGCAGAAGGTATCTGGCATGTTAAAGTTGAGTATTAGTTGTGTATTTATCTTTAAAAAAAATGTATAAGGAAGAGCCGATGGGTATACTCTGGTATGAAGGAATGATGAGCAGCAGCCAAGGAACACAGAGGTCCTTTGGCTTTGCTTGGTTTTCCGGCATAACTGTATATCAGGACTCTCCAGAGATGTGGGATCTGCCTCCAGGGCAGGTGCAGCTCATCTATTGGAAAGCACACTTGCCTGTTGCAGCACTGTGGAAATTAGGCATGTTAGCTTGGTGGGGTTTTTTTTTTGAGAGATGGTGGGGCTGGAGTGAAATGATGAGGCTTCTCAAAACACTGGGCGAAGCTGGAGTCAACAGGTAGTCTGGCACTTTGGCACCCAGGGCCTCCAAGGACTGTGATTCAGCCCTTGCTGCAAGCTGGTGCCTGCAGGGTGGTGGTCAGGACATGGATATCACTCCTGCTCTCATCAGTCTGGTTGACAGAGGTAGAAGCAGCTGTGCTGCCATACCCACCAATGCCAGTGGGATGGCTAGGGAAGGGCCCTGGTGGTGAGCAGTACCCAGGCTTGGCCCTTTCCTGCCTCATGTCACTTAACATAGCTCTTCCACCTTGTTGTATGCTCAGCTTCTGGAATGTGCTCTGCCCAAAGAGCTCAGACCATTTGTAAAGGTCCTATCTGAATTCATTTTGATCATGTTGTTCTCGTATGGGCTTATCCCACTGAGAAGAAAGAATAGAGTTTTTTAATTGAAGAAATTGAAAAGAATGTTCTGTTTGCATTTTCAAAGGTGTAGCAAACATGGGTTGTAGTATTAGGGCAATCAGTGTTGCAGCTGGTCATTATTGGTGGCAACACTGAATGAGAACCAGCTGGATTGAGGATCTGTCTCTTCCACCAAGGCAGTTGCCTTTTGCACTTGTGTGAGGAGCTAACAGATTGGGAGTGCTGGAGACTGCTGTCAGCCAGCTCTCTCTAGCACCTTGCTCTTTGGAACAGCCTCTGCTGTTAATGGCACCAGGGCACATACTGAGGAAATGAAGCAGAGGTAAATGTATCTCACGTAGCTACATGCTTGCCCTCCCGTTGCCGTGATGGGAATTTGAATGCACATTTGAAATCTACATTGACACAATTCCCCAGTTTGGGGCGAAAGGGGCGTGCCAGGCTGTGAGGCTGGTGATTGGCATGGCTGTGAGCAACTGAAAATATTTCACTTGGTAGGAGGAGAGATGAATACCAGGGTTGTATCGCAGGTCTAACCGAATAAGGACTCCAGTTCTCTGCTGAAGCTTTTCAGAGGGAAATATTTCTCCTTGAGCAAGATGGTTGGTACTTGGTATGCCAGGCTTGGTTGTTGCGTACGTATCCCCCAAAACATATGACATTAGAAATGCTGCTGTTCTTTGATTACTGACTTGCTAGTGTTTCTTCCTGGGAGGAGGAGGTGTGGATGTACTTCTGCTCTGTTTCGGTATGCCACAGTGAGAAGTGAAGGCAAAGCAAGGCCTTGTTGGGGTGTGAGGGACGGCGGACAACTATGGTTCTGTCTGGAGTTCAAGTGACAGCTCAGACCCTGGAGGGAGGTTGTATTAGGGTAGGGCAAGCTGGTCTGCCATCAATGGTTATCTCAAAAGCACTTATACAAAATGTAAGACAGAACTCTTCTGCCCAGAAAGGCTACATATAAAATTGTGGGCATGTGCACATACAAATAAAATGCTTTGGCGGGGGGGAATCTTTAACTTCTGGGTATCACTGTGAAAGACAAGTACGTGTTTGGTCTTTTTTTATAAAAAAAAAAGTCCACTGATCATAAGTGTAACAATGCCTGTTGAATTCTTCAGGTCACGGTCTCAGAGCAGGGAGACCAAATTGCTGGTGCTGAAAGACTGAGCCTTGCTAGAACCTGAGGCTGCCGTGGCCCAGCCAGTGGCTAGTGAAGCAAAACGCTGGGCTCGTTGTTACACAGGCAGCCCACCGATTCCTGAAAAGGTCATACTGAGTATGCAATTGCATCTGCTGAGTTGTGAATCGAAGGCCTGCAGATCACATTTTCTACTTGGCTTTTCTAAAAGCTTTGAGCATGGCTGGAGCTTTTCCTGATATTCCTTTGTAACTACTCTCTTGCTCTTTCTGAAGGTTTTCAACACTGAAGTGAAAACTATGGAAGTGTGTGTACATCTTATATGAATGTAAGCTCTCATGCAAGGGAGCAAGAATATAGTTTGGATGTTCTTGCAAAGATAGTTTTGAAGTGAGAAATACAGTGGTGGGTGATGGACTCTATATTTTGGAGGAATAAGCATCCTTATTCTCTCCTCTCCTGTGATCCAGATCAAAATTTGTAATGGCCTGCAGTAACATACTGAACGTTCAGACTTATGCTAAATGCAAACTTGAGCAATGAGGTGGCAATGCCACCACTCTGTGGGATTTCCTTGTATGTAAAAGCAGAAAGTTTGAGTCGATGCTTGTTATGTGAAGCAGAAAGGAGAAACAAGCTGTGGAGTAGGTGGGAGCTGCAATATGGCGAAGCGTAGGCTTGCTGGGACTCTGTAGTACTTGAAACGTAAAAAAAAAAGGGGCTTCATACTCTTCTTGCGTTGGACTGAGCAGGCTTTAAAAAAGCTGGATGAAAAGGTTGCAGCAAAATGAGAAGTGGGAGGGTAGATGTGTGCACACTAAAGAAAATGATAAAAACCCCCCACCTGATCAGAATGAAAAAGAAACTAATCCACACATACTTTGATTGGGACTGGAGTCTTCTCCTGTTTCCCAGACAATGCTGGCATCATGTGGCCACTTTATTTAGCTTGCCTTGTACTAAAATATTTCTGAAAAATCTTTGTACTTTCTCAGCATCTTTCTGATTGGAATCCCCCCAAAAGCTCACAAACACCACTACCTTAGGTGCTTCATTTGCCTGGATCCCCTGGGACACTATGTCCTTTTTATAGAAGACATACGGAGTCTTAATTGGTGGTTTGGGGTCTTTTACTTTCTGACCAAACACCACTGATCGTATTTCTGAAATGATCAAACTGCCTCTTCTAATATGCAGAAGAGTCTTTAGCTGTGCTTTGCTTTTGAATCTAAATGACAGGAGGGAGTTGCCACCTGCATGGCAGACTGCGGTGAGAGTATTTTCCATTGAGGGGGAGCAATGATAGGGAACAGTAGGTTTGCAGGGAGGGAAAAGAAACTCTAAGGCAGCAATTCTTCCTAGAGAGGAAGAGTGTGGGCTGCAAGAGGAGAGGCGAATTCTGGAAGGTGAATTTTCATGCTGGAAAGAGAGAGATCTTGCACTGGCAGGAGATATCCACACAAGGAACAGGAGTGGGAACAAGGAGGAAAGGGACCTGTAGCCGTGCTTTTCATGGGTACCCTGCAAAGGAGCAGCACCCTGGAGAAGATATAAGTAAAATGGACTTCAGTGGCTGCTGGGCTGTGGAGAATAATACTGCATATCTTGTTCTGTATTTAGCTGATTAGTTTAATAAACCAGGCTACAGAAAATAAGGGTAAATTTAAAGCAATACTACTGATATTCTGGGAGAAGGGAAACCTGGGTAGAGATAGTATCAAATACTAGTTGAAGTGGGATCCTGTTACGCAGATCTAAAGAATTTTGCAGAAATGCCCCTGAAGCTCAAGTAAATAAAGCCTAGGTAGTGTAGCTTTAATCAATGATACTAATAGCTTATTAACCTCCATCTGAAATAACCTGCCAACACCAGAATCTGTTCAGGGGAGTTCCTCTTTGAAGTTCTGTACATCCAGATAAAATGGTAAACTTGGCAAGAAACATAAAACAGTCAAAAAAGAAGGTATTCCTCCCAGCTATGTTTCAGATTGTGAAAGAGATGATGCAGCATTCTTAAATGTTAAGACAGCATGTGTATAATTGCACACTTACACAAATGTACAGAGGAGCTGTGCATACTTGCATGCATTTATGTACATATGAACTCTCGTGTATATGCACAGACATGTGCCTTTCTGCAAAGAGTGTCTACGTTTTTAGAAAATATCTCATACAGGTGCAGAAGGTGTCAAAGTATAAAATGTAAAATGAATGATAAAACAAACCTTCTTCAAACCTTGTAAAGCCAAATAAGTCTCAGGTCTCTGGACACCCAGTATCAGCAAGTGGGAAGTCAATGATTAGGAAACACATGTGTCATTGTAAATTATGCAGTACTAGCTGTATAAATGTTGGCATGTGTTTAAGTAAATATTGATAATTATGACTCTGATTTTATAGCTCTTATGAACTTTTTATTATGTGTTTAGGTAACAGGGAACCTTTAATCCAACTCACTGTCCTGTTCAGATCGGTTGCTCTTGGTTAAAGTATTTAGCTTGGATCATGTCAAAGCTTTGGCAGGGGATAGATAAGGTACAAAATTCCACAATAATAAAGAGAAAATTGGGCATATTTAAATGTTTTTGCATCTAGGTGAAAATTCAAAGCAGATTAAGAAATTCCTTCTCCATTATCACTCAGATTCCAAGTGCAGTTTCCAGGAAAGCTTTCTATCGCTAGAGCAGACCCAGCAAAATCAGACCGATTGACGTTAGTACTGCAGACATACAAATGCAGGCCCTTTGCCTTTCTATGGTAGAATCTTTCCTACAGTTTCTATCCAAAAAGGAGATACTTCTATTTCTTCGGCTATATATGATTAAATATAAAGATTAATATACGCACATACCTACTAGGTGAGGTCTGCTAGAACATTTGTTCCCAAAGACTGCTTTTTTTCACACTGGTTCTTAGAGGTGCATTGATAAAAAGGAAGCAAAAGTACTTTGTTCTGTGTGTTCTTCCAGTGTAGTTTTAAACAGGAGGCTGCCTGTGTCATTAAAAATAGTTGGGCTGGATGCACGTTCAACTTGCATCGCCATTACCTAGAGAGTTCACTGTTGAATAGGACTTGATAAAAGCTATTAAATAGATATTTCTTTTCCTGAGCGTTTTGGAAGGGGACGAATGGGTGGAAATGGAAAATGAGAGAGTAGATAATGTGACCGAGGAGAAGAGAACAGGTTCTTCTGCTTAAGTGTGGAGCTAGGGAAAAGGTGAGCGAGGGAAAAGGTGAGACTTTTGGTAGGTTACTCTTTCTCTAATTTTAACTCTGCCTTCTCATTTCTCCTGGCTGGAAGAAAGAGAAGTTCTTTAGTACATGTTTTTAGAGGCTTTTGCATAACTTCATGGGTGAAGGATAGGACCTGTCATTACTGATGATCTTAGTTTTGGGTCATGATGGCAGATAATCTTCCTGATGCTGATGTGCCTTTACCAGAGCCACAGAGAACAAGCATTGGCAGACAGAAGTGAAGCATATCTTTACAAGATAAACAGGGCATACATCTCTTGCTGCCACAGGACAAAACTTTGTGTGTGAAAGAAAAATGATCTGGTTGAGTGTTTTTTTTTTTTTAAATTGTTACTTTACCCTTTCACTCTGGTTTCTAAATGGAGTCAGATATAACAAATAACAGCTAGTTACCACTAAGCGTACCATCAAGGCATACTTTATGCTCTCTGGAATATTGTCTAGGAATCCGATGCATTGCAGGAAGGACTGGGATATCAAATGCAATGTAAGACACTTAAAATGTGAGGAAATAAGCATATGCTGGAAATTGAAGGTATGTGTTTACTGTAGTCAAGCTCAGACTGAAATCTATTTTCAGGGAAAGAAGAAAACGTTTTGGTTTTTCTATTTTTTTTTTCTCAGGGAGAGGAAGAAGAGACCTTCTTAGACAACTCAGATTTTGGTTTCCTACCTAGTTTATTAAAGATAAAAGCTTTAAAATGTTTCTCCAAGTGTCTTTGGTGACAGAACTCATAGGGAAGTTTCAACCCTGTTTTGGGGGATGAGAAATGGAGGTAGAGTACAGACTGAGTAATCAGCTCACAAGCCCCAGGGAAAAATTATGACTTAACCGGAAATGACATCAATTTCCCCTGTTAACTAAGCTAGTCTTTCCTTAAACTTTTAAAGAGGTCAGCACTCTCATAATGGTAGGAGAGCGTAGTTGCTCTTGCTACAAAAAACCCACAAAAACATAACCCAAAGAAGTCAGGACTGGCAAGACTGCATTACTGCAGGAATTGATGAGGTTTGCTTTTTGGGGAAGAATGGTTAAAGTGTTAGAACTTCAAGATCAAAGTGCTCTTTAAAGATACCTTTAAATTCAGGCTGAACATCCCTACTTTCCTGGGTTGTACCAGCTACAACCCAGTTCTAGGATATGCAGGGAGGAATGCAGTGCCCAGTTAAGTGTGGTGAGAATATAACAGCCCTGATCCAATACATAGGAGGATCAACAGGAAAGAGGAGGATCACACTTGACTCAGGTGGCACTATGCTGGCAGAATGGTATCTTCTGGGAAGGAGACAGTATAGTGGGATACTACCTCAGCTCTTGAATGTAGGGAAGGAAAGGAGCATTGAGGCAACTGTGTGATCTTCAGCAGCCTTTTAGACAGGCTCTGGGTTTTACATCTGGTATGAAAGGTAGACTGGCAGAGCCACAGTGCCTGTCTGTTCATTGTGTGGGTTCAGAACAGAAGTGTAAGCAGATGTTGGGGTTGTGGGCCAGGTGCTTTCTAGTAGTCTGTCTGGCTGCCTTGCTACAGGCACAACTCTGGCCTTACCAGGCAGATCTTGTCTGTGGGACTGGAGACAGAAAGAAAAGCTTGCAGAGCCACTCTGTAGAGTATAAAATATGTACCTACCCGAGGGAAAGAGTGTGGGAACTATGCCTTAGTAGTAAGGCTGGAGAATAAGTGAAAACGGGTCATACCACAAAGGGTAACAGGTGTCTTATGGCTCCTGGCTATGAACTGATTTAGTGCTGTTAGAAAGCAATTGGAGGGGGAGAGCGTCGTATAAAACAAACCCAAACTGGTTTGGTGGTGGAGGCACACAGGGTTGTCTGCTTAAGACGTCCTTTCTGCTCTTTCCTCAGCCACTAGCTGTGTTTCTATCTTTTTTAATATTTTTAAATTTTTTTTTTGCTTTCCTTTTGTGTCCTTGTCATCTTCAATGAGAAGCTGTTTTCATGGCAGGTGCTCTTGTGAGAAAGTCACCACGGGCTTTGTAAGCAGTGTTCCTTGTTCCCATCGCAATTGCTCTGCTGCAATCTGGCTTGTGAAACTGAATTTGAGCTTGCTGTTGTTGTTCCCTTCTGCCAAATATTTATCATAAGGTACATCAAGGCTGTCATGGGCTTTTTAAAATTATGAGGTGGAATGGGCAACTGCATTAAACAAAGGCATAAGACATGGAACTCTTTCAGCCTCCCTAAAAGAAATCTGGGAATTTCATGTCTCTAACATTTTTCTTGGTGTGCTTCAGTTTTCTGTGATTTATAGATTAATCAATTCAACCCTTTCAACATTTTTAATGAGAAAACTACCCATAATCTATAGCAATAGCTTCAATATAGTATATTTTACCCTGATAATAAAAACATGCTACAAGATTTTAATCTAGTATTGTAGAATACTCTTGGGTATTTTTTTAAATTAACAGAAGGGCTGACGGCTGGAAGATACTCCATGAAAGCAAATTATAATATTAATCAAACCAAAGCACAGAATTCTCCACACAGTGGTTTTAAAATGCCCAAGATGGTCTTTAATTGAAATGTTACAGAAAATAACAGAATGAGAAACTGTATACTTGGTGCTTAATTAACTTCACAATGTATGTTCAGCAGTTTATATTAAATGGTGGGACCAAAATGCAACTACGTAATACAAGATGTTGCCAACACACTGAGTACGTTTATCTATTGTCTAATAATAAATTTCAACTTAGATTAATAAGCACTTTCTTAATTGGACAGTGTCATTCCTTGTTGCTTGCTGAAATAGCTGATGCTAAATGCCATTTCCATGTGTTGTCTTTCATTAATTCAGCACTTGCCTTTCCTTACGAGGATTATCCATCATTCAAAGAAACCAGGCTTTAGCAATGTTTTTTCCCTTAGCACCTGTCATGTAGTTGATCACTGTGGGGTTTTTTCATTCTTTTGTCTAAATCCAGGCTGTGTTTTAGCCTTCTGTGGCTGTGAAAAGGATGCACAAGATCTAAAGAACTTTGTTTTGTACAGAAGGCCTAAGCCAGTGGTCCTTCATGTGGTTTCTGTTTACTCCCCGGGCCAGGCATAGAATTGACCGTCTCCCTAGAGGTGGGCATGGTGCCTTGTCTGCTTTGTTTTTACTGAGGCTTGCTTAAAATAGAGGAACACATCTAGATTTTGACAAGACATCCAGCTAGTCTTGCAGCAGTGATGGATAGTGGATGGCTGGGGAGGAGTACAATGACAGGACAAACATATGACAACACTATTCCTGTTATACTCTGCCCAAGTCACATTGTTGTGATTTTATTCAAGCTGTGGATCTTCATGCTACCAATCTACCTCCATAACTGGTCAGTGCTTGGGCCTTCAGGATTTTCCCCCTGTGACCACAGTCCTCTTGGGTTAGTAGATGTGCTCTCCTCTTCTACCAGCACAGCAGCTCCAACCCTGCAGAGCCCCAGCTCTGCCCTGACACTGCTGTCTTTGGTGTTGGTCCCACCACCTTAGCACTGGCTGGTGAAGCCCCTGGCTATGGCTGGTGTGGTGGGGCTACAGGATCAGTCAAATACAAGTAGTTTCTCGGCACTTGATAAGAGATTCATCCTTTTTTTTACTTTATAGCAGGTTGTATGAGATTAATTATAGTACAGTGCTGGCACCCCTCTAAATATCCAAACTATATGCTGGGCTTGAGCATACTCCCAAAAGGGCAGGGGAAGATGACGTGCAATAATTTGAGTCCTATTAAGCACCTTTTGATGTCTGAATCAAGCGTTTAGGACCCGTTCCCTTCTGCTTTACTGTAGAAGGGCTCCTCTCTGGAAGGAAAGTGTGTCTTACCTACAGAATCCAGGTCAGGGCTCTCCCAGAACCCCTGCTATGGGCAGTGGGTGGCTGGGGGAGGGGACAGGATCCCTGTGGGGTTTGCTGAGCTAGGAAAAGTAGGGTGACATCAGGGTGGCAGGAGGGTAGGCTAGGACTGGGGTGGGATGATAGCAGTGAGGGCAAGCAAAGGTATGCTGTGCTCAGCTGAGTTCTCAGCCATCTGACCCAGGTAAGTGTTAGTGATATCTTGTAATATCCAGAGCTGCCTCTGCTTTGTATCTTGTACTAGTCAATAAATCCTGCCTCTAATGGGAAGGGTCTTGTGTGTCTCAGTTGGTGCAAAGGTACCGAGTGAGCTGAGTGTGTCCTCTAGTGGCCTGTTAATATCAGATACTGAGTCAGGGCTTGCCGGGCTGCTCATCTGCTGGGGTACTTGATGCTCCTTGTAAATTAAGACCTGCAAATCTGTGAAAGAAAAGAAAATGACCACTGGACAGCTGGGATAACGAGGCTGCTTGCTATCAAGCACCTGCTCAGGTGAGATCAAGCAGCACTGTGGGCATCTGTATTGCACTAGAAAAACTGCCACTACAAGGCATGTGCAAACTTTTTAAAACGGTGCCACAATTGGATCTCACTGCCAAAGCGTTGGTACTTTCATTAAATATAGAGTAGAAACTTCCAGTGAACTAAAAGCTCTAATAGATGAGATCTTTCAAACAAGGGCAAAGTAAATATTAGGTCACAGTAGCTTTCATTTATTAATGTTTACTTCTTTAATTTGCAAAGCTCTATTGTAGCGTCTTTGTCCCCCTGTGCATCTGAGATGTTCTATAATCTGAATTATATTTTCTCAGCAGCAGGCTCCCAGGTTGGGTGTTGGAGGATGTAGTTTCAAAATCTCCAGCCCATCTCACTTGGGTTATAGCAGGATCTACTGCCCTCCACAAGAGAACAGTGGAAGCAAAACCACTCACCCTGAGTGTGTTTGGAATGAAAGCGAGCCATAGCCCAACAGAGCCTGTGCACCCTGAAGGGTGTCCAGCCCCGAAGTACAGACTTAAGTGACAAGCACTAACAGTGCTAATAATCAGTTTATCTATTTATCTGCTATCTCTCATTTTAATCCCAAGCAGTATAAGCATCTAGCAGGTAAGGTGGAACAAGTGACATTTTTGTCTTGCTTTTAGTTTCTGGGGTGTGTGTGGGGAATATAGCTTCTCAACTTTTGTAGCATCCTTCTGTAGATGTGTTTACATCCGTGCCTGCCCACAACTCTGTGGTGCTTATTTACTTTGATATCAGTGATGAAAGTTATTACTAGTGCTCACTAAGTGCAGAATGTTCTTTGCAACAAGAAACATTCATAATTCTGTACTTCTGATTTGTGGTGCTGACTCACAAACACAAGTAAACCGTAAAATCACGCTGGTGCAGAGCGTGCCTTCCATGGCTGTCCATTGTGCCCCTGACTCAGACGTTACTTCCCTCGGAGGTGTCTGGCCCTGCTTCAGCAGTGACTCAACTGTTCGTGCTGCTGAACACCACAAATGACAGCCTGGCATGTTGAGGAAAGCTGAAACTGGCACTGATTATATATTAATATGCTGCAGCTAAGCAGCTACTTTGGGAGCATCTGAGTCATGCCTGCAGCTGGCCCAGGAAAGTCTGAGGTAATTGGGAATAAGGCCTGCTCCAACTCATGCTCTTCCTTTCTCCAACCAGAGCCCAGTGTCATTCCAGTTCCTCAGCAGCTAGGGAGAGCCTTCCTTACCCTGGAAGTGAGAGAAACCTGGGAAATAGAGCTTAACTCCCCTTCTGTCTCTGCTTAGTGTCTGCCATGGTGACTTAGCCTTAAGTGTGAAGGAAGCTCCTGGTTTTCTCCTTGCAGTGGTTTCTCTCCTGTGATTGTGTTCAACAACATATGCCTGCAAGAGCATTGTGAGGATCATTTAGGGTACATTTGGGTTTTCAGAAGTGTATAAAGCACAATCCATAACACTTGGTGTTTCTAAAAATTGCCTCTTGAGTATCTGTTTCCCAAGGCTTTTTTCCCATGTCGATTGATTTTTTTTTTCATAAAACAAATGATTGAATTTTTTTCAATCAGTTTTTTATCCTTGTCTAATATGGACATGGATGCTCTCTGTGGTGAGGTTAGTCACCCTTGGAAAAAGGTGATGTGAGAATGCTCTGAGATGGTAGAGAAGATGAAAAAGCATACCTGTTGTTCTCTTGTTCTTCCTTGCTGTTTAAAGGTGCAGCAGAGACTTCAACAGCTGCTTTCTCCTTAGACTGAAGCACCCTCATCCATGCTTTTACAGCTGTGCTGGGATGAGTGCTGAAAAAGAGAACTTTTTTGGGACTTGCTTGTGCAGTACAGTAGAAACTATTTTAATGTTAACATCTGCAGACCGTTATTTTTGTTTGTAATGAGACTGGGAAATGGAGATGTCTCACACAGCCCTGAAAAGCTACGGCTGGCAAAAGCTGGCTTGGGCAAAATTACTAAATTGTATTTTAGCCACAAAAATATTCCCCAGCTGATTCCTAGAGAGCTTAGGATGTTGCCTGGAAAGAAGCAGGTTGTCTCCTTAGGTAGGAAAAGCAACAGCTTTTGGAACAAAGAAGTATTCAAATGGCAGGCTGAAAAGTGATGGTAACTGGCAAACGGGGAAAACTGCCTCTCCAACTGGGCTTCTCAATGGAGCTGCTTTTCCTGGTGAAAAGACAATGTGCTCTCACCACCTTCTGTGTGCAGGTGGATGCTCAGGAGAGGCAGGATGGAGTCAGCTTTCCTGGTGTATGTGCATGATAATGCCCATCAGTCTGGGGCTAGGGAAAGGATCTGTGCAAGGGGAAGGATGGGGAAATAGGATATGCAATATGAAAGCAGACCCTTGTCTGAGCAGTGTTTTCTAGCGTATCTGTTCTTCACAGGCATAAACTCAATATCCAATTTATTTTATAACAAGAAACTAGTATCTTTGAAGTCCTTTAACTGAACAATGATTTGTTACATTTGCCTTTTCTCTACTAGCTCAGATCTTTTTTTTTGTTCTCATCTGGTATTCTGATTTCTGTATTAGTTGACGCTTCAGGGAAAGGCAAAGAAACAAAATGAACACCTTAAAATGTAGTACATCTGTATAAAATGTGGACAGCTATGCGTGAGAAACTCTTCCTTGTCTGCAAGGGTGATCTGCCTGTGCAGTGAAGCATGAAATTTGATTATTATCTTATTCCAACGTTTATTGTAGCTTGTGGAGCTGAAAACATTATTAATGTAAATAAAATGATTCAACCCTTCCTAGGTAACATAGTCCTCTAATTTTCTGAGGCAGTGAGTCCCGCAGGTTGGTTCCGTGTGGTCCAAGCCGGCGATTGTTCTTTGCCCCCACGACTCACTTTCACTGCAGCTGTGGGATGAGGGACCCACAGAAAGTCTTTGCCTTCTGACCCGATGCAATGTAAAACTGAACACCTCACAAGGACTCAGATTAGTTGTGTGCTGGTGTTTGTTTTTTTTTTAAAACAACAACCTTGCGTGTCAGGTCAGAAAC
Organism: Himantopus leucocephalus; assembly: GCA_003993805.1. Taxonomy (NCBI): domain Eukaryota; kingdom Metazoa; phylum Chordata; class Aves; order Charadriiformes; family Recurvirostridae; genus Himantopus; species Himantopus leucocephalus. The sequence continues at coordinate 105,278,859 of RSEF01000001.1, read as the reverse complement.
ATCCCTGTTACCAAGGCGGATCAGGAGCACATGGTGTGACTGGCATATTTTGGCATATGCCTCACGTCCAAGCTAGCCTTTACCCTGAGCCGGCTCTGCTGCGAGCAGAGAGGAATGAATAAAATCGGAGAGCTGCAGCCGAGCCGGGCCCTGCAGATGGCAGCAGAACAGCACGGAAGGCAGATCCCGGTCCACCCGGCGCAGCAGCAGCCCCGGCTCAGCCCCAGCTGGAAAGCTTCGGACGTTTTCCACTGAATCCACCTGCGAGGTTGAAGGGTGAGGGCGGTGAATTCAGACATTCAAACTGTCTGCGAAGGTCCCGTGTTGGAATTCAACGCTTTGCATTCAGGCACGGCCAAAAATAGTGCTTTGGAAGAAAGTGAACTGTGAAGCGGGGGGAAGAAAGCATCAAACACAGAGCACATACTAATAATGTATTATAAGGTGATGTCCTCTCAGTGTGTCTTGTTATTGCTTTACCATGTAAATACTGGTGAAGGAACTCAAATTGGGGTGTTGTTTCCCACGAGGGGGTCCTAACTATGGTTGCTCTTAACTATGAACGCTCTTGTTCTCAGCACGAGCTGAGGGATGCTTTCTGCAAAGCAAAACAGGTTCAGTGATACAGACTGGGAGAAACCTACTCCCAAAGTAGCTCTAACCTCACAATTAGCGTTTGCTGCCTTGAGACATAAGTTCAGAAGCCCTCAGACAGAAAAAGGAGCTGAACTAACATCACGAGTGGTCCTTTGACTGTTGAGTAGTGGGGGCTGTAGCTGCTGGGGCTAAAGGGTGAATTGCAAGAGCTGCAGGGCTCTCGGCATACCTTGTCCTGATCGCTGTCCTCCCACACATGTTATAAGGTGGGAGGCAGGCATCAGTGCTGAATTTCCATCACTTCCAGAATACTGGGTTTATTCCGGGAAAATCTTTAGCCAGCTGCTGAAGCTAGTTATGAGCCTGTTTTGCACAGTTAGTTTATGTGCCAGGATCTAGCTCTGGGTGTCTGTTATGATTATTTATTATTGTGGGTGAATGTAATCGTTATAGCAGGCTGAAGAGGCCATTTACTCTATATAATAACTGCTGATTTTATTTGTTGGTATATTTTACTGTTAGTAAAAGCCCCCACAGCAATGGATGTGGTGTTCTGATATCAATCAAAATAAGACTGCTATGAGAAAAGGCTATCGCCCATGCAAAACAACTCCTCTTCAGCAGCATTTTTATTATGTATTTTTAATACACATGCAGGTGGTAGTACATAACCTCTGGAAGATGTGCAATTAAACAGTGTACTTGCGCTCTTTTCAGAAATCATGCCAGTATACCAATTTTATGTCTGCAGTCATGTTTCTGCTAGTGGTTTCTCACAATGGCTGTAAAAATTAAACAAAAGGCAGTGTTCTATATAATGTGGTTTATTAGGCATATTGAGCAGTAATACACAGATCAATGAACCTGTGTGTAGCCAAATACCTCTGTCATGGCTGCAGTACTTGCTGCCTTGAAAATGAGCTCAAAATTGAGTTTGCTCTTAACATAAGGGGCAGCAGGATGAGTGCGTTGCTTTATACTTACCAGCCCCCTGTTGGCCTCTAGAGCACTAGAGGGTCAGCTGGGGGGGTTGTTTCCCCCATTTGTTTGCTTTAAATAACAAAAAGTTTAATCCGGCTCCTAATATTTTGCTGTACTGTCAAGTCAAAATAGTCAAGTACTTCTAGCCAAATGAAAAATGGTGAATCTCAGAAGTGCCACTGTGTTACCAATTTCCTGACCCAAGTTGGTTTGACACTTAAGGCTCCCACAGTAGTAGGGTGTAGGAGTAAAAGGAGTGGATCACAGTCCAAAACTTCAGCTGCGATATGAGAGATGTAGAGTTTAAACATCTAGGTTTAACTTGGGTAGAGAGTGGAAAAAAGGACTCCGCCTCAGAAGAGTACCTGTTGGTTAAAGGATATTGCAAGATGTCGCCTGCAGTCTTGTATGGTTTGTCTTGATCTGTTCTGCTTAAAATACTTATGAATTTGAGAGAATGACTATCTTCAGTGGTGACAGCACTTCTTGGCACAAGAAATATCTGGATTTGAATCTTACTTCTGATAAAGGTTTCCAAAATTTTGTACTTGAGGAAACGGGTCAGCAGAAAAGACAGAAGACAGGTCCCACTGTGCATTCCTTGAGTGCTGTCAGAAGCTTAGATTGTTTTCTGCTCTCTACAACTACCTGGAAGGAGGTTGTAGAGAGGTGGGTTTTGGTCTCTTCTCACAAGTTACAACTGATAGGACAAGGGGAAATGGCATCAAGTTGCGCTAGGGGAGGTTTAGGTTAGACATTAGGAAAAACTTCTACACTGAAAGGGTTATCAAAGACTGGAACAGGCTGCTCAGGGAAGTGGTTGAATCGCCATCCTTGGATGTATTTGCAGGCTGTCTAGATATGGTGCTCAGGGACATGGTTTAGAAGTGGGTCTCGTTAATGGTTGGACTTGATGATCTTAAAGGTCTTTTCCAGCCATAATGATTCTATGACATTGGAGCCTTGGTGCTCATGGAAACTGCTTGGGTTCTGCCCATGTGGTCAGCTGCATGCTTGTGTTGCTCACGTGCTGCATTAGTTTGAGTCAAGCTACTTCTCATCCAGAAACCATTTTCCATGTTAGCTAATATGGTATCTTGGGAAGATGCGGGTGATGCCAGGTGTGCCATAATACATGCATAACATATAGATGAAGTACCTGCAGCCTGGCACACAGTGCAAGAATCCTGGTTTATGTGGGGGCTTGTTTGTGTAGTACTCTTACATGCATTTGTAAGTTCAGGCACTGGCAACTCAAAAGAACAACACTGACAATTTCTAACAAAGTATGGACCACTAGGAGAGGTTGGCAGTGAGACAAGGAGCAAGGAAAGGCGCATTGGTGTTATTGCCATTAAAGTTTTTAAGACAATGGGACTTCCTTGTGTATTCTCCACCTCCAGAAGACCTCAGGGTAACTCGCCTGTATCGTCTCTCCCTGAACAGCATTTATCTATAGGACCATCATCGAACTGTAGGCTATGCAGGGTGGAGAAGGACCTCAAGAGATTATGAAGGCCATCTCTGAGTCAAGACAATCAACTCTGAGCCAGAGAAGTATCTTAGATGAAGACAGCAATACAATGGGTGCAGAGGTAGACAGGAATGGAATTCAGAATGTCAGTGGTTTGCTACCAAAATGGGAGTGTTTCTGGAGGGTGTGTTCCGGAGCCTGTACTGTTAAGAAGATAGAGAAGATAGTTGCTAAATCTACTGCTGCTGGATGTTAAATTTCCTGAGCTCAAAAGAACTGGAGGTAGTTTGGAAATGAAAAATAGCTTGAGAAATCAGGAAAATCATATGTGTAATAGAGAGAAATAGCATAGGATGGAAGGAAAGAAGCAAAATACAACTTGACAGAACAAGTACTTCACTTGACCAGGAACAATTAATTGCACAGAAGCAGGATGGGGGAGTAACTCAGTGGGTATAAGTCAGGGATGGGAGTAACTCCAGTTTCTTACAAAAGAGGATGTAGGGCATGGTAGTGTATCACAAGCAGCATACAAGTCAGTAGTGCTGTGCCACTAGGAAAAGAGGCAAATATGTTACTAGAGTATGTAGTAGAAGGGATTACAGTCCATCAGACAGGTGAAGCAGTACATCAGCATTGCTGTCCTGGTGCTGCCGGAGTGTTGTAAGTTGTTCTGCATGGAGTGCTCCAGGAAAGACGTGATCTTCTGGGGAGAGCTCAGCAGAGAGCACCAAGGAAGGCTCAGATGTCTGGAAAACACAACCTGTGACAGGACGGAGGGAGGGAGTGTTTAGCTCAGAAAACAGCATTCCTCTGTCAGGGTGTGTCTTTAAATCTGCAAGAGGCTGTTGTAGAGGAGGGAAATGATCTGTTCTCTGTCTCTCTGGTGGGTAAGATGAGACCTGATGGACCTGAATTGCTGTAGCAGAAATTTAGGTAAGGCGTTAGGAGAAATCTGCAGTGATTAAGATGGAAAGGATGGGAAGAGGGACTCTCTGCACTCTCTGAGCAATTGCACTCTCTGCAATTGGAGATCTTCAATAGACTAAACACCTGTCAAGAGTGACACCAGAAACCCATCATCCTCCTGTTACAGTGTTTCTGTGGGCTGCCTCTATCATTTTTTATTTGAGTGCTATCTCCATCCTTCCTCATTTTTTAAACCTTGTGGGATTTTTTTTTTTCGCCCCCTCCATTTGCAAGTACACCTTCGCACTAGTGCAATCCATCCCTGCCTGCCAGAGTTTCCCACACAGCTGCCTAGTGCTGCTCGCTGAATTTCCTCAGCTGCTCAGCCTGAGTGCTTCTGTCGGGGACTCATTAGCTGCTGTAGTAATGGGGGTGATTTGAAGCCCTCCTCCCCTCTACCTTCCCCCCCCCNTCCCCCCCCCCCCCGTAACCCTACTGAGAATAATCTTGGGGGTGCCTAGACCTTGCAGCGGACCGATGGACGCTAGAGGGCCCGTGGAGCGGGATTTCCCGGGGTGCGTCTGGCGGCCTGCCGCGGGGCCGCCGCCGGGCCCCGGCTGTGTGGCGCTGAGGGGCGGGGCAGCGCCCAACCGAAACCAACGGTTTCGGCGCGGCGGGAGCACGGGGGGAGGCGGCAGCGGGCGGGGCGCCCGCCAGGGGGCGCTGCCCGACAAGGAAGGCGGCGGCGCCGCCGCTAGCACGGGGCNGGGGGGGGGGGGGGGTGAGGGGGGCGGCGGTGGGCCCCGTCGCCGTCAGGATCACAGAACCGTCTAGGTTAGGAGGGGCCTTTAAGATCATCGGCAGAAAAAACGCTGCTAAAACCACCACTAAACCATGTCCTTAAGCACCAGGTCTACCTGTCTTTTAAACCCCTCCAGGGATGGTGACTCCACCACTTCCCTGGGCAGCCTGTTCCCATGTTTGATAACCCTTTCTGTGAAGAACTTTTTTTTCATAATATTAATCCTAAACGTCCCCTGGTGCAACTTGTGGCCATTTCCTCTTGTCCTAGTGCTTGTTGCTTGGGAGAAGAGACCGACCCCCACCTCTCTGCACCCTCCTTTGAGGCAGTTGTAGTGAGCAATAAGGTCTCCCCTCAGCCTCCTTTTCTCCAGGCTAAACAACCCCAGTTCCCTCAGCTGCTCCTCATAAAACTTGTTCTTCAGACCCCTCACCAGCTTCGTTTGCCAGAGCTGGCCCACTGTGGGGGGTGCCGGGCAGGTGGTGGGTCAGGGGAGGGAGATCTGGTCCGGGGGCATTGAGAAGAGGCGGCTGGAGCAGCTGCCTTCCTGCTGGTCTCGGTTGGAACCGACATGGCAGGCGGTGAGGCCCGTGGCCGTGCCTGGGGGTGCCTCCACCCTCGGCATGGCCTTGCTTCCACCTCTCTGTGGGCAGTCAAGGCCAGCGGTGGTCTCGCCTGCTGTTTGATATTAAAGCAGGTGGGCAGCAAGCCAGAGCCGTTCAGCTTGGAGAGGAGAAAGCCGGGTTGGGGGAAGATGAGTTTGTGAGAGGCCTCTCAAAAAGAGGAAGGGAATCATCTGCTGTCTGTTGTGGTAGTCAGGCAAGAAGCAGTTGCTTAAGTTGCAGCAGAGGGTGTGTGGGTCATGTGTGGGAAAACAGTTTTGGTGCCTGAGAAGAGTGAAGCACTGGAAGTTTCCCAAGGCAGGGGCTGTGGAGACTGTACTGACAGGCCTATTTAATGAGAGAGGAGTTGCTAATTTCTGTCAGGATGTGCATGGTTACTGCTCACTTTCCAGACCTTGGAAAAAGTGTGCACTAAATGACTTCCTGGTGGTCCCTTCCAGCCCCATTTTTTTTTCCCTTTTCTTGAACATCCAAAGTTCCTTATGAACGCTCGTCCCATTTTTCTAATTGGCTGTCCAGGCTTCTGAGGAGCTTATTACATAGCTGTCACTCTACGTACTTGAGTACCTTTCCATGTCTTTAGGTTTTAGACACTTTCTGTCCTCTTTGGAATGAGATTTTGAGCATCCCTAAGGTGAATTGGAATACTTGGTAGTTGACAGTAAACCTGCCCTGTTTACTCACTTCCTCTGCTGCAAATTCTTAATACCGAGCCCTTGAGTATCTTTGCATTTGAGATTGTCACATGCTATGTGACACGCTTAATTTCATTGTTCAATATTAAGAGAAGATGTAATCTTTCCTTGTATGAGCCTTTCAAAGTACTGTCTCCTTCTCAGGGGCTGGGAGCAATGCCACATGGTTTTTGCTGTTTTGCTTTTGTTAGGTTAGGAAAAATATTTGGGATGTATTGCATGTCTCTTAAAGCAGGATTCTGCAGGGCTGTAAGACCTTTAGGTTTGTCTGCAAACTGGTCCCAAACCGCAAACTTATCCGCAAACGATGTCTTGCCTCTTATTCCCTTGAAATGAAAGGAAGCATTTTGCTATTAATGCATTTTCAACTATATTTAATATGAATAATAACAATCTCATTAAGGGCTGACAAACCTGTCCTTTTTAGAAACTTTATTTTAACATGGGATGATTTGAATTTCCATAGATAAATTAAGCGCTAGCCTTGAGTAAGTACAAATTTGTAGATAATTAAAATCAGGATTAGTGAGAGAAGAGGTGAAGAATGGGGGTCAGATGCAAACCACCATGGGTCAGGCACCATCAGTTTTGCTCTCACATTTTTGTGCTGTTCAGAACAAAGCTTTTGATTCTGCTGGTTAGAACAAGGTTTCTAATAGTTTGGTGTACTGAGCCACTCATATTTAAGCACAACCTTATCTCAGTGTCAGTGATAAATTCTGTCTCTTAACTAAAAGGTTTAAATATATAGTTATTGTCCTGCTAACTTTATGGGAATGTTCCACCGATACCTAAAATATGTTCAAGAGGTTAAACTTAGTTTAGAAAATTTATTTTTTGTGTTTTGTTGTAAGGGAATATATATTCTTCTAAATTTATTTGGGATTTCCTTATAGGTAGTGATTTAAGTATTATTTTTATGTCTGTTTCCTCTGTCCTGCTCATTACCTATCTAATCTTGTGGCACCCATTTTGTGTGGGTGATAAAAAGGGGATTCGCTTAACATGGTTTGAAATTGAACTGTTATTCTTGGAATAAAGTAAAATGCTTGAGGAAACATGCAAAATTCATGCAGCTTCATTGTTCAAGGAATGATATGATCATTTATGAGAAGCCCAGTTGTTTCAATCTCTGGCAGATTGCAGTGGTCCCCAGCTTGAGACCTTTCTGTGATAAAGTCAAGGGTAAATGCTAGAAAATGTAAGCTTGAACACTTCTGGTTCAGGCAATAAAGAGTTTTACTTCTTGCTGCTCACGTGGAACACTGTTCACGCAAGTATATCCCTTTTTAATATGCCAGTATAATGCTACTGCCAGCCTAATGGCTTTGAAATTCTGAACAGACCTAATCTGTTTTACAGTTACTCTTCTGGTTAAATCAAAACCTATGCAACTTGTAAGTGTTTCAGCGGGAGTTTAGTACTGTGCAGAAGTGTGTACACTGAGGTCTGATGTAGGGACTCTCTTGAAGTTTAAGCAAGGGGCTTTTGGGGCTAGACATCAGAACTTAGAAGAAACCATATCTTGTGCTTTGGGTAAAATAATTTCCTAAGCATTGCTGAAATTGTGCCTAATGTATCACTCTTATCTGCTGGACCAGCAACAACGTAACCTGGCAAGTAGCCTTATAAGAGACAGTAGTGAAAAAGCCTAAGGCTGGATATCAAGGTTTCCTGGAAGTTAAAATGGAGAGTCAAGCGGTTTAGTTGTGTTCTCTGGGTAGAATTGAGGAATTCCTTTGTTCTTTGGTGATTCCCATGGACTAATACAGACTTCAGCATTTATGGTCAGAGCACATACACAGCTTTGAGACCTTGGCTCTTGACCAACTTGGAACCATGGTCCCCATAATTAGAGCATCCATATGCTGCCAGTGACTCTTCTGGTAACAGAAGATCAGTGAAATGAAGAGCCATCTTGGCTGTTTCCCTTTTCTTTAGCTGTCTTGGAGGTGCAGAAAGGTGTTTATTGGAAAAGCATGGTCTTGTGCCACTGAAGAGCTTGGGATTGCTGTTGGAATCTGACTACTCTGTGAGGTTTCTTTTGGTCATTTTTGGAAATAGGACATCCATCTCCCAAGGTACTGAGCCTTCACCATGTAAATCGAAGGGAGGAGGGGGCACGTTAGGCTCCACCACGGTTCATAAACCCCTGGGGGAGTGAAAAAATGAAACTATCTTTCTTTGTTTCTGATACCTGCAGTTCCTGTGGTGAAAAGCTCATTTCAGTTCTGTTTGAAGAAGATGAACCTTTCTTTTAATTGACAGTTAAAAAAAAATAAAAATAAATGGAAGTGTATTTTGCCACTCTGGTAACTTGCAGTAGGTTGAAGGTAATTGGGATGAAGAGGAGAAAAAAACTGCAGAGCTTCTTCCCAACTACTTGCAATTCTTTGAATTTTGTAGTACAAAGTGAAAAGTCTTCCAGACAAGGTATATAGGAGGTAAGCAACATTCAACGCTCCACTGCACGTTTCCCACATGTCAGTGGACTGGTTCCCGTCTCCTGCATTATTTCAAGGCTTCATGGTGGGAATCTTCTCTGAATCTCCTTCAGTTCCCTGTCTGTCAGGTTAACATCTACTGTAGCTGCCAAGTTTCTGCCCTGATCTGCCATCATTATTTGGCTGTTCAGAAAGGGACAACTCTTGAATATTACTGGGTGGTGGTTGTGCAGACATGAGCTGAATTCCTCTCCTCCAAAAGTCAGGAGCAGAAGCTGGCAAGTAGTGGGCATGTACTGAGGGACCTGAAGCTTGTGAGAAGCATCTTGTCAGGGTAGAGCAAGACAAGCATTTGAAAGTGGGCAGTTGCCATTATCATAGTTCTGTGTTTGTAAGTGCAACTGGTTTCCATGGCTTGCCACCCTGAGAATGAGAAGGCTGCAGGGATGGCTGGAAAGAGTGGAATCACTGCTCTTATGGGATTGGTGCTTCAAAGAGGAGAGGCTTTTTAGGAGGTACACCAGTTCCCTCTGGTTTGGCAGGTGTTTAAGACTGCCTCCCACTGGTGCTTTGTAGAGGTATTCTGCAGAAGCTGGGTTTCTTCTGGATTAGCTGTGCAATTATGCCCTTGTGATGACTTCTATATTTATATCTTTGGTGGAAAATAACTAACTATGATTAGCTGCTTTATGTATTTGGAGTTATTGGACATCATATGTGGATAGTGGCCTTTTAAGATGTAACTGAAATGAAGCCAGGGCATAAAACCAGTAAAGTAGGACACTTTTCATAGCTTGTCTGGAGTTTCCGTCTATGTGCTGTTTACAGCAGTGTGTGCTTACGACTTACGAGAAAATGAGAGTTAGAAACTAAAGATATTTCTCTGTGGTGATAAAGTTTGCAATAATTCCAGCACAGCCAAAGTTCCCTGCAAATAAAGAAGAGGTTGAGTCCTATGAATTTACTTATTTTAAAATTGCTACTGCAATTGTTGTAAGTGCTTGGAAAGCAAGATTAGGATATTATTAGAAATTTGTCCCTTGGGGCATGTTTTTTTAGTGTTACCAGTGGGAAAGAGGTGGTTGGGGAGGGAAGCACTCATACTGAAACAGCAAGGTCGGAAATTTTTTAAGTAATGCGCTACTGAATGGACGACCTGGTGCCCCTTTGCTGTCACAGGAAATGAATGGTGCTCTGCAGAGTGAAGGATTTCTTTAAGTGCTCTCTCACCTCCCTTATTTGTGCACTGGCAGTATTCTTTTGCCTCTAATTCTTGAGGCATTAGGCATAATAGAGTCTCCAGCTGAACCTATTAAAACATGGCAAATATTTATGGATGTTTTGGTGAACTGTGATGTATTTTTTTGGCTTTTCAGCGTTCTCTCCCCTGGCAGTTTATTGTTGCACAGCACCTACAGAGAACTTTCTTCATCTCACTGACAGTCCATACAAACCAAACTTTTCTTTCTCTTAGTTTATACCTGCCACAGAGTGAGTTCCCAGCAGCACTCCAGCTGTGAAAGCCCCTAATAGACTGTAGGACTGAGGAGAAAAACAGGGAAAGACTGGGCTTGGGGGGAGGAAAGGAGAAAAAAGGTGGTGAGACCTGTCCTGTGGTCTCTATGGTTCTTAACTGAGTTTGGTCTTGTAACTATTTTTGACTGTTAACATGATGTTAAATCTACACAAGAGGAGACTGCAGTCCTGCAGAGCTAGTGTCATTGCCTGCCCATGAATGTGGGAATGGGGATCTGCCTTCTGGCCCCAAGCATGTTCTGTTAGGTGCCGAAGTAAAACCTTTTAAGAGCTATGTGCTGGCTTGTGATGGACAGTGTGATCCTCATTCATTGTTTTCCAGTAAAGCAGTGCTTTCAAAGATGAAAACCTTTCCTGCCACACTATTTTGGTTTAAATCTATTTCCATGTATTCCCTATAGTTTTATTTCATGAGGACTGGAAATTCTATTTAAAGAAATGTTTGATTACTTTGCTTATTTAGTTTGCTGAATCTGCAGTCCTGGTCTAGGTGCTGCACAGAAAGAGGTATGCTCTCACCAGGTTCTTTCAAATCTTCAATCTTCAAGGAAGTGTTTTTGCATGCCCTTTCCTTTGAAAAGGTGACCTTACTGATACTGAGATGGTAGAACAGGCCAGCATCCCAGAAATCTCAAAATAGATGCAGACCGGCTGGAATAACTCTGGGTTTTCTTTTTCCTCCCTCTCCTCAGTGAAAATGTTTGCCAGTTTTAATTATGAGCTCTGGATGTGTATCTTGAGATTCGCAGCATCTGGAGCATGGTGCAATGATTTCTGTTCTGTATGAGGCATGCAAATAAGTAGCAGCTTGAACTTGTTCCCTATTCCTAATGGTATCTGTGTCTCTTCTGCATGTACACTGCCTCATCAGCCCATGTGCCTCCTTGTCTCAATGTGACAGACACATTTTCAGACTCCCTTGGCTTTTAAGGCAGAGGGATGGATTCTCTTAGGGGAAAACTTTACATGGCTTCAGTGGTTGACTTCTTGAATTAAATATGTTGATGAGTTAACCCAAAGGAGTCAAGGAGCTACATATGATAGGGGAGAGAAGACTGGAGCTAAAATGGTTTGCTTATTGCTAATATACATGGATGCTGTTCTTCATAGTACCAAGTTTTCACTCGCACTTTCCCGTCCATCACTTCATATATTGCTGAGGATAGCTCTAAATGGAACAGCTGTGCCATCTGCCTCCAATATTATTTCAGTCTTCACTGTTTTGGGATAAATTTCATAAAGTGTATTGCACATACAAACATTTAATTGAACAAATGGGAAGCCTCTCCAGTTAAGAAAGCTTTGCAAATGACAAGTAGTGTCCAATTTCCATTCTAATGGTTACTCCGGGGCTTTAAAATATGTGTGAATTCATCTAGCAGGGGTTGATGGTATATTTGAGGCAGATGGCTTGGTTCTGCAAAGAAGAAATGTAAGTGGCTTTTACTATAAATCTTCTTTTTTTTGGCAAAGGGTTGACATAATAAAGATGTGAGTATTACTGAGAGTGCTCTTTAATAATTATGCTACCTTATGTTTTCCCTCAAGAATATGGTTAACTGACTAGAAAAATCTATTCTGAATTTTTATGTGTAACTATAACAAACAGTTTAGAAACTCCCCTTTCTTCCTCTAGTAGAAAGACTGAAGAATGGGCAGGTTATTAAGCAAAAAGGCAAACACCAGTCCTTAGAGAAACATTGCAACTTCTGGAAGGGTGGTGGACCTCTTGAAATGCAGCTCAACCACACACAAAGTCCTTGCTTATCAGAGGACCTTAAGACGAAGTGTAGACTTAACTCCCTGTATAGGTTCTCAATTTTTTAACACAGTTAGGAAGTGGGCAATTGGAAGATATTTCAAATGTTTCTCTTAACGCTATGCTGGTGACTTTTGCTCGAAGCTTCAATGCCTTATACATCTTAATGCTCATGAAAGCACAGCTGTGAAGCAGAGTATTTCTCAGCCATTTGACTGAGAGTCATTAATACAAACAGTGGGCAAAGAGGCAAGTGTTACTGAATGCACTGGAGACGAATGTGCCTATGGGACAAGGAAGGTGGGAGAGTCTTAAGAATTTCAATAGTGCTTGTCTGAGTTTTCATTCAACCAATCCATGGAAGTAGGATTTCTAACACAGGTTTATCTGTTGTCTGTGGCTTTGAGACATTTATGGTATCTTACTAGTGGAATAAAACATGAGTAAGTATAAACTTGTCAGTGTACTTTATCTGTACTACGAGGACAAATCTTGCTGTCAGGAGCAATGAGGATGGACAGCCCACATCTGCAAACTGAGGATATCCACCTGTTTGCCGCAAATTTGGTCAAAGCTGCATGCTCATGCTTCTTCTCAAAGTTTACTGAGCTATACTCTTCCCTGATGCTTTCCCTCCACAATATACTCTTACAATTTTCTTTCCTCCTACCTCAGTTTTTGGATGTATGGATGGATTTTGTGGATTCTGGTGTTCTTAGGACTGTAAAAATGTTACCTTGTTAGTCTTCTGGGCTCTCTAATCAGAAACTTGTGGACAACTGAGCTCTGGAGCTCTTTTTTTTAGTCTGTCATAAAAATAAAGCTAAATAGGAGCAGAAGACTAAATGTACTGCCTACCTTGGTGACTAGTTCTTGACATTAAATATAAGGAGACTCAAATTAAGTCCTAGAAGTTGCAATAACTATTAAAAAACCCACAACAATTCCGCTACCTCCCCCCCAAAAAAAATTTTTAAAAAAATAGAGTAAACTGATGTAAAGTCTGGGCTTATGAACTTGAATTTATCTACTTCTGAATACCTGCATATGTCTTAAAATGTAAAAATATGCTTGTCAACTCATTTTATAAGAACTGACTTGATTATTGAGTCTTCAAATGGCCTTTTTTGTTGTTACTTGGGACAAGTTTTACTAGAAAAGACAGACATGATGGAAACCTTGACAGACTCCTTAACTACAGTAGTGTTGGCAGGCACCAGCCTAGTGTTCATAACCTTTCTCAGTAATTCTCACTCTAACTGTAATAAGCAAGTATTGACTTCTGTTGTATTCAGCATCAAGATTCATTGACCTGAGAGGTAAATATTGGTGAGAGCAAAGCCAGGGTCAATATAACCCTCAAGGGACTGTTAATCTTCCGTAGACTGAAAAGGAAGTCAATGTTGGTATTATTACATAATCCAGTGAAAAATTTCTATTGTATGCACACACAAAGGAAAAGAGACAAAAGCTACCAAAAATGTAATGTAGCTATTTTCTTGGGCCCTCTGTGTAGCATTTAAGTCATAAAAGTTGATTATTTTTCTGAAAATATCTTGAAAATAATTTTCTCTTGTGATGCACTCTGGGTTTGCTCTGAAAGCAGAGGAAGGCTGAGATCTGATGAGAGGGAAATGGCACTGCCCAAGCATTGTTTTTTTTCATGTGGTGGGCGTAACCTTGCTAAGTGCTAAATGTTGTCATCTTAATGCAGCAGACTATCAGAGTTGCTGTCGTTGCTCATATCAGAATAACTAAGCGTTTACTGCTTCCCAGGCTCAAGGGCCACAGTGCTCGTAGCGAGGCAGGATCCTACCTTAAATGTAGCTGGTAAGCTGGTCTGTGCAGTACCTCCCAGTCAGTCTTCCTGAATAGTAACCTGAATTTTAATTGAATCCCAGTTTTGAACAGTGCATATGCTTTGTGTCACCTTGCTCCCTGCTTGTCCCTCATGAGGCATAAACTCAGTTCTTCTACACTGATTGCTCTCTATCTCAGCTTGGCTACAAATCTTAAAGTAGTTTACTTTATGAATATTGCATAGTTCTGAATGCAATGCCTTTTGAAAACAGTGGTGAGCTTTTGGAGAATGTGGTGCACTCATTTTGGGTGGGCTCTTCCAATTTGTGATTTGTACAGTAGTAATATAACACAAAAGAACTGCGAGGTCACGGTGGTGCTAAATAACTGCTTAATGACTGTCTGCAAAGTATGTAGTCTTGTGATTGCCATAGAGAGGTCGGTGGTCTGGAAGGTACTTCTGGGTTTTGGAAATGAAAGAAAAGCCATTGTGAGAGCCTCATATAACATGGTACCTGCTGTATGTGTCTGAAATGGTATTTGCCTTTTAATGAAGCACGCTGCTAGCCCTGCTGCTGTGGTTAGTAAGTTTGGTCACACTCTTGATGTGCTTTCTGAGGAAATATTGTCAGCTCCTAAACAGCTAGGCAAAGATCGCTTTTCACTAGGAAACAAAATTGGCTGTTCCTGATTCATGATTTGTTATTCCTTTTGTATAGATATAGCAGCTTAAAGTTTCACTCATTCACTTAGGGAGTAGAAATAATGTTGTGTGACTTGGGAACCTGCTTAAACGCATTGGATAGGCAGGGAACAGTAAAAGCAAACAAGCTTGCAGACAACCCCTAAGGGTGAATTTCCTTCATATAAATTATTCAGTGAATAATTTGCAAATAGTAAATACATTGGGAAAGAATGGGTTTGGCTCGTGAATGACTCACAAAGAAAAAATAGATTTGAAATCACCGGACCATTTACTCACAAAGTAATTGGACGACTGTTGTTCTCCCTTAAGATAATCTGTAACTTTAAAAACTCATGTGCTTTTAGAGATGCATAAAACCATGTTTACAGTTGGTAACATCTACTTATCTACCCATCAGTCTACACACACGCTCTGCGATTGCTATTTGCGTAAGAATTTTTAATTCAGCTCTTAAAGTAGGAATATAACACTTAAATTATGTGGATATCGATATTTTACAGGCACTGGTATTCAGAAATGGGCATACATACAACACAAAATGTTGACATCATTGCATAAAATACATTTTAAAAAGTGCCTGTTGATAGTAAAAAAGGAAATAATCTCTTTTCCACAGTTAATTGTCTCTGTAGTTCATCTTCAAATAGACTGGTGTAGGCATAACATCCTAGAAAAAATGCTTTGAAAAGTCGAATTAGCTTCAAGTTTGGATCTTATTTGGTGGTATTTCAGGTTTATCATGGTACAGGAATGGAATTACATCAATATAAAACTAGTTAAATATGGTGGTGCTGTGGTTCTAGCCACTGTGAGCTTTGGCATCTCCTCTGCCCCTTTTATCCCACCCCATTCTGTGTCCCTAGCTATCTGATTTTTCAAGAGATAACTTTTACCTATAAAAACTTTTTGTTTGCTCTTTAAATGTTAAACCAATATTTTTATGCAATACCTTGCAACCTTCTATGCTATGTTAAATTCCACAAAATGTGAATCAGACTACCAAGAAGTAGTTTTCCATTATTGTCTACAAATTAATTTCCTTATCTGAATGTTCAGCTTTGGACTTCAAGGTAATTTGCCTATATGGGAGATTATTTTTTAACCCAGCATTCTTATCAGAATTTGGTTAGCGCTCAGAAAGACAAACAGGCTGTTTTTCCTCTTTAATGCTGTTCTATCCCAGAGAGCTTCCTAGAATGAAATGTTACATTCCACATTGAGGAGTGCAAAGAGGGCGCTACTATTTATCTAGGTGTAGGTTAGAAACAACTATCTAAATGGTTGGAAAACAAGAAACACTTGAATGTTTTCTGTCTGGAATTACAAGAGCTGAAAAATAGAAACTACATAATTGTGACTAACTTTATTAAACCTTGAGTTTCAACAAGTCAGTGTTTTGTGGAAATTTTGGAGAAGGAATGATACTTCTGTAAAGTATTCTGATGTTGAGTGTTTTTTTGAGAGGGAGTTTCATCTAGCTCTTTCAAGTAGTTTCCTGACACTCTGTAGTCATGGGATTATGTCCCAAAATGCAAAAAACCATGGGTATGCATTGTTTCTACTATTGTGGCAGGGTTTCTACTGTCTGACATCCCTATTTAACAATAATAACTATAAACTCTGTTACAATTTTTACAGGATTGGGTCAATTGCTCTTTTCTGAGTTAAAATTACTTGTATTTTAGGCGAGGAAAACTTGAGCATAATGGTGATCTGCCGAAACATCCACTTCTAGATCAATCCTACATTAAAGAGGTAGACATATTAGTGACAAGAAAATATTTAAAAAGGCTTTTGTACAAAAGCTTCCTAGGCAGGAAACTCTACCCCGAGTGTTTATTGCTAAGTATGCATTTGCATGTGTCTTTCAGTGCTATAAATTGTGAAATGTATGCCCTGTTAATCTGTCATGAGAATATCAGTTTGTCAAAAATTGATCAGCAGCCCATTACGGATTCATGCATTTGCCTTTCACTGTAGAATGGTAGCACAGTTTTGTTTGAAAGATTGTTGCACAATCCAGGTTTCTTTCTTCTTAAATACAAATGAGACTGAGATATGAATAACCTGATAAAAGGGAAGAAGTGCTTTTTCTAAAAGCCCGATATTTCAGTACAAAGTGTTCATTTGTCCCAGGAGCTTCTTGCTGGAAATGTTGTTGCTGTTAGCACTAAATGGATGTTCAATTTCCAGGCTCACAGCAATGGAGCTAAAGAATGTTGCACCAGTATGACAGTGTGACTCAGACATGCGGCACTGGACTAACAAATTCATGTGCTGAGCTCAATGTTAATCAGCTTCTACCCTGTGGATTCCTCAAATTTGCTTTTAAAGTATGTACTATCCATTTTGTGTAAAGACCAGATGTGCATTTCCAACATATGGTGTAATCAGAAAAGTCCAGAAGATAGTAGAGTAGATGTTGCCCATATTTTATTAGGGTTTGCAGCATATTGATAGCACATACAGCAACTCTCTCCACTTTTCTGTCTGTTGCTTTGGAATGCCCCATCTCTTTTCTTGCACATTACAGTGAGCAATCTGTAACAGTTTCATTTTGCTTTCATTTGTCAGAGGCTCTGTTCCTTTCAGTTTTCACCCTCTTGTGTACTTCGTGACACTAATTCAGAACCTGTAGATATCTCCATGCCTGTATCCTGTCTGTTGTTTTAACTTCTGAAACAACATGAGGTCTTTTTCTTTTCTTGTGTGAAAGCCAGAAAAAGCTTCATTCTGTTAAGGTCACTTGGAAGGGATAGACTTTTCCTCACTGAGTTTGCTTTAGGGACTGAGTGCAGGCTGAGGATATTGTCAGTCTCATAAAAGCCCTGTTGTGTGAATTCAGTTTACTTGTACTTGGACAGCAGTCAGTACCAAATTTGGTAAGATGCGTTGCCATGTCGTAGGCTGTGTTTATAGCGTGTGTTAAATCTAGGTCTAGATTCTTTGGCTGCGTAAAGCCTCCTGCTCTGCCTACAGAAGCTGCAACCTGAGGTTAAAGTGTTAGCCAAGTTTTTATTTTTTTTAGGTTACTCACATCAAGGCTGTTTGGGCTTTTGCCCCTTGGTATGCTGTCTTTGTCGCTTCCTCCTGTGCACTGCTGTTACATGGGTATCAACTTTCATTTTTTTTGTAAACATCCTTTTATCATAGGACACTTCTTCCTGGCATCTTATAGATGTGTGGTGGGAACCAACTGGCCTTTTGTTGTCTGCAGATGGGAGGAATATGACACCAATGTACCTCTCTGGTTTGTTACCAAAATTAACAATTTCGTTCTCTGTGTCTCTCCTACAAAGCTAGTGGAGCGATGGGAGTGATTTGCCTTGGGTCTTTAAATCTGCGACAGGAGGCATCAGGGAGAAGTATATAACTAGATGTTCTGCAGTGGCACAAAGCTGAGAGAAAAGCTTCAAGGGTAATGTTCTGTTCTTAATCTAATAATGTTCCTTGTTCAGTATTAGTAGAAAATGACTCTTTCTGCATTCCTTCATATTGCTATATAATAAACAACAGCATAATCCTGAAAATATGAAGTAATCTAATAAGTTCAGGCTTTGTTACCGATAATGGATAACTATGCACAGGAGTATAGTAAATCTTGAATGACAGTTTTACTTGATTACCAAGCCTGAATGCAATGTTCCACAGCATTGCTTTACTGTAATGCTGTGTCATGCTGTAGGAAGTCTGATTACCCTCAGATCCGATTGAGCAGTTCTACTTCTGTGGCCTCCTGTCTCATCAGATCTGACAGACTGTGCTTGGTCAGTGCCTGGGTGGAAGACCTCTGGAGAAGATTTATGTTTGGTAGGAAGAAGTCCTGGTGACTCAAATCCGTCATTTCCCACCTAGTCTAAACTAAACCAAAGTGTCTGAAGCAGTGCTTAGTATGCTAAGGTTTGATGGAATTTCCACTTTCAGATGTGATGTACTGCTGATACTCTGGCCAAATATTGAGTCTTTAAAGTAGATTCTGTGGTTTCACTCCACTTTAGGTTTTTTTGCTAAAGTAAGGTTTTCATCAGGAGTTATCATGCTGTCTCATGGCTGCATTTTAATGATCACTGAAATGTTTTCTAATGGAGTATAAAGATGGCAAAGAGCTTTGCTGTATTACACGTCTAACATTTTTCTGTTAGAAAATCACAATGATTAAAGGAAATAGGAGGAGATCAGTTTTTATCAGACACTTCCAGGCAGATGGAATATGTTTCTTCCTTCCCCTGTGCCCATTTTTCCATTCAGCCTCTTACCACCATGCTACTTTGGCAGGGTGACTTTGAGCAAAACAAGAAAAAACATTTGCCAGTGTTGTAACGAAGCACTGACACTGTCCTTTAATACTGCCCTGAGAGAAGTCATGGTATTTTGCTCTTGCTTGATAGGAGGCAGCCAAATGTTGTGACACTTTGTGATGTGCAGGAGCTGGGAATGAGGTTTTGTCCTTAGGCACTAAATTACTTAACTGTTAGATTTGTTTCGTACCCAATAAAGTTCACTCCTGGTTTACTGAACACCCAAGCCTTATGCTTCTAGTTTGTTTTATTCCTTACAGGCACACCCGATGGGTGTGGAAGGGGTTGCACTTCAGGCAGTTTGCAGTTTTCTTTGACAAATGTGGAGGTTGCCAATTTTAACAAAGATTGTGCTGCACTTTGTTACTTTGGGTTTGTGCACAATTTGCTGGTTTCAGTTTTACAGGTTTTGGTATACTGATTTTTTTTTATTCCTATATTTCCACATAACTTTAAGGAAGTATAATATTAAAGGGGTTTTGCAATGATGTTTTTTTTTCCTTGTCATATATCTTTGACAGAGATCCCAGGACAGGAGAAACAGGAGCTAATCCTCAATTGAAAGATAAATTGCTGGGATGTATTAAGCTAAAGACTGGAAAGAGATCTAGCTGCATATTGCTCCTGTGCTGGGATACCACGAGGACAAAGAGCTTGCTCTTTACTAGAGATAGATTTGAGGCTGTAGAGCTCACTTGGATATGATTCTAATACCACAGTTAAGTCATAAGACTGCAGTAAGCAGCATTGCATCAGCATCAAGGCTTTGAGTGTGCTGTAAGTGGTCAAAATAGGAGCTTCTCTATTCAAACCAGTGGCAATAATTTATTTTGACTTTCAAAAGGATTTTGTTATACACATTCATAAAAGACCGCTGAGGATTCTTGGGTAAAGAGTGAGAGGAGGAGCCCTTTGAGAGAGGGAACAAAGGCTGATAATAAATAGCTAATTCTCAGTGTGGAGGGAGGTTAATAGTGGGGCAGACCAGCGAAGAACTTGAAAGGAGTGCTGGAAGAGTGAGGGAGATCAGAGAAGTTGTTTTAAAGAGTCCATCACCTACTTTTTGACATCTTATTCACCACTGAAGCTAACTCAAACATCTAAGGAAACTTCTTTTGTCTCCCTAATTAAGACTGAATGTTAAAAGCAGCTAAAATGTCTGTGGCTAAACTGAGGTGAAGTAGATGAGCATGGAGGTGTCAGGGTCCTCTGAAGGTGGTATAGAGATACAGTGTGATGAGGGCACTTGTAAGGTAGAGCTCCCACCTTCTCTTAGTGCAAGAATGCAAGTTTGCAGGATTTGGGTTTGTGTTTTATAATCCTAGATAAGGCAGTTAAGTTTGTCTGATTCTGCCCTATTTTTTATTTGTCTTTAAAATAGGTATTTCTGTGTTGTTAGGCCTAATAACATTTCTTGACACAGACCAGCAGAACTTCAGACAGACACTCTTCCCCACCATTACATGATGTGTTTTACTAGCTGATTTATTTAGACTATATCAGTGCATGGAGCAGCCAGTAAAGGGACCAGTAATATGCAGCCTGTGGATACAGAACTCAAAATATGATTGTTGCTCTAAGGAACTGTAAGCCAACCTGAAAAAAGGATGAGCGTCACTTTTTTATCCATTTCTGTGGATTTCACTAATGTGGCTCTTTTTATACACAATGAAGCTCATTTTTGCAGAATGCCATAATTGGATTATGCATGTTGTGTGTATGGGGAAAGGAGATAAGGACTGGAATGAAGTAAGGAATAGAACCTGATTTACTTGTCCCATTAGATTTGAATGATACTTCCTTGTTAAGTAAAGTATTTGGCACCAATTCCCTTGGTAGAATGAGCCCTTTATACTATGGCTCTGTGCTCTATATACCTCAATGTCCTTATTTGCAACCAGCTATTATAGTACTATAGCTGAGTAAATAATGCACAGTCAATGATTTATCCTCAAAATATCATCTTGTTTTTCTGCTTGTGGAAAATCCATGAGCAACTCTTGATTTCTTCTAGTGGTTACTCAATAAATATTTTGTATTAATAGATTGAACATAAACCCAGTTCTGTTGGCATTTATGTGCTGTTTGAATTGAAGATGAGTTGTGTTTGGGGTAAGTCATCTGTATTACTTTTGTTACATTGATGGATGTGCATGAAGCTTAAATAATTTTGTACAGTCGTCTTGGCACCAAGAACTATGTAACACTTGTTTTTAGCAAATAAGCACCTTAAAGTCTTTGTTTCAAGCATTTCTGCTAGTGTAACTCAGTGACATAAACATATTGGAAACTAAATGCAAAAGAGGTCCATGTGGTCAAAGTAAGTCTTCTGCATATTTTCAGGCTTAAAGATATATATAAAAATAAATATTTATGTATATAGTATTCAGTCAGATCTTAACTCATCTTTTACTCAAGGGAGTTGCAGAAGTTATTGCACGTCTGCAAGGTGCTTGGTAATATGCTGCCTCAATTAAAGCATGCTTTTGGAATGGCGTATTTTTATCTAACCCATATATTTTGGGTCAGAAACTGTGTCCAGAATATAGCCAATTAGAGACTGCCCTGATGATGTAATGGTTTTCCTGTAAAGTGCTATTGGTTGCCTGGGGAGAAAGTGGGTGGAGGTGACAGAGCACTGCAGATACTCCTCTCTTGCATACATTTCATCACGGCTTTTAATCAACTCTCTCTCCCTTTCCTCACAGCATCAAACTGGTTTTGGAAAGAGGTGTTAAGCCATCGAGACAGACCCATTTTTCATTCTTGAGAGGGTGGCAGTGAGCACAGACATCACAATCTCCTGTGCAAGTGCAGGTAGAATTTCTCTAACACAAACAGATTTGTCTATAACTAGTCAATAATGTGAAGGGGGTAGGTCACGGCGTAATCTTCATCATTTCATTTCAAGTGATTGAATTTTGCCCACAGAAACAAAGTGCACAACTTTCCCAAAGGAGACAGGATGTGGCCCTGAGTGATGGAGGAGCTGCGATATTGCACATGGTGAGAATATCAGGCAGAGAGCCACTAGAGCTATAAGTGTTGATTTTTACAGCTAGATCTAAAGAGTTAAGTCTTCTGTCTGGGAGCTGTGTAATGGACTTCTTTTAATCCTTTGTGTGTTGGGTGTATAAGGTGGATGAGTAATGTGCACAAACAGTAGGTAGCACTCTCAGCTACTGGTAAAGATGGCAGGCTTTTATTCATTTAAGTCCTTCCTTATGCAGGTGGGTAACACTCCATGGAGAGAAAACTTATGAGATATTCAGCTAATACTGTACTTACAATTAAGTGACAGGCTGAGTTTTAGCTTCATTTTTAAATTTCCCTGTGACTGTAGCTTCAAGTCACCTCTCCTGCTATTTTGCCTTATTTTTCTAGTTTGGTTGTATGTAGAAACAGTATCTAATGCTAGAATGGCTGAGATGAGACTACTAAGACCATCTGATCTGTATTATAGAGAGCTGACGTGCATCAGAATACTAAGTTGCATCTTTTTTTGGTGCCAGTAATCTACACAACCAAACAGCCTGCAACTGCATTAAATTGCGATGATTTTTGACAGAAGAGACCTTGTTTGCATAAATCCCTTGAATACTGATGGGAGTGTGATTACAGCTTTAACAAAGGGAGAGGTTGAATACAAATTTGGGAGGGACAGAAAGTGTTTAGTACCTCTTATTGTTTTCATCAGAATTCTAAATCTTATTCATGCAGATGACTCTGATCTTTATATCAATGCACAAAAAGAAAAGAACAGAGGAGCAAAAAGACTCTTCTATTTTGACTGAAACACTGATTTTGTTATCATGTTACCAGTGAGGGTCCATTTGGGATATTATTCAAGCACAGAGATCAGTGCTGGCCTTTTGTAAGGGCCCTTAAATGTTTGGAATACATTTGTCCTTGAGGGAGATAATCTACTGCAAAAAAGTTAAATTCTGATCAGGAGATAGAGGAGGTGGGATTGTGTTTAGCACATTGATGCTTGCTGGCAGAGCAGTTCTGCCTTAAGCTTAATACTACCTGCATTCTTTTGTAAACCTCTATATTTATATTCTGTTCTCTGTGTCAGGTTTTGTTCATGAAACAAATTGGCAATTAGCCACTGGCTGAGGGAACAAAGAGTATTTGTTTGGAATAAACGCAGTGATCAGGATGCATCTTGCTATTTGGTTTCTTTTGAGATCAAAAATACCAGGTATGTGGTTTTTTTAACCAAATAGGTTAAACAGACTGCTTATTATAGTTGGAAAATAAAACTGAATGTCTATTCTGTCCCCCATATTGCCTCTCGTTTCTTCAGGGGTGGTAGTTTTGCACTGTGAGTGGACAGTTAAGTTGACTTTTGCATGGACTCACAAGGCAGAGAAAAATTCTGAGCCTTTTTCCGATCTTGTGTCCCATGTAACTTGGCCAGCCTTCCACTTGGAATAACAGTTGTCTTCCCTGCTAGTATCCTGGATATCTCCTTTCTGAAAGGAGGCATGGTGTTTGAGGCCTGGGCTGAAAAACCCATCCGCATCCCTGAGGCTGGGGGATCTGATCAATGTACACATATATCTGAAGGGGCAGCGCAAAGACGACAAACCCAGCTCATTTCATTGGTGCCTGGTGACAGGACAAGAAGGAATGGGCACAAACTGAAACACAGGAGGTTCCCTCTGAACATCAGGAAACACTTTTTTATTTTTTACCATGAGGGTGGTGGAAATTATGAATGAGTCAAAGATGGAATGAGTAGGGCAATACTGGCTGAATTTAGGACCCTCAGATTCAGGCCTGCAATGATAGAGCCACTGCTTTCATACTCCTCTGCATGTGTTGGTTCATTGTGATTGAATATCAGACTAGTTCAGGAATGCTTCAGTTTTAAGCTTATGCCTAAATGCGTCTCCTGCCAGACCTGAACATAACTGAGAGAAAGGCCACGTGCTGAACTTTCACATTGGGAGATATCCATGTGAAATCTGAGGTTTGGGCTAAGTTATACTTACATATGGCAAGATAAGTGAATCTGTATTTGTTGTGGCTGAGGACTTGAAAACTAGGCCAAGATGCTCTGACGGAGTTCTGTCTCACTGCAATATTCTGCCTCTGCTGCCCAGTGCCTGGAAGACTATAGTCTAGCATTCTGTCCAAGTTTAACCTTTGAAAAATGTCAGCTCCCATTGAAATTTGGAAGGGCTGGGAATTTTTTAGACTTTTTAGAAAATCGTAACCTGAAGTCTTGTCTCTGTATGGAATTTTAAGGGCAGAACTGCATTGGTGTAGTGTTGCTATAGTCATATTTAATACAGGTTTCCCATATAGTTATAGGATTTAGACACCCCTTTCTAGTTCTGATCACTGTCTGTGTAAAGTTGTTTAAGAACTGCTCTGATTCCTAGAAGTGGTCTGAACCAAAAATTGCTCTCAATATAGTCAATATAATTGTATACTTAATCATATATTCTACTGATATAGGTTTTTCCCATGGACTTCTACAAACGGACCAGGCCTATTTCTGTCTTTTTCCCTGCCTATATCCCTTCCCCACCTTTCCAAGCTAGAAGAGCTGCCAAAAACCAGACATTTCTCCTTCCAGGAATAAGACCAGAATAGTTCAAATAACCTTTTTAAACAGTAGTATGGGTCATTAAATAGCATTGTAGAGAAAATCCACTCTAAATTGTATTATCAGTTTATGCTTTTATCAATACATAATGCCTCGGAAGTGAGCACTTTAGGTCATCAGTTTTGACAATCCCAAAGAAACTGTTGTTAAACAAATGTTCCTCATCAATAATGCAGAGTTTCTAGGAATACCTATTAATTTTAGTTAGGGTTTTTTTTGTGCCAAGTGGATGGATCACCATAGGTAGCAGCAAGGGCAACTAATGTATTGCAAGGGAGATACAAGTATTATGTCTTGTCCAGTTCCTCTGGTGAACATGCTGCTCTGTACCTTCATATTTTCTCTGGCATTGTTATTCCTATCAATGCTACTAGGGGATCACAAGCACAGGAACAAGAATATCTGCAAAGTCAATTGTCAGTCTAACAGCAGGATGCAGTTACATGTTACGGAGTCCAGTGTTATTTTTGACATAACATTGACAAAAACAGATCCTTTAGCAGAGCTGCTGTAGGTAGAAGCTAATGCAGATGTACCTACGTGAGCACAGGAAGTATAAAAGATTGGAAAGTAGGTGTGTGATGCATGTGTGTGATGGTGACTGAAGGTCATACGAGTGGATGAAGCAGAGGAGAAAAGCCCAGTGTCTGTCTTCCCACTTCCTTAATACTAAAATCCTGTGATCTTCATGTGCTCTTACAGCTGTGCAAGAAGTTGGACTGCAGCACAGTGGTGTGACTGCTTTTCGTGGTTGCATAGGTTACATGACAGTTATCAGTTTGACACAACAGCAACTACTCTAGCTGGTCATGGGGAGATTATAGATTGCTGTCTAAACATTTCACTGTATTAGTCCAAAGGCATTGCAAGAGTTATTCTGTGTGATAATTCAAATCTGAATGATCTGTAAAACTTTTTTCTTATTTTCCCTTTTGCTTTGCAAATAGCTTGATGTTTTCTAACTCAAGTGGTGTTGATGTCCTCAATTATATTTGAAAAAAGAAGTTAAAAACATTAGGAATATTGAGGTAACTCAATCTCCTATTACTCAGTTAGTGCTGTCTTTTGTCTGATTACTGGAGAATTAAGATTATGCTGTTCCTAAATTATGTTCTAGTTAGTGACATTTAAGTGGAATACCAGCTATTTGCAAGTTCCTAGTTGTGGCTTTCTTGCTATACAATGACACAGATAAAATGGAAATATTTGGGGTTCATTCTGATTCCCAGGAGAGCACTTATGTCCTGACATACCTATTTCATATCTCAGATCTTTTCTGGAGCTCTGTAAGCAATTAAATAGGAACCATTTAAAGGAGGTCCATGAGAACTTGCCACGATCCTTTAATGTCATATAGATGGGCTTGAGTAGCACTCATTTGTGAAGGTAATTCTCTTCCTCTTTGTTACATTTGTTTTCTTTTCAAAGGAATTAGTTATGCATAGCATGAGAAGCCTAGATCCCAGTGCAAAGAAAGAAATGAAGGCCCCGTCACCAGCATTCATTCTTTTGCCTTCTTCCATCTTTGTAGTCATTAATATTGCACCTTCTACATATCTGATTAATACCTTGATTTTAGAAGTTGAGGGGTCTTGCAGATCTTCCTGAATCCTACAATATCAGCATGTAGTGTGTGATTGTGGTGAAAACCACTCTCAAAACTTATAATCTTTTTAGGATCAGTTCTGCAGTTTGGATTTTTAATTATGCTGGCTTTCCGTTTGTGTGAGTGAAATTATTTGGTCTTGAGGCTTATCATTTCCCATATACCTTGCTAGTCCAGTAACACTGATCCTGTTCTGATTAGTTAAACCTTAGGTCTCCTGATGCCCAAGTAGTACAGTTCTCAGTGACTTTAGCAGAGGCATGCCTGTGTACTCAAGGGCAGAATTTAGCTCTTAATTAGCTTGCTCTGGCTTTTTTCAGCTCTTTACCTGGCAGAACAAATTCAGAGCAAATGAAGCATCTAGAAATTCCAAAGCACTGTTCTCAGTAACCAAAAGTAGCCAAATGATGAGCATCAATATTTAGCTTGCCAGGGGAGACTGATATTGTCTGTAGGGAGAATGTAATCAGTGATTAATGTATTTTTTGTGTGCAGAGAGATTGGCACTGCTTGAACATATGGAGGTTAATCATGGGAGATGTTCAAATCTGGGCTAGACAAAGTATAGCGTACAATCATCAGCACTGGTTCAAGGAATGGAGGGAACAAACAATGTGCTGGATTCTTTCAAATTCAGAATGGTTAAATATTAAATTTAATTATATACATGCTTCACCTTGCAACTAGGTTTTATGGAGCAATACTTTTAATAGGGAATAAGTATATAGCAGAGCTGCTACAACTTGAATTTGTCCAGTTTTGTTTTGAAATGTTGCTTCTGTAAGCCTCTCTTGGTAGACATGAAGGCAGATATTTGTGTGTTGTTTTGGTTTTTTTTTTATTAAATAGTTGCTGTAATCAATGGACCTGAGGAATGTGCTCCAGGCTGAAGCTTGACCATCACATCCTAGCCAAGTGCTAACTATGGGTATGGCTTGAAAATCAGCAGTGGAGTGAAAACACAGTGAGGGTTTGCCTGCAGGGTCCTTGCTACATTAATCTTGAGATACAATATCACTTTTGCAATTTGCTTACTCTATGTTACATTTGGAAGCTTGCACAGGGGCCCATCTTGCCAGCCTACTTCTTGACAGGGCTTTTTCAGATCTTCAATCCACAGAGGGTCCCTGCATCTAGCCTAGGGTTAGCTAATTGGAAACTAGACACTGGTGTAGGTCTCAGCCCTGGTAATTCAGGGCCTGAGTGCCTGTCTGAGAGGGGTGAGCCCAGTAGTTACCTTCCCAGTTCTGATTCTCTCTGGGGTTAGGATCCCATGAAAGCAATATGTTGTCTGCATCTGCTTTGGCTTGTTCTCAACTTGCGCTGAACTGCAGCGAGACCAGTAGGGAGAGTGGGATAGCTGTGAAAACCTACTTATGGTGGAGAAATACTGTCCTCTTTTTGCAAGCATCTTTTGCAGAAAACAAGTCCTTAAAGCCCTTGGGAAAGGCCTTGTAAAAGTTGGCTTTGTCTTCTGTGTTTTGGTGTAGGAAAAAGGAGAGCAAGGAAGCTGTTTGTTGCTCTGACTGTTGTAGGGGAAGTGCAACTTATGAATAGTGAAACACTGAGCAGCATGCAGGTGAGGTGTTACAACACCTTTTGCTGTGTATCTTGTAAGCAAACGACATTGTGGGTTTTTGTTTTCACTCCTAATGAAGAAGGTGTGTGTGGGGAACCCTAGCAGTGCAAACACAATAGTGTCAGCCTTCACAACTTGCTGCAGGCCTTTTAGATTATAAAAAGGCTGTGTCATTGCTTGCTGGCATGTGGCACAGCTGTCATTTCCCTGCTTGAATAGGGCTGTCTCGTCAATCTCAGTGCCTGGGCTGCTTGTCCAGGCTGGGAGAAAGGTACTGTAATAATAACAATAATAATAACAGTCGTAATAAAAGCGCTGTTAGAGGAGTATGATGGAGTCTCCAGTTGAGAATGCATTGTAAGCATATTGACATATGGAAATGTACTGCAGTCCTTTTAGTGCTTTGTTTCCTTGAATACGTTTTGATGATATAGGATTGTAATTTCCTGTGTGGGGTGGGCAGTTGCTTCATGTTTTGTTCCATAGTTGTGCACTGTAATTATGAAGTGGGAATGGAATTTTGAGTTCTCTTACCTGGGATGTGAATCTTCTGCTCAGTGCAGCTGAATGCATACATGCTTGTTTTCACAGCACCAACAAACTACTACATTAAAAAAATGTTAAGGCTGTGAAATAAGTGTGGAGAGGCAGATATGAGAAGTGAATTTCTAGCCTGGTGATGCGGGGCTCAGAGGAATATCAGACTACTGAACAACACTCTTTTCTGCTTCTCAGTGGAAGTTTAATATTTGCATGTATGTTTCTTTGCTTATTTCACTACTGGAATGGTATTTTCCCTGTTACTTAAAGTCCTGTGTCAGCTGATGCTGGCAGGCCAGTGCTTCTCTGGATATCCTATACTTATTCATTGAACTAACAGGAAGCAATACCCTTGTGAAACAGCAAATGTGTGTGAGCAGTGGCTGCCATGCATGAGAATTCATTCTTATCAATTTTTACTTGATGTACATTTACATTGTGTAATTATATGCAACTAACCCACTTATGTAATTAGCTATTTACAACTATATTATTGCAAGTTAAGGAATGCACACTCTTTACTGACCACAATTTGGTTGTTCTTTTTCAATATATTGTGCAAGGATCCTGCATATGCAAGATTTGGCATTGCAAATGTGTCTTGTCCAATGAGTTTAAACTTAAGATAACAACATCTTTCTAGTTAGTGTAGCTGTTAGAGTTCTGTCCAGAGATGATGCTGTTCATGGCACATGTGGTATCGTGTGCAACTCTAATAGTGTTTGGAAGATCCTGTTATCCTGTTTTATGAAACTGGATTAAGTATCTACCCTCTCTTATGAGGTCACTAGTACAAATTGCTGTATTTCTATCATATGGAAATCTAGTTTTACAAATGGTATAATTGTAAATTAGGTATGTTTCTACAACTGCTTTTGGGTTTACAGAGTTAATTTTGAGGCTTGAAAGGGCTTTGCTTTACATTTTGTAAATGTATCCTTTTCATATAGTATGCCTGGTTGAGAGCACAATGTTCCTAGAAGTTAATGGAGGTTAAACAAGGACAAAACCAGAAAGGTTCTCGTTCATTTTCCAAATCCTATTCCTAGATAAAGGAAAGTGTATCAAAATTCAGGATATTTGTTCATAATATATTTAAGTTGTCTGAGCCTCAAATGCCTTGATATTCCATGATGAAGTACAAGGTGTTTTGTTTTTTTAAATCAGATTTCTTTATCTTGTTTCTTCAATCCCCGAACACCCTAAATTTGATTTTCTTTTGTATTTGTTTCCTTTCTTTTTGTGTCTGAACTCTTATTTCTTCCATGGAGCTGAAGTGTTTAATAGCTGGTGCCTGAAAAAAATTTGGATTAAGTGGGTGCTGCTAGTTCCAGCAGAAAATGTTTGATTCTCATTTTATTACTGTAAAGATCAATCAGTTTTGTAATCAGTTCTTTAATT
The DNA here is from genome assembly GCA_003993805.1 of Himantopus leucocephalus. Lineage (NCBI taxonomy): Eukaryota > Metazoa > Chordata > Aves > Charadriiformes > Recurvirostridae > Himantopus > Himantopus leucocephalus. The sequence goes on along the minus strand of RSEF01000001.1, from coordinate 105,249,489 downwards.
GTTGAAAATGTGGTTTGCACAGTAAATTTAAATAAAACTGTACATTAAATGCTTCTCTAATGCTTGAGTTAGTCTCAGATTCTAGCAGCAGAAATGAAAACTGTAGGGAGAGATTCCTGCTTAAGCCCCTCCCTTTCTCAAAGGAAAGCTGGGACAAACAGGACATGGCATTTTTGCAGTTGTACTTATTACTAAAGTCTGAGCTTTGCACTATCTTTTGCCTTAAAATCAAAAAATATCTCCCATGGGTTTATATCATGTGTTCCTGTCTCCCTCTTACTTGATGTGAACTGATGTGAACAGATTTACAGATTTTCTTTTTTTTTTTTTTGCAGTTTCATATTCAGTCCCTTCAAAATAGTTTTTCTATGATCAAATGTGCTCTGTTCTTCTACTCTGGCATCTTGGGTTATGCTCAGCATCTCTGCTGCTTTGATACCTGCACTGGAGATGTCCTTACACCACTAATAAGGTATGACTAAGCATTTTGTGTTTGTCAGTGTTCATCTAATTAAAAATCCTACATTGATAATTGGAATATTTGTATCAATATCGTACTGATTGTTTACTTCAGGAGACTGTAGCTCTCAAAGCAGATTTTGAAAGATTGTATGAATGTAAGGACATTTGTTTCTGTGTACAAGTGCCATATATGTAATATGAATAAATTCCCAAATGCTATAGGGAATGCATAGATCACAGCCACTTTTGGCCATTGACCCAGGACTCCGATTACTCGATTTATTTTTTTCCAACCAGCACTAAAATTACTGTTTGACACAACCTAAGAGTCCTAAAGAAGTCTTTTTCCTTCCTTCAACCTGCCTTTTAAATATGCTATCTATTCCAACCACAGAGGATGCTTTTCTCTACATTTTTATTTTAGTCTATTTTTTTTTTACTGCCTAGAGTTGGCAATATTCAGTTCTGTGTTACTGACAAGCTTGTTCACAGCTGATTGATATGGGTTAGAAACAGCATTTATTGCCTCCAAATCAAGACCAGATATAACAAAACAAAAAAAAAACCCAAACCAACAACTGCTCAAGCAGAGGTTAGAGCCTGAAGTGGAACGAGTTGGGGAGGCTCTCTGGTCTGTCATACAGAGGGTCAGGCTAGAACAATACAGAAGTCCCTCTGGTCTTCAATATTGATTTGAAGTTAGAAGTAAGATTTATGCTGTTCTGAGGCTGAATCACAGCCTAGAGAGGGAACATACAAATGTTTCTGTTTGTGGTGGAAATGCTGGTAATTGAATTCATGCTATGGAGCATGATACAGAGAACTCAGAACTTTGTTCCTAGCATTTATAAAAACTGCTGGTGGTCATGTTTTTTCCCACCACTGCCTTGCAGGTTCTGCCCTTTGGTACTTTGTAGGGTTTTGAGCAATACTGGTTTTCATGTAAGAGATTTTTGGTGGGGTTTTTGTCCCCTTAGTGCCTCTGCTTCACCTGTGTTGATTCTCTTTCCTGGATGTGTTTAGTGACTACTCCAGCAAAGAGGCTTCTTGGCAGGAACACTTGACACAGACACAGCACAATGTCCCTGTTTAACCAGTCCCTGTGAGTGTATTTCCAGGGCCCTGGCATCGGTACCTTGCTGCTGGAAATGAGTACATGATGGGGTAGAGAATTCATCTGGAGGCTGGTAACTAGGGTAATAAGAATGACAAGGGGTCCCTGGTATTGCCATGTTTATCTTTCTGGTATAAAATAATGACAAGTAAGAATATTTCTGATTATTCAATAATCTATCTTAAGAAGTTATAACAAATTGAGTAGCTAATTCTTAAGCCAAACTTTTGGACAATTGATGAAACCAAATGTTAATCATGATCTCAAAGTGGCGCATTTTTATGTATCTGCTTGCTGAGAGAAATAAGCACCTTAGTTTTGGGATCAGGCCAGCTGCTGTGCCATGTGCAGTCTGCATGGCAGTGGGCTTCTACATCTCCTATGTGTGAGTGGCAGGCCATGTATCATGGGTGTGTGAGGCCAGCTGCCCTTGGGGTAGTCATAGGGAGCAGCTGCCATGAACGGCAGCAGGAAACCAGTCTGTCATTTCCTTGGGTGCTGCTGGAAAGGAAGGTCCAGACCTGTGGTTGACAGGAGGGTAACCAATGCCCTGTCCTGCCTGTGACAGCCCTTGCCCCACCTCTACTTGGCTGAGTGAGAATCATGGTATCTCTGTCTGGCTCGAAATGGAGTGCATGGAGAGAGCTGACAAAGCTGTTAACAAGTGCTTCCCTTTCCTAAGAATCAGAGAAAGGTTAGAGTTGGAAGGGACCTTAAAGATAATCTAGTTCCAACCCCCCTGCTATGCCCGGGGCACCTTCCACTAGACCAGGCGGCTCAGAGCCCCATCCAACTTGACCTTGAACACTTCCAGGGATGGGGCATCCACAACTTCTCTGGGCAACTTGTTCCAGTGTCTCACCACCCTCAGAGTACAGAATTTCTTCCTAATATCTAATCTAGATCTACCCTCTTCCAGTTTAAAACCATTACCCATCTTCCTGTTGCTACACTCCCTAATAAAGAGTCCATCCTCATCTTTCCTTTAGGCCCCCTTTAGGTACTGGAAGACTGCTATAAGGTCTCCCTGGAGCCTTCTCTCCCAACTCTCTCAGCCTGGCTTCATAAGAGAAGCGTTCCAGCCCTCTGATCATCTTTGTGGGCCTCCTCTGGACTTGCTCCAACGGATACATATTCTTATGTTGGAGAGTCCAGATCTGGGTGCAGTACTCCAGGTGGGATCTCATGAAAGCAGAGTAGAGGGGGAAAATCACCTTCCTTAACCTGCTGGCCACTCTTCTTTTGATGTGGCCCAGGATGCAGTTGGCCTTCTGGGTGGCGAGTGCATATTGCTGGCTCATGTTGAGCTTCTCATCAACCAACACCTTTTCCTCAGGTCTGCTCTTGGTCCATTGTCTGCCCAGCCTGTATTTGTGCTTGGGATTGTCCTGGCTCATATGTAGGATGTTGCACTTGGCCTTGTTGAACGTCATGAGGCTTGCACCAACCCACCTCTCAAGCCTGTCCAGGTCCCTCGGGATGGCATCCCTTCCCTCCAGTGTGTCAACTGCACCACAGAGGTTGGTGTCACTGGCAAACTTGCTGAGGGTGCACTCCATCCTGCTGTCCACATCACTGACAAAGACAGCACCAGTCCCAGTACTGACCCCTGAGGTTGGTCACAACGATGCAGAGATCTGAATGCCCTGGCCCTGAGGGAACCACTGGCCCTGACTGCCCCTCCCCAGACCGCATTTCAGCCGCCCAGGACTATTGATGCCTGCCCCAGTGAGGCTGAAGAGTGCCTGTCCCCCATTCTGCGTCAAGCCTGTCTGCCAGCTGGTCCCCAGGCCTGTGGGGTTGGCAGCCCCTTTCTTGATGGCCCCCTTGGATGCCCTCTGTGGCTTGTCTCCAGCCCTGCTGGTGGCCCTGTCCCCTGAATGGGCTCTGTGTCACCCTGCCTATAGCTCCCAGCTGGGTTCCCCTGATGGGCCCTGGATTTGGTTCCTTGCTTTCCTTGTCCAGGGCCATTGATGCACCCCATGGCTAAGGTCTGCCTGTTGCCCCCAGACCCTGGGGGACAGTACCCGCTGGTGAGGGCCACCAGGACTCCTGGCTGGCCTTGCTCTGGGGAGCAGCCAGCCCTTTCCTGCTCACCAACACCAGATATCTCAGGTGTCTGAAGATACTGTTCGTCTTTGTTGGTGCTTTCTTGAGGAATCAGGTGTCGAGACCACAGTGTTGTACTTGCCTAATTGTTTATCTAGGATGTTACCTCTACAGGGGAAATAATGTTAGTATTTATGGTAGCTTGTGACAGAAAATAGCTCTTTGCTGTCTCTCTTGGAGAGCATAATAAAACAATGCCATGATGGCCTAAGATCTCTAGAACTATCTTTAGAAACATAACTGTGGTTTTCTGCTGGATGGGGTCTGAAATATGGGGTGCATCTGTTATTCCTTTTGAAAGACGTGCAGCACTCGCAAGAAAAGTCCTGCAAGACTGGCAAAACAGAAAAAGCTGGTATTTCAATTACTGAATGCTTCTTTATAAACATGAAATGTGCTGGCAGTATGGTCAATCTTGCTACAAATCGTAGTGCAATATGATGAATTTGGGTACCAGTCAGGCCAACCAGCAAGTTGTCTGAAACAGTTCTACATGTGGAAACCCACAAAACATATGCAATGTTTTCCTTTGCAACATGAGGAGAGAAGGTGGCAGTGCAAAAGCTCGGCTGTAGAGGAAGTGGAACCAGTGGTTTGGCTTGAGTCATCATGTTGCAGGACTGTTTCAGAGGTGCTGGAAGAAGGCTGGGAATGGTTTGGAATTGCTTGGCTGTATGAAAGTGCAGAGAAACTATGATCTTGCAAAATGTTTCCACTGATGAAAAGCTTTTTACTTTTTTATATGACAATTTTAAAATTTGGGAGGAATTGTAGGAATTAATTTTGTTCACATTGTCCATGTTAACACCACATCTCAGACTTCAGTGAAGTCTCCTGTATGCATCTCCTGAATGGAGAAGAGAAGGAATGGCTACATGAAGTGTGTTGCAGAAAAAGGGGAAACTAAATTGATGGAAGTCAACTGGTATAAGCTTTTGTGTACCGGGGAAGCATACATGCAAGTTCTATGAAGAACTCAAATTGATTACTAGCTGGATGTTCTTTAGAGTTTGTGGATTTTTTTTTTGTTCTGCGTTGTCTTGTGGAAGAAGGAAGATATCTGTTCTGATGGGAGCACAGACTAAAAACTCAGTCAGCAGTATCTAGTGCTGCTGCCTCACATTAGAGCAGGCTAGTCTTGTCTGGACCCTTAAGTGAGATTCATCTTCTCTTCTCTGAATTCTGCAGGGTCTTACCCAGGCATGTACCTCGTGTAGAAGTTCATGCTTCTGTCTGAGATGTGTTACAATTTTGACATGAAAAAACCAGAGGGCTGGAGTGGTGCAGTGTTCAGAAGAAAGGGGTGTGAGCAGAGGACTTAAAGTTGAGGGGTTTGGGGATATGGAGCATAGCGGTAGTGACCCGAGCTGACCCTGGCTTGCTTAGGAGAGCAGGGGAACTTGTGGTAGTTGGTATATCAAAAACAAAGGAAGATGGTCTACCTTGGTTTACGTATTGAAGTCAAATCAATCATAGACAGGAACAGCACTGAAAGTTATGGAAATGCAGTTGAGTGGCTATAGTAAAGGTTGATTACAAAAAAAGAGGCAGATGATGTACATCAGGTACATCATGGATTTAGAAGACTCTGAATTTCTGTGACTGACAAAGGTGACCACAGGGGTTTTACTTTCTCACGTAAACTAAAAACGGCTATTTGTTGGCAGGATGTGTATTCTGACTTCCATTTATCAGAGTTTTTTGAGACACTTTCAAGGCGTTTGTGATGTCTGATCTTCCAAAGAAGAGTCTAAGGGTGCCAAACACTAACTATGTAAAAAAACTGAGAAATGTGAATTTTGAGGAAAGTAATTATGGTATTGTTTAACTGCCTATACCCCCCTTTGCTCCTGCTCCCCACTTTGTCGGAATACTGGATTATGTTGCCAGCTTCTCTGTAGCAGTGATGCTTGTAGATACGAATTTTGTTGTCCCTCTTATGCTTAATCCCAAACACCCATCCTTTGGTCCTGATCTGTGCTAGACTGGCATGTAGTCATATCCAATCTGCTGTGTTGTTCCTGCTTAGTGCTTAAAAGGCCTTAGACTGGATCTAAGCTGAGAGAATTTTTCTCCCAGATAAATAACTTAAAGGTACAGGTGATGAAATACTCTGTAAATATACAGTACTCTAATGTAGTACAGCCACTAAGTCTGCTTCATCAACTAGTTACTAGGAGATCCTAAATGCATACATGCATAGAAATAGACTGAAGTCTCACTTGAGTCTGCCTAAATTTTCCCTAGCATAAATATTTAGGCACAAAACTTAAGTGGCCCGAAGTGCCAGGTTGGTTGGTAGACTTTTTCTTTAGGGGATACAAACATTGTGTGGCCTAATTATTACTCCTATAGGTGTATCTTAGCTCCAACAGTTCTTAATAAATTTACCATGCTAACTTAAGTCAATAAAAGAACTGATATGAAATTGTTATTGAAAGCTAAGTCTGCCTGCATCATTAATTGCATGGTGTTTCATATCCTAGGAACAAATGTCTTTACTGTAAAATCTGCCTGCAAGGTCAGCTGTCCTTGCAGTTATGGTTTATAAATCAGATCAAAGTATTTATGCTGATAGTCAGTTTTGTTCTTTTCTTGTCCATAGTTCATAGGGTTTTTTTCCTGAATAATTCCATTATGGAACCTTGTTTAAGCCCAATATGAGCAGTTGAGGTGTTCACTAGCTGTGAGTCCTTGTCGGGTACTAATTAATGTAGATTTTTGAAATAAAGTGATGAAACACTTCAATTTACTGTGTTTATAGAAACAATGTGAGTATAAGTAGAAATAAGTGAATTCTGGGAGTAACTACTTCCAAACACTTATATATGTACCCAGGTGTATTGATCTCAGTTAATGTGATTATCTCCAGGCAGCACGTAAGCACTGCAGATCCCTTTTGTGAAATCTCTACGCTTTACCTAGCTGTGTGAGGAGATGAGACTGTTCTTGTCCATACACTCCAGTGTCTTATTCTGGAGATGGGGGCTACATAATTTTCTGTAGGCTTGCTGAGTGCATTCATGCTCTGCTTGTATTCCTCTAGGCTGCTAAAAGCATGGCTTTAGCTGGCAGTGCCAGGCTGGGGGTACAGCGTTGCCTGTTTCTTTGTTGACTTGCTATTGCCTTCTTTTGCACTGATTTCTGTCTGTGCTCTTTGCCAAAGTCTTTCACAGCTTTAGCTATTGTAGCTCCTTCCTCATTCAATACTGAGAATGTTGTCTCCCTGTAACCAGCAATGAGTCCTGTGTTAAATCTTCAGAAAGTACCTTCATCCTTTTGCTTCCTCATGTCAGGGAAGAAATCCTAACAAATGTCTCTAAATTTACTTCCCTGTTCATCTCCCTATTAGCTCTCCTTTGCCTTGCACAACTCTTGGTTGGACTGCTCATGGTCTAAGATATTTCTCTTCCATTCCCAGAAGAGATGCATCAGCACGATAGGGAAGAGCACAGGAAGGCTGGGAGCAAGAGTCTGGGGCAGAGATAAAATCGGTTTATTTCCCCCACTGGCCTGAGAGGAGTGTCCAAAGAACCACAACCAAAGACCACAACAACTCACGCTGCCTAGTGGGGACTCATTGTTTTGATGGCTGTCCTGTCTATATCCCCATGTTCTCATGTACTACAAATATAATTACAAAGTCTTTGGGACGGATGCTGTCGTCTTGGTGTTTATGCAGTCTCTGGCACAAATCTAGCACTATTACAATAGAAACAGTATATAATAATGAATTTTTTTATAGAGAACTTTAACTAGATAAAGCTCTTTTCTCTCAGCTAATGCTCTAGATAATAGAAATGCAAAGCTGGAAGAATTGGAAAGGTTGGTATTTATTTAAGGAAAAATGAATTTGAGGGTTTTGTTAAAACTTTTGCATAATGTTGCATATTGCTTCCATATATTATTTTTATCCCCACTTCTAGTCTTTGATATTAAACTAGACAGTAAGCTTTCCAAAACACAATTGTTTTCCCAAATGTATTTATATTGCAAGTACCATGCCTTCATCTCGAGAGAGGAGGTTTTTGCATATAATAATGAAAAGCAATAGTAATTACTCTTGTTTGGAAGTAAAGCTGAAAATTATTTTGGACTGTATAGAAAAAGTGTTTTATTGAATGAAGTGTAAAAACAGTAGGCCTAGTTTATGATCTTCCTGTGCGCTAGCTTAAACTACAAGTATAGTTGTAGTCTGTGGATATACTGCCTTAAAACAGACACAAGATCACATCCTTATGCATTTGGTCAGAGACTGATTATAGTCATTGGTGATTAGTTGTACTTCATTTTAGCAAGAGTTTTCATCTACTTTCTTTGGATTTCCTTTTTTTTTACTATTGGTAATCTTGTTGCCATGAGCTTACACCTATTTTGACATCGAAAGAGTGATTCTTTCTCTTACGTGACAATCTCCAAGGTTGTACACAGGTCCTGTTGAGGGAAGAATAATAATATATTTTTATGTATAAAAAGATTTATTACACAAGGCTAAAATTTTATTTTAGAGACCTTTTATGTGTCTGAAGTATTTCTAAAACATGATCTTCATTTTCTGTAGTTCTGCAGTCTGATAGGAGCTTTCTAGCTGTCTGCAGTATTTTCAGTTCATCATAGATCTACAGCTCTTTGTTACAAGGACGCTCTTGAAACTGTCATTTGTATTTTATTCACGAATAACATTGCTAAAGTTCTTGCTACTTCTGTTTTGTGACCCATTGTTATTCATACGTTCTTTTCTCTGTTCTAATTTTAATTCTGTCTGTATTCCAGTTTAGCTGGAGTGTTCAATGTGTTCCTTTTTACATTACTTACAAGTTTTTATGTTTCTTAGTGGCTTGATTTCAGATCTAATAGAGACCCAGCTGGCTGAGAAATGAATTTCTCCATTTCACAGAAGAAAAACTAACCCACCCTTATTTTAGGAAAATTACTTCTCTATTTCTCCAACACCCAGCTTTGAAACAGAAATGAAGTTCAAAATTTTCTATGGAATTCAGGTTCTGAAAAAATCTTTCAGATGTATCAAACTAAAAAAACCAACCCCAAACCCTGATGCCCTTTTAATGATTTATTTAACATTTAGAGATATTCTCGATGACGAACATACTGTTTTAGTCCCTTTTATTTTGATTTTTGTTTTCACTGCTCAAAAAAGTGGAGAGAGAAAAGAATATCTACTTTCAGACACAAAGTACAGGAGACTCTTGAGCCACGGTGTAAGAACACGTAGAGAACAAAATATAACTTATGTTGAATGTGGCCTTACCAACATGTCTTTCGATTAAAATTTGTTTTGAATAAGGCTAAAAATGTCTTGCAAAATGCAACAAAAACACTTGACCTATCAGTATTTCTTTCAGCCCAATAAATTTAAAACCAATCTTGATATTCTTTCCATGTGATGAAATAGCTTGCCATTGACTGTATTTCAGCCTGTCAAGACTAATTCAAAGAATGTCTAACATCACTTCGTCTGACATGTTACTTGAGTATATAGCGTTCATTGTGCACTTTATGACAATGTGCATAGTTTAACTCAGATAATTTTTATAAGGAATATAATACTACTCTTCACTGTACTGTCCAGGCACCTCACAAATCCAAGTGTTTACCTAAAAAGCCTTGTTTTGGGAGGAATTGTTATCCTTGTGTGATTGGTAATGAATGTGAGAGACTGCGGAGCCCTGCATCGAGGGCTGACACGAGCCCTGCATCGTGTCAACCACTGCTGCCCAGCACTCAAAAGCACAACAGCACTTGTGCAAATTGTGTAACCATAAGAGTGGTGTTTTGTCTGTGTTAATATGCCATGTATTTACCTGATTCTTGGATAGGCTTTCCAAAATGCTTGGGGTTCCCTGCTCCTGCAGCTTGGCTCCCCACAGGTAGGACTGCGTGCTTGAAATGTGCCTGAGTTAAATAGTGTGTCATCTTGCAGAATAAGCTTTCAAACTATGGTTGGTGGTGCAGTGTGGTTAGTGTGGGTCCCAAGGTTGAACATAAAGGGGAGGGCTGTCTCTCACAACAGTATTTCTTTATTAAAAAAAAATCTCCTTTTTAGACCACATAGTCACTTTCTCAGCTGTAACCACGTAATGTGTCCTCAATACAGCTTTTTTTTTGTGCTACCGTACATCACTGTGGGCTGTGAATTGCTGTGATCTGTTACCGCTACATTTAACACTGCATTCTTTTAAATCAAATGACTTCTGAGCGGTTATCTTGATTAAAGCACTTGAATGAATAAATAATGCAGTGGACTTAATAGTGAGGGTAAGAAATAGATCAAGTGGAGTTGTAATTTTTGACAGGATACATTTTTCTCACTTTTTGATTATTATGGATTATTTAAAAGAACTAGCTGTGATCACAATGGGGTTTTTTGTAATGTTTCTATATAGTATAGTAGCGTTTACTTTGATCTGTTGCTAATGTACTTAACAGGCAATACTGATATTTAGCCTACAGTATCTTTCCATAATGTACAGGCTGATGAAGATTTTTTCAAGCATTCATTTCCTCTGTGTTTTCTCCAGAAAATGAGTGTGAAGTTCAGAACTTCAATTCGTAGCTCTTTGCACTGGTTTTGCGAGGAGGAAAAAACAAAAATTAAGGTCTCTAATGCTGTACCACCAGTATGTCTTCATCTTCAGTCCTGAGATGTTGCTTTGCAGACACTCAATGTAACAACAAAGATGGGCCAAAGTCAGAGTATTTCTGAGAATGGCAGTTCAAAGCGGGAAGTAGTCATACCAATTTAGACATATCTGCTAAGATCTGGGGATGGGCATGTTCAGCTAATGAACAAAGGAAGAAAGCTACAGCTGCTTTGAGGTCTCTCAATGCAGAACTTATGTGGGCTGTTTCTTGTTGTGTGTGGTAAACTGTACTATTAAAAATACATGTTAAAACAATACAAGGAAGAGAGGAATACAGGATTTATTGCAGGTGTTTTGTTTTGTTTTTTTTTTTCCCTTAGTCTTGTCCTCAATATCTGGTCTTATTTTCCCAACTACTAAGGCAAGGAATCCTCATTCTCCCCTGAAATGGGCAACTTAGAGAATGTCTGACTTCTGCAGAGATGTGACAGAATGGATAAAAGAAATGGCATATGCAAAGACCAGAGCCCCCACCTGTATAAGTCTGGTCCTTTTGCTCTAGGAAAAAGGACTTTTTTTTTTTAAATGATAATGAACTTTTGAGTGGAAAGCTAAATTAAAACAAAAAACCCAATCCCCCAACCTGTTCAGCTGCCCCAACCTATACTGTTTGTTAATTACTCTCTAGCAGAAGATAAATATCTCCTAAAGATAAACAACATTTTTTACTGAACTCTTCTCTGGCAAACAAAATACCTCACTTGGAATGCAATGAGGTCCTTGGATGAGGATAACGCTTAACAAGAGAAAATTGTACCTACTACGGAGTAAAGAAGTGAGATAACAGAACATCAGTACCCAGTCTAACTCGCTGACAAGAGCAGGGTGCAACCAAGTAAGATGAAAGCACTAGAGGGTGAAACAAGTGAGAAGGGGTTAGCATTGAATTTTGTACATATCAGTGTAAACTGTAAATAAGATAGAGGAATGAAAAGAACATCATGCATAGAGGTGTCAGATGACAGGACTGTTCCTGCAGATTCCAGCCTTTTCTCCTCCTGAAAAAATCCGGTCAGTCCTTTCAGCATAGGGCACTTGTGAATTGGTGATGTTGGGTGGGAGGGGAAACCAAATCTGATTCACTGTAGCAAGAATGTATATGTGTATATGGCTTTTGTGTGCTGTTGTAAAAGAAGAAATTGAATGTAAACTTGAATGAAAAGATTATTTTTTCTAACTTGTTAAGTTACCATTGTGATGTAATGTATAACAGATTTTGGATGCCCTCATAGAAACCTGTCTCTGCAGTAGCTCCTCTCTGTTATTCTAGTGATCTGGATGCTTGACTAAACTGTAGGAGACTCAGATTTAATGCCCTTCTGTTCTGAAGGCTTTATTTCAACTTTTTGTTTCTCAGGATGGTACTTTAGGGACTGATCTAGAACATATGCTAAGATGGATAATTCTCTCATTTGCCATAATTTACATTAGTGTTTATACAAACAGTTCAGTTTGAGTTGGTGGGACCAAAACCATTGTCAGTAACCTAGGAGTAAGTTTCTTCCTTTGACCTAAGGGAGTGGTCCCCAAGGGGAGATGTGCTCCCTAGAGCTGGAGGAGGGACCATCAGTCTGTTCTCCCCTGTACTGGATAAATGCCCTAATAGTTGCTGGGGGTGGAGGATAACAAGGACAATGACTACGGGGTTGGCAAAGCCACAGTAGTGGCAGCACAACCGATTTTGTGATCAATTATGATTAGCCCTTTGCTATCTCTGTGAAGATGCCCAAGAGGGGATGGAAAATGTTTATTCAACAGGGCATGAAAACGCTTTCCTTCTCAGCTTTGGTACTGACCACGTCTTGAGTGGATCCAAATTCATGACCTTTTTAGCTCCTGCAACCATGAAACCCGTAACTCTTCCTTGCACTGGTGGAGCCTGTTCTTGCACATGTTTCTGCTTGGTGAGGGTCTGGGGCAGAAAGATGTTCTTGTGCTGGATGCTCATAGGTGATCTGAAGATCAGTGAAAATCGATGCACCCTTGGCAAATTATGATTTGGGAGCTCATTATCTCTTTGTGAAACTCATTTTCCAGCCTACTGATTAAGCTTATAAAAGCACAATTTTAATATGCCTCCTGCTCTGTTTTTAATTCCCTGGCTGACAGTAAAGAAAACTCTGACCAACTCTCAGGACAATTTATACTCTTCTTTTATCTTGATGGCATATTGATCCTGCTGAACATTCCTTCTGCAAAATAATGAACATGCATCTTAAACCCAGTTCATAGAGGCTGTGTAGTGAGCTTTTTTTCTTTCTAGGGAGAGTTCGCTGTTTTTGTATTCTGATAGCAGGTACAACTTAGGATGTACAGGTCAAGGCTCTTCTGTGGAAAGATCTTTCTGATCTCTGTCACTTTCTCTCTCTCCTTGATCAGGGTTTCCTGACACCTAATGTTTCAAAGTTTAATCTCAAGTTAAATTAACGGCCCTGAATAAACTTGGGAAGCTCTGCATTTATTGCACTAACTCTGCACTTGCTTGCTTTTTTTTTTTTTAATAAAAGTAGCTCTAAAAAAAAACCCAAATCCCACAAATAAAAGACCCCCAAAAGAAGCTTCTAGCCCAATGTAAACCAAGACCTAAAACTGAAAAACCCTGTTACACCAAAGGAGGGAGGGCATCCCTGTTGGCTTGGGGAACTTCACTGGTGTATTAAAGTACATTAAATTTGAATCCTACCTTATGCAGAGATTGCTTTCCTCCTTGGAGAAGCCCCAGGCTGTGGGCGCACGCACAGTCTGCAGCAGTGCTTGCTCAGTGATCCCCTTTGCTTCAGTTCACTTTGGGCTCTTACTGAATGTGAGCAGGAGCTGGGACTATCTGCATGTAATTTTTCACCACTGAGCAGGCCCTGAGTCTCTAAAAAAGGAAATAAAGGCTTCAGGATTCATCCCTGGAATAATGGTAAATTCAGGCATATTTCTTTGCAATGCAAGCTAAACTACCTGTATTTTTCAAACAAATAATTATTGCCTCACTCACCCTACACTCTGGAGGCTAACAGGCTCCTGATCATATGAATGAGGTAATCTTTCAGCAACTTAACACTAAACTTGAGAACAGATGAAATAAGGAAACCACTTAGAGGAAAATAACCTCTCTGTCATGCCCCTTTCTCAGAAATACAAGAGTTGCTGTTCAGCACCAGCAAGTGTGTAGGGACCCAGCTGAATGGGAGAATCTGTCCACTCCTCTAAGTACTTAATGGGACACTTATTTTCCTTTGCTAAAGAAAGGCTGGTGACATCTGCATTTAGTTGAAGAAGCTAATGGCAGAGGGAGACAAGGAAAGGCTATGCTGTAAAGCAAGAGGACCAGATTAATGTTCCTTTCAGGTTGAAAACGTCCTCTCTTTCTCATTTGAAAAACCTACAGGCCTCAGTGGAAGAAAAATGCTTGAAGTACTGAAAGATTAAGTATAACATAGTTTAAAAGGAAAGGAATAGGGACTGTGGGTTTGGCTAGAAGGTTGGAATGGGTTCAATAAGGAGTGTGTCTCAATTATACATAAAGGGTGTAATATTTAGGATTCATCTAATGCTAATAAAGTAAACATATATTTGGAAATGGTGGTCTCAAAACCAAACTTTGCATCTTGTGTTTGGACAGTGTAACTTTCTATGACTGAAGATAAGATCGTAAGTGGTAACAAAGTGATTTTTACTTTTTTTAGATTTGGGCACAAATAAAAATTCTCTGGAATAAACATTAAAAATAAGTGGCAGTTTAATTCCAGATTTATTTTCACAGCAGGTTGTCAGGTCTCTTATGGTCAACATGAAAACTCTTTTTCAAAACACCTCCAGGTGACCTGAAGCTCATCTATGATACTAGATGTAGATTCTGCTAGCAGGGACTAAAACATCTAAAGCAAAAAAACAGACGAGTTGTGAAACAAAGGAGTTTTAAAGCAAGAAATAAGCTGTTTGAAATGCTGTTCTAAAGCAGTGGGAGAATATATTTCTTGCTACTGAGCAGGCAGACTTCCATAAAGCCAGAGAAGCTGAAGGAGTCTTGTGTTTTTTAATCCAATTCACAATTTGTTACCAGAGCCATTTCTCATTCAAGTGTACCTCTACTAATGCTGAAACACATTGGTCCTTTGATGTATGTTGTTGTGTGCTACTATGACTAACAGGGATTTATATATCCCAGTTCTATCATCTGTACCCAGATGAAACTGATGCCAGGGTTATTTACAATCTGTTCAGGTCACTATTTTGCCTTTGGTAAAATTCGGCATAAACCGGATTTGGGTTCTCTGTGATGTTTCAGTGCAAGTATAATTTCACGATCACTTTTCCCACTTGTGCTCCCTGTTCTGCTAAGAGTTTGCATTAGAGATTTAAATTACAATTGCTTTGGCAAGATAAACTGAACTAGTTGGTTCTGAGGTTGAATACTGCTCAGTTATTTAAAAGTGGTGCACACTCTCTCTAGATGCCAATAAGGTAAACAGCCATGACAATTTTTAAGCCATGTGTTTGTGTGAGTATATATTTGATTATAACTAGGGAGGAATTTATCATACAGTGCTGATACTTGTTTTTTTCCTTGTGGCTATAGCACACCGTGACTAGGTATAGTAAGAATGATATAAGTTGTTAATCTACATTAGCTGGGTTCTGAATGAAATTTGATCTTTCAGAAAAGAAAAACGGGTAGTAGTTGTGAATTGCTTATATCAAGGGGACTAATGTGGCCTTAATACTGAGAAATGGCTAGAAAAGCAAAAGTGTGGGGTTTTTATATGCAGATAAATATGGGTATGAGAAACACAAAGCAACTGGAGAAGGGGTGGAGAGTGTTTGGAGGCTTCTAAAATTTCATTGTAAGAAGAACTGAAAGTGCTAGTGTGGGCCTGGCTGGAAAAGAGGCAGGTGACAGTGGACATAATAGATGTATATGGATGACTATAATGTCTAGAGAAAATCCATGACATCTCACCCAAATATAACACAATATATGTCCCAAATATAAGCTGACTTCTGTCGGGTTATTTTGTGGGAAAGGTTTGCTTGTTTGTGTTTTGTCAACTGAGATTGTTCTTTTAAGCATCCTTTTTTCCCCTGAAATTATTTGAAACATTTGGTGTTAAGGTATGTTCTAGACAAGGTATATGGCTAGATAAACTACTTGCTTAATCACGTATAAGACTACTTCTGTTCCTAAACAATGGAAATGCGCTTTGGTTGAGTTCTTCCCTTAGAAGGCCATTTAGGCTGCAGAATTCATTTCATGGACCCTCTGGCAATCACTGTGCACCTTCAGAACTCATTCCCAGAAAGGCAGAGTCCCTCTTAAGAGAGCAAAGCATTTCACTTTTGAACTGAGCATGGGAATTTCATATGACTTATAAAACTGAAGAATATTTTGTTTTGAAAAAAACTCCTCTGTGCTTAAAGCTAGCAATCCACCTGAGCTTTGTGGAATTTCACATTCATGGTGAACTAATGATATTGGCTTAAATTTGGTAAAAGCAAGTATCTCCAGAGCTCTATACAAGAGGATAATAGTGACAAAAACAGAAAGAAAAAATATTTTTTTTTCTGGTTAATAATAAATGATAAACTGGTCTATATTTTTTTATTAAGAGAAATGCAAATCTGGCAAACTCTGAAATTATATCGTGGACAAATAATAGTAGAATTTGGCTTGTGTATGGATTGGTTAATAACCTTTGGACTTGCCCTTTTATTTGGAATTGGTTCTCTTCTACTGAGGTTTTTCTATCCTGTTGAAGCCACTCTGTCTCCTTGCAGTTATTTAGATATTAGCTGCAAATTGTGAGTGGGGGCTTTCCAAATCCTGGAGTAGACAGGAGGAGAAATGGTTTTGCTTATGCATTGTGTCTTTCTATATGAAAAGAGAAAGCTCCTTAGATACTAATTGCTACAACTTGTAATAGAACTGTGTCCAAAACTACTCTAAAACTAGTGTTTAGAAGAATCAGCTTGTCTGATCGCAAATAATACCAAAAATAGTGAGATGGGCAGAGGGATTTGTGGGATGGAGACAGATTTTCAATCTGGAGATGAGCAAGATGTGTTTTAGTCATAATGAAGTACATTTGGAAAGCTCTTTATGGGATATATTCATAGCACTGTGGCCTTATATTTGTTCTGGCCAGAATAACTGTTTGTAATCATAGTGAAAGCTTGCAAAACTTGAATATTATACAGAGTGAAAATAATTTCTTTATGAATAAACTTTGTAAGATTAGAGAATCAAATAGTTAGGGGCACCTTCCTTCAAGGATTAATGGTGAAATATTCAGGTTTGTTCTATTTTTCCATGTTAATGAATTCAGGGATTTCTTTTTATTTTATAGGTAAAGAGTAGATAAATAACACATTATATTGCAGTGCAATTACTGAATTTTCTACTGTTTATAGAGAACTTGAAACAAAACCTTGGATTTTATGGGTGCATGTGGCATATCCTTCAGGTCACTTAAAAGTACAGTGTGATAGCAGTGAAGTGCCTGTTTCTACTAAGTACAGAGATTTGTTGATTGACTGCTTTCTATGAATAAGAGTAGTAAATTACTGATCTAACATGTTAGGGCTCTTTTTACCCTTGCTTATGGAGTTTTAATAGATCGAGGGGGGAACTGCTGTGCTCCCAGGTTGTGAAAGTTGTTTGGGGTTGGGAACATCTAGCTAATTGCTGTTTCACCAAGAAGCATATGGTGAGCAAGTGGTAGATCACAACAATTTTCATAAGAGTACATGATGTGACCTGCTGGGATGAAGGCTGGTGTTGCTGGCTGCCGAGGGCTGCGATGCAGCCACTGTGAGCTGTGCTGCCCAGCCAGCTTTTAACCTGCTTCTGCTCACATGTGTGCAGGTAGAAGTGCATTCACCTTAGCCAAGCTGCTCCTACGCCTAGTGGGAAGAGCTGGGTCTCCCAAAAGTGTACAGCCACCAATCCTCTGCGCGTAGCTGCAGAGGTGGCCAGTTTCTTGAGTGAGTCTTACATTATAAGGACCTGTCCTGCAGCCTGGTGCTTTGTCTCCTTTATTTACTAAGCATAGTCTGCAGCAAGAGAAAGATGGGACAACAGCTGTGATGCTGGGCTAGGATTTCATTGCGTGCATATCCTTATCGAGGGAAGAAACCCAGATGTTGCAGAAGCTGTACTTGTTGTCAGTGGAAACAGAGAGAAATTGCACACAGTGTCTTAAGATGATTTGTTGTTTTTAATAATCTCATCTGAAGACCAAAAGGCAAGGGATGACTTTTGATATTATGTGTCTTAAATAATAAAATAAATTGAGATTCCTATTTGGAAACCTATCCAAGGGTAGACCATGCTTTAAAGACTCGTTTGTGAAACTGATATTATGCTGAGATATTTCATTGTGGATTTGTGTGGTGAGGTATCAAACCTGTCTGAAGACTTAATATGAAGTAAAAGACTGGAACATGTCATCGCTGCAAATCTCTTGGCTTATCTTTTTATTAGTTCAAGGCTGCCCCAGTCCAGACTGTATTACATTTATTCATATTATAAGGTTGGATTTAGGGTATGTACCTGAATAAAGGACTAGAAATTTGCAGAGTTATAGAGCCCTTTGGTGCCTGATGACTTCAAAGTATAATTCTTATGGACTGGATCTTTTCTAGAACAAAACTCCTGCTGGGAACAGCAAAAGCTCTGGCTGCCTGAGTATGGGGTCAGACCTGGGCCAGGTGGGGTCTGCCATTCCCTGGTGCAGAGCACAAGGTTTTTGTGTGCAGGGGCTACCCCCTTTCAGAACAAGGAAGAAGGTGAAACGGATCTTCCCCAGCTCTGCTGGAGCTGTGCACAGCACTGCTGGGCGATGAGGCCACTGATCTTCCATGTGTGGAGGTGACTGGAAGGGGGTGGCTCAGGAATCGGCAGGGGAGATTTGCACTGCTTCTGGAGAAACTGAGAGCAGGCAGCGGGCACGCAGACCTGTGAGCTCTCTGGGGTTCTTCTAGGAGCTCCTTCACCAAGACCTGTGCCTCTGTAGGATGCTTCAGTGTTAAAAGGGAAATCTGCTTTCTTCTGTCAGTGCCCTGACATGGTAGGACCATGGGAAGGAATGGGGGGTCAATGCATCATGTCGCTGCCGGTTCTGCCATGGCTGTTCTTCAGGGCCTGCCGGGTTACCATGAATGTGTACAGTGTGCTCTGCAGCACTTTGATGCTTAAGAGGAGCTGGCCAAACTGAAGGCAAGACAGAGGCAGGGCTTTTCTCTTCTAAAAACCACCCTAAGCCCCAACAAATCCAGGCACCTCAAAGCTTTCTCTATGTTGCCAAAGCCTATAAACTACTGTTTTCTCTGGCCAAATATGTAACGAAAGCTTCCAGGCATAGATGTTTGCAATAGAAACTGAAGAGAGGGGGCAAAAGGAAGCAGGAGGAAGAAAAAAACTAATGCAACAAAAGGGAGTTAAACACCTCCCCCCCACCTCCAAATCCCAGAGATAGAGGAGTAGATATTATGAAGCAGGTTTGGTTTCTCGCAGCTTGATCTTTGCCTTTGTGTGCACTTGGCTTTGTGTGCATTGATGTCCTGTTGGTAATTATCATTCTGTTGACACCTGTATTCATGACACCCCTATATCACATTTTCATCACAGTGTGAAATGTCGCTCTTTTTGCTTTTGTTTTGTTTAGTACTATGAATTTAGCTCAGAATTGGAAAAAAAAATAGACACTTCTCACAACACACAACGGGACATTGATAAACTTGCAGCTTAGTTACTGATCCTATCTCAGTGCTTCCATCTCTCTCCTTCCTCCCACCCCTCTTTTTAAGCAGACAAGGTTTTCCCTCAACAAGACGATGACAGAATAATTTCTCCAGGTTGATTGTTTGCCCCACATGGTCTTCTGGAGATCCTCATACAAGTGGAGAGAACAGATCAAAAGGCTGCAAGAAAAAGAGGCAGAGGATTGAAAAAAGCAACCATAAATACCCTGCTCAGATTTCAGTTTGATGATGAACAGGCTTGTAAAGTATTCTGAGACCTGTCAAATTTTCCCATCTAAAATACAGACCTATTTTAAAAAGAATTTTCATAATGAGTGTCTCTTTTCCCTCATCCACAGGCTCAAAGTGTTTTCTGAAAAAGTTCTGCAGGGCAGAGGAGTCGAACACTTGATCACATGCAGGAGCACAGGATAGATGGAGTACAGCTGACTCAACAGCTACAGGGGATTTGGGTAAGTGCCCACCATGTCAGCCAGCTAAAACTTACTAAAATATTGGTAAATGTCAAATTATTTGTTACTTTTTAAAGAAAATTCTTTCTTTATCACCTGTCAGACAAATTTAACCTCACTGGGAAATCTCAGTGGGAATTTGTTGGGGAAGAAGTATGCAGGGAATGGCTAATTGAAGACAAATTAGCATCCAACTGTAAAAGAGGTTATATTTTTTTTTTCGCAATTTAGCTTTTACCTAAAAGTACCCAGGCCAGACTCATGCTATTAATGTGAGAGGAGGAAGGTTACAAACCCCTTTGCAGTGCTGAGGCTATCAAGGTATGTCGTACCCACTCATGTCGCTTTCAGGAGGGAAACAATCAATTGCTTGAAGGAGACAATGTTATCCAACTCGTGGTGTCAGTCAGCCTGTTCCCACAGTCATTGCATTGATGGAGGAAAATTTTGATAAGCGAGACTTCTTATCTGGCTCCACTGCAATCAAGTGCCATGGATTTGTTGATTGGAAACTATATCGTCTCTGGTCACAAAGGTGACTGGGCATGATAATTGCACAACCTTTGTTTATTTTTAAAGTAATAATAATGACAATATATTCTTGAATGAAGATAGTGGGGATTTGAAATCAAGTCTTCAGTTAAGCTGATGAACTGATACAGTCCAAATTGACATAGTTACTGTAATTGCTTTGTGTGCTGTAAGGAGAAACTTTATTATGGTCTAAGAGCAGCAAAAGATAGGAGTGTTGGCCCTGCTTGCATGCTCTTCATCAAAGAATGTTTTTATCAATGCGTGGCATTTTGTTTTCTTTCAGCTAAGTCTTGAGCATTACCCCTCAGGCTTGTTTTAGAGGTTGGCTTGAAAATGACTTCAAACCTTGTTTTAAGTCTAAAATGGCTATAAGATGGACTGGAAACATGGTGAAAGAAATATTCATAAATTAATCTTTTCTATTTCACAATAGAAATAATTTTTATTTTTAAATATAAATCAGGGAATGGTGTAAGTGCTCTCTGATTTCAGAGTTTATGAAATCTGTGGTATTACATACTTTCTTAGACCAAGATATTAGCAGCATTATTTACTGCAAATTTGTCTAACTTTTAAGGATTAGATAAGGCTGTACTGTACTGCAGCAGTATTCTACAACTTCACTGCTTATTTTCTGTTCCTATAAGTAAAGAAACTGAAGTTGTCATGATGGCATAAACTGTTGCTGCTTTTTGTCAGGGAAATCTTATTTTACTGGTAACTTTTCAAGCTGCAAACAGATGGCTGCAGTACAATCTACTTGCTAGTGACATCAAGCATTATTTACTGAAGATTTATATTTATGGCTCTCTTCAAAAGTGTAAAAAGAGTAATTAAGTAGAATGATACTCATTTAGATCTTTAGCTGCCCGTGTGACTGCAGGGCTCTGAGGGCAGGCAATAGTATTAAGAGCATCTCATCACTAGATCCGTGTGTTTGAATCCAGACCATGGTTAGAGGCAACTGAAGGCCATTAGCATGTGATGACTCTTCAGTGGCCTATATCAAATGATTTGATAGTGTCTGTAAATTTGCTAGCTGATGGAATGATCAGTGCTTGGAGAAGGAAATTTGTAGACTGAATGCAGATATGATAAGAATGTATTTCAGCCTAAGAACAACCTCTTTGTTCCAGGTTTTAGGGACACTCTTTATACACTCCCTGTACAGGGGGCTCAACGTGACTGTTGCTTTTGTGTTTCAGTCCAAGGTGATCCTGGACTTGTTTTATAGTCTGTCAGTGATTTTCAAATTGCAATGTCTCCACTAAAGGTGAAAGAGGAACACAATATAAACCAGTTGCAATGGAGCAAAATCAGCCCATGTTTTCCTCAGTATTGGATTAATTAGCCAGTGTCTTAAAAACGCTGTAGTAGTGTTCATTACAGATACTTCCATATGTAACAGCCAACCTGTAGGTGGGTGTCATGTGGCTGGTGATTACCTGGTGGTCCTTGCTTTGTAATTGGACAGTTTTAACTGTTAACCATAGAATTTATTCTTGTTAATAATATTTTGTCGCTGAAGTGAAAAGTGGAAAATCCAAGATGACTTTTGTTTTAGTTTTATGATGTGAGTTAGGTATGCAGTGACTTTAAAAGGAAATCTGTCTATTTTCAGTAGGTTTATATTCTTGGCATTTCATGTTGAATTTGCTACAGTTGCAGTAAAGAATCTGATTTATAACACACAAGACTAATGAAATGAAGAGCAAAATGCAAAAAATCAAATTAAGTGGATGTTAATGACTAAAAGGAGGTCTTGCTTTGTCAAGAACTTCCAAGTTTGAGCTAAAATGATCTTTTCAGATCACTGCAATGGTCTCCAAATCTTATACTGAATTTGCTTTTTTTCTCAGGTCTCTTGCTGATGTCAAGTTTTTTTCTGATGCAGTAGACAATATGAAGAGTGTGAAAGTGAATTTGTCCAAAGTTCTTGAATTCAGGTCCAAAGCTTTGACCATAAATCATTTCCTTCAGACCCATTTTCCTCTCAAATCTGCTCTTGCTGACAACATTCTACACTTCACACTTGCGTGAATGCCCTGTGGGAAACAGTGGTTAATTCATGCAGGTTGGAAGAACAGAATAGAAATTTCTTTTCTGTGAGGCTCAGGAGATGTGATTTTGTGTATTTTTGTATCTGGAACATTAAGCTGATTTGTGTTTTCACATTTTATTGAGGTATCTGTGAACCATGGAGCCAGAAACCTAATTTCAAAGATAAACTTAAAATTTTTAGCTTATCTATCAGACATGTATTTAGGTACTTTCGTTGTATGATTTGACGGGCATGATTAGGAAAACATTAGCATTTCCTTAGGTTGTTAAAGTAAACATCTGGAAGAGTTTTGGCAATATTTTCTGTGAGATGCAGGAAGCAAGATCGAAATATCCAATTGAAGTCATCTTTGTGGGACAGCAAAGCAAGTGTTCTGGCAATGTTTAAAGTAAAATCCAACTGTGCTATCACTAAGTGTAACTACAGTAAAAATAATATGAAACGGGGTGGGCAGAAGGTAGTGCATTTGAATATTACTGCTTCACTAGTGGATGTAGGAAAAGCTAGAATAACTCTGATATTTAGCACAGAAAGCAGGTAAACAGTTTACTCCATGACTTCAACAGTTGGAAGTGAATAAGTTTAAATAGATCTAGCAAGTCAAGATCTCTGGCTTGCGCAACAAATAGTTGTTCATTTCTTTAGGCTTTAATAATTGTATTTCCCTAATAGTCTATCTCCTTGGAAGAAGGTATTGTGCTACTTTGTATAAATCTCTTGGAAATATTTCATACAGTCATATTCTTCATTTGATCACTGTTTCTCTTCTTACCTTGTAAATATGCAGTTAACTTCATTTCTTTTCAGACTAGATTAAAAAAATCTTAGTGCATCTAAGGATTTGTCGTAACAATGAAGACACATATACTAAAGTAAAATGTTTAAAAGATTATTATGAATGTTTTGAAGTGTTAAAATGTAGATATCTTTCTTTTTTACAGCTTATTGGCAGTATGCTACACCGATTAAATTTCCCTAGTCTTTAGGCAGGCAATAAAACAGTCTCAGCTGGAGTTTTGCCTATCCAAGGCTGAGATGAAGCTCCAGATGGACCTATGCTAGTATGTATCTCTTTAAGCACACCTTTTGCTGATTTTATAGGTTGAAGAGCATAGCAGGGCTGTAAGGCTTCTATTATTTACCCAATGTACACATCTAATTCTCACTACCAGTAATAAGATTCATGGAAAAAAGACTGACCTGTGTCTTTGGGAACCAGATCTAGGTTTTTAGCCTCTTAGTGTTCAGCAGGGTCTAGAATGGTTATTTCTTTTCAATTTGTAAGCAAGATATGGATTGCTTCTGTATAAATGTTTTATGGTCTTGTTTCAGTTGCCCATTTATTGTGCTGGTCGAAATTTGAAGTCTTTCAGATTAAAGTCTAGGGATTTTGGTGTAGCTTCCTTTTGTGGAAAGTTAATACCTCATTCTCAGTCCCTTTGGCTTTTTTTTATCCTGTGAAAGAGATTATTGTAAAAGGACTGGAAAATAAATCAGAATTTTTTAAACTTTATACAAAACTTTTGCTTTTGTTCTATTGTTTTTAAAAACCTATGCAAAAATCTGTTCCCCAGTCTCGTTTTCCTTGGACACTGTAAGAACCTGCTTGATTCACAAAACCTCTTATCATTTGAGACTTTACCTAAGATTTAGCCTTCATCAGGTAAAGCTCCTCTCCGGTTCTGGTGGAAGCTTGATTAAGGAGTGGAATCCAAGCTTTGACCCAATATTTAATTACAAAGATGATGTAGTATGGAACTAATCCACATCTCTTGTTTTTAAAGTGGAAGGCAATAATGAAAATGTGATCTGGATAATTTGTTACAATGAGATGTACAAGTTAAAAGAGGAAGTTCCACTGAAGAACTTGAGGTAGAGAGGTATTCTACTGTTTTCTTTCAGCAGGTTACTTTTAAATGACAGCAAATGATCTAGTACATGTCTAGCAGCAAAGTGGTTCTGGAAGACCTGACAGCAATACAGTTAACGTACTTCCCAACTATTCACGACTTGAGTGCAGATGCAGAAGTAAGTGTGGCAGTAAGACAAATGTAACCCCAAAAGACAAGGAACTATTTTTTCATGAGATGACTGAGAAGTACTTGAACTATATAATGACAATTTGAAAATATTTTTGTAAGTAAAAGTAGTAAAGTTTCTATTCTATTACTTGTACCTAATGTACAATGCTAGAGAGCATTTAGGCAGTTACTAGATATGTATGAAAAAACTTATAAATGTTCCACCAGCTTTATTATGTGCTTATCACATCTATAATTTTCTTTCAGAAGTTTTCATTATTACTATAACTGTTTTTTGAAAGACTTATCCAGTCAGAAGGCATAAATTTCACCATATTATTTTGCAGAACTGCCACACCCTGTGAATATAGAGAACAAGCAGTAGATTATAGGATGTTCTCATAAAATACAGGATGAATATTTGAAATAAATAATAGACTGAGAAGTCAGAACTGCCTCGCAAATGAATTTCAAGAAAAATGTAAGGCTGAATCACTGAATGCTGTTCACAATGGAAAATTTTTGAAGGTCTTTTTAGAGAGGATGGGTGAAGAAGAGAAATGAATGTCCTGTGATAAGAAGAAAGAAGAGGGAATGTAGACAGGTCAAACCACTGCTGCTTCATGAAACTAAATTCCTAAATTGACTGTAAAATGGCTTTTGTTTAACTCAAACATCTTTACTTTGAAATTGTGTGGGTTTTCTGATGTGGTGAAGTTTATGAAAGCAGGGATGATAAGGGCTCTGTAAAATAGTAACAATTAACTTGAAGACTGCATGTTGCAACTCTTCCCTTTTTGTACTCAGCATAGAACAGTAAGACCTGCAGTTGTGACTCAGTGCTGAATATGTAGACAACTCTGGTTCAGCAGAGATTCATACCCTGGCTATTTCAGCATTCTGGAAGTTCACTCTGATTTTATTACATTGAAAGTTGGGCTCTTTTTCCTTTGACTTGATTGTTTTAGAAAGCTATGTGAACCATGGTCTCTGAAACAATTTAATTAATCATGTTTGGTAGGTCTTTCAATCACTGACTTTCTCTTCATCTATACCTGGCCTTTAAAGCTCTCTTGTTCTAGAAATCAGAATGGTTTAAGTTGGAAGGGACCTTAAAGACCCCACCTAGTTATGACCCCCCCCTGCCATGGCCAGGGACATGTCCCACTAGACCAGGCTGCTCAAAGCCCCATCCAGCCTGGCCT
>RSEF01000001.1:105187918-105224017 GCA_003993805.1 Himantopus leucocephalus | reverse complement strand
CTGCAAACTTACTGAGGGTGCACTCGATCCCCTTGTCCAGGTCGTTAAATTTAAGGCTCCACTAGCTGGGTGACCTAACCTTCAAACCATTGCTCCTCTCATAGCACAAAGGTTGTTTTTATACTGTATGGTCTCATTTCCCTTAATGTCGAATAAGCATTTTGCAAGTGGTAATGGTACCTTAACAGGTAAAGTAATATCCTGTTTAAAAGGCTTGTTGAAGTGAGTTATAAAATTAACTGAGCTACTTCATATTAAATCGTGCAATTTGTTACAGTCTGACTGTTTGTGCATTGTTCCAAATAAGTGTAAAGATGTACTTTATTTGCCTCTTTGTACTGCTCCTTCTACCTTAGTCTATCCATTAAATGGATCGTAACAGTCTTCACGTAGCGAATACCAAGGCATGCTTCTTCTTAATCTTTGTATGTTATGTTAGTGTAATTATGTATACGGACAATCCAGGAGAATTTCATGCCAAATCACTTCAACTCCTGTCTTGCCTCCATACCTTTCTGCCCAAATTTACACCCAGTCAGTAACATTTATCACCATATTAGCTCAGGACTGAATTTAGCCTGGTTTTTCCTGCACTTGATTGTTTTGGCTTTAAAGCCACAGTTAAAGCTGCCTAAATTATACTTCATGTGCTCCTGTACCATGGGGGAAGAGCTAGTTCATTGTAATGGAGATTTCATTTCCTCTCTGTTGTGACAATGCAATTGAACAATTCATTTCAGCAGGCTTAATGGTATGCTATTGACTGAAGTTGTTCTGCAATTTTTGATAGTACTTAATCTTTAAGCAGATGTAATAAACGAGTTGTTATATAAAGGAGTAATGTCTGTGTTTAACACGATGCAGTATGTCTTTTTGTAAAGCACTAGGGGAAAATACCAAAATAGCCACCCCAGTTATCTATAGGCAGAGAAGATCTTATAGAAAAACTATGTTATTGCTCAAAAGCAAAACAAACTGCTGCTTATGTGTATATCCTAACCTGATGCTTTTCCATTCCTGTACATAAAAATCTTCAGAACTTTTGAATAAAGTGTCAAATTCATCCAAGAAGGTTTTTGGCTGTTGTTCAAAAATTGATCAATTGTAACAATTGCTGTTTTCGAGGTCTTTTGTATTGTCATAATGTACAGAATGAAAGGTTGCAAGACGCTTTGTAGTATTGATCATTGTCTTTCAAGAGCCAACTGATTTTTCATTAAAGCTAAAGTTGATGGCTCTTAAAAAAAAAAAACAGCTTTAAAGATATCATAATAAATTTCTGATACGCTGTTGATTGTACTTCAAAGTCTGGACAGCCTGAGACTGCAGTCTCATACAAAGTGGACTCCAGACAACCTCAGACAAACATACCTGACTTCCATGCCAGAGTGGGCTGGAAGGCAGAGCTTGGCCTCCTGAGTTTCTCAAAATAGCTGGAAACTTCTGTTCCAGAACGGGGCTGTTGAATCAGACTCCAAATATTTAACCACTTGCTGGTTTCCACTCCATTGCAGTGCTCCCATTTATGGATGTGCTACTGAAGTATTTGCTGGGGAATTTTGGAATAATGATTTTGTTGTGTGGTAGACTAAGTTAGCGTATTGATTCTTGTTTTCTCCTTAGTGAAGTTGTAGAGTTGAATCTGTTCTTCAGAATAATGTAATTCTGACCTTTATATTCCAATATTTTGCTGTGACTGGGGTCTAAAAATTTATTTGATCTGAGGTTACAACTTTAGACTAACTGGTACAATAATTATATGGAGATTAGTTGAAATACATCTTCTTACAATGTCTTTCCCTGTATTTTTCTTGCAGCTGAACGAGATATCAATGTTTTCTGTGGAGTACAGACAATTACTATGAAGATAAATTTTTGCACCGTTCTGTTCTCTGGTTATTCTGAGACAGATCTGGCACTGAATGGGAAACATGGGGATGCCCACTGCAGGGGTTTCATCAATAACAACACCTTTCCAGCAGTGGTCATTTTCATCATCAATCTGAGTACTTTGGAATCCTGTGGAAACACTTTAGTGGTAAGACAAAGTCAAAGTGAAATTGTAGCATGGCTGTTTGTGCATTGGATCAAGTGAATGGCCTTGGCAGCATTGTATCTTTTACAGATAATGTTTACATTGTCTTGCCCAGATAGAAATATATCGCATACATCAAAGAAAACTAGAGAAAGATTATAATTTATAATCTTGATTACTAATGAGAAAATGTGTGATGGGACACATATTTGTCCTCTTGAGAAAGTCTGTTTTTATTTTACTATTTTTTTTCCAGTGGAAAAATAAGATTTTTCCAAGCCATTTTTAAAAGTCTTGCTGAACATACCTTAAATTTTGCTGAAACTTTTCAAATACCCACTTGGAAAATGGAAGTAAAATATTTTTAAGAGTGAGTTAGATGAGAGTTATAGTCTGGGTGTCTATTTCTGTACCCTCATATCAGAGGGGCTTGCTGACTGATTGACTGATCCTGTATGTTCTGCGATAAATCGGTGGCTGAATGTCTTGGGGTGATAGTCTGGCTAGAAGGCCCAGCCCATAGTAAAAGCTTCTGCTAGCAGTGCCTTGAAGTCTTGTACCTCCTTGGAAGATCTCAGCTCGATATGGAGCTGCCTGGCAACAAACTGAAGTTTTCAAGCAAATTTTGAACGTTTGATGCACGAACACAGAAAAGGCTATCTAACCTATGCACTCAATTCACAACAGAAAAGTCAAGATGTGGGACTGAAGTTTAGACTTGTATGTTCAACTGTGATCTCTTAGTGCACAGCCACTCTGTACTCTGGTGGTGTGACTTCAGTGTCTACATTTTATGTTGCTGTTTCAAGCATGGATAATGCACATCTTTGTGCAGCTATTGACTGAATCTAAACCTTAGCTGTCGGTGAGATTTTTGGAACCAGAATCTGATTCAGGAGCTGACTTTGAAGTCTGTTTTGTACCAGTATTTTTTCATTTTCTTCAATGAAGCTATCTCCTTCTGAGGGGAAGAAGGAAAGTCAGGTCTCAAACCTAAACCAAGGGAGAGAAGAGTTGTACAGTTTGTGTGTATATCACACTGTACAAGCAGTGATGACTTGTATCAAAGTATCTATGAATAACTTACAAAACCAAGCGTAAGAATGTATTATTTTTAAGACTTATATTCTGTCTGGAATTCAGACTTGCACTTGATACCTGTCAGTTTTTATAATGAACACCGTTTTCTGTTGCTAATAATTTTGTGAAACTGGGCTGAAAGGTTCTATGTGTTCTGTCACCTATTTGCCTCAGGCTGAGTTTTGTTTTTAAAAAAAATCAACAAATAACTGTTCAGCAAGTTCAAGGTTTTTTTCGCCATTTTCCCTGAAAAGCAATAGCACCTCCATGACTTGCAGTAGAAGGATTTGCCAAGAAGCAACTTTTTCCTTCTCCTGTGGAGTCGGTCACATTGTAAACTCCCTGAACTTCCTATTTGATTGTAAGAGCTTGATGTTTTAAAAAAACAAAAAAGCCCAACAGTTTAGTAAGTCCAAATGATTGGAGCTCCCCATGAAGCCCCCCACAAGGCTGTACCAGGATACAAAGACAAAGTAGCAGCTGCTAAAAATATAACAAAAAATTCCCCTCATCCTCTCTCAGTTTAGGCATGCTGTGCTACAAAGAAAGAGGATAAAGGAGCAGGGTGCATTTCTTATCGTGTACCCCACACTGAAGTAGTATGATCCCATGCATTTCTAGGCTGTGCTTCACAGCAAAGACCTTCAAACTCATTTCAGGCAGAACTTAGGTAAAACCCAGGTCTGTCTGTAATATGGCAGACACAACTTTTTATTTTTTGGGACTGAGGTGGTGAGGAAGCTAAACAGAACTGTAGTTGGATATACTAATCTTAATGCTCTAGCCTGTGTGTCTTAGGCAAGGAATAGATCCTAGGAAATTTGATTATCATCAGTTTCCTGCCATTTAGCAAATGATTAGGTATACTATTGGCAAAACGTATGGCTGCATGTGTCTTCTAGCTAGTTTTTCTGTAGCTAAAGGAATACCTGCTGTGTATCCTGTTCTACTTAGTGCAAAATGTTACAACTTGTGTGCACCTCAGGATTATTCTTCCATAATGAAATGTCTTTCTAAGAAACTGTGTACTCTAAAGCTATAGAAAGCATCTGTTTCGCTAATAAGGTTATACAAAAGAAATGCTACAGTGGAAGTCCAGTGCGATTGTTAATTGGCCTTATTGTGTATGTTCCTAATGAGAAAGTAATTTGTGACACTTATCTGCTGTTTTCAAATCACCTGCTTGTGCAGGTCAGTAGCTACAGATGGAATGGGGCTGGGCTGCTACCGGGGGGAAAGGATGTCCTTCAGTTTTCTGGGCAGCTGCATGTTATTGCTGGCTCTGCACATCCTGTGAGCCTGAGCAACACAGGATAGCACATGTCCAGGGACTGAATTAAGGTTGCATTGGCATTAAGGTTGTATTACTTTTCAGCTCTTGTGTTTCTGACAGCGTTTCTTTGCACAAAGCTTATAATTTAGATTGAGATGTGTAATGTAGACAAAAACACAGACTTAAAGTTCAGCTATTTGGCTTGTGTCTGCTTATAATATACATTGGTTTTGACATGTCAAAAACAAAGTTTGAGAGTGATAGAGTGTTGTTTCCATGAATGATTGTGTATTGACTTCATTACATATGAAAGCTCATTTTAAGCTAATATTTTTTTAACTGTAATAGAAAAGTTCCTTCCGTTTTCCCAGTAACTCATGTGAATTCACTGGGAATGCTCACAACAAAAGTACCTACCAAAAAAAGAATGCTTCCAGGATTCATCAGGGTTTTTTTTAAATGTTGCTCAAGTCTGTTTTATGAGCAGGGATATCACTTGTGAACTGTGTATGCGTGATTTCAAGGAGGTGAAAAACAACACAGGGAACATGTTATTAAACTAAATTAATTTTTTGAAGGATTTCTTGAAGATATTTCTGGGTAAATTACAGGCTAAAATATCAGTGTCCTTAGGTAACTTTTGTTCCACACAGTTAATTTTCTGATAATAGTTGTTTTCTGTCTCCCTCAATAGGTATCCTCAGCTCGAGGTATCAATGCTTATGGAAATACCTCAGTGGTACAGATAGGTAATGTTTCAGGCTATATTGATACACCAGACCCACCAACGATTATCAGCTATTTGCCTGGGCTTCTGTACAAATTTAGCTGTAGCTATCCACTGGAGTACTTGGTTAACAATACTCAGCTTGCTTCGTAAGTGTGCTTTTCATTTCTATGTGTTTCACTCCCATGTTTATGTAAGCCCATACGTATGTGTTTATATGCATGTAGACCTAAATATACACAAGCCGTAGCAGTATTGTCAACATAGCGATTTTTAGCTGTGGAAGAGTAAAGGGAAAGGAAAACACACTGAACGAAGACGTACTGCAAAGGAAAAGAAAATTCTGTAGCATCATCATATATGAGAACATTGTTCATGGAGAGAGCCTTAGATAATGCAAAACTTCCCTTAAACTTCAGATGTTCTGATGACAAAATGGTAGTAGCAAAAAAAATGGAAATTATTCATGAAATAGTTTGTGAATATAGAGTGCAAGAGAAAATATTTCAATGAGTAAACCTTGTATATCATGAAAAATGGGTTCCTCTTTGTCACTTTGCCTCTCTGCTAATTATTTTTCTGATTCATGTTTTCAACAGTATCCATTACTTTCTGCATAGTTAACGTTCTGTCAGTGATTCTACTGTAAATTCCTACTTCTGAAGTTTATAACCCAAATGCATAAGTTAACTCCTTGTGACATGACTTGAATTTTTTTAACGATAAAAAACACTGAAGTATGTGAACACAAAAGTAAGATATCTTTCTTCATTATGGTTTTTGGTTTCTGGTTCTGTTGTAGGTCATCAGCTGCTATTTCTGTAAGAGAGAACAATGGTACATTTATCAGCACTTTGAATTTGTTGCTTTACAATGTGAGTATAAAACACAGTAGTATGACCTGAACTAAATCCATCTCTGCACTATGGGTGCAAACTGGATTAGCAGAGCAAAGTATAGACTCCTTTTCATGACTTGCTATTCCCTTCCCTCTCCTCCCATGAAGAACCAGGCCTTTCATCTGGGCATCCTTCATCTCCAAGTTCCCTTCTTCTTTTCATTTGCATGTACCTGTTGTCTTGTATTTATATGGCTGGTCTTTGAGGATACACAGTCTTGTTATACTATGTACAGTTTCTCAATTTACAACTCTGGCTTTCAGGTTGTAGTGCTATGTGAGTAATCAGTTGTATTGATAATAATCACACTCCAAAATGCATACTTGTGTTTGCATTTATTATGTGTGTGTGCATATTTCTGTGTATAGGTATATTGCACTGATACAGAGGGTACTCTGTAGAATTCTGTAAAAATATTCTAGACCTGCCCCTTTGGCAATAAACTGCCGCACTTGTGCTGGGGTATTTTTATGTTCAATCGTCATCAGAGTGTTTTGATCATCTGTAATTGTAGTGAGGGATGTGGGATTTGTTCCAAATATATAGCCCAATGTATTTGTTGCCTCATTGTGTGGACTTTTGAGATTTTAAGGGTTAATTTTAATAGCTTTCAACTCACTTCTTCCGTATGTTTTAGATAATTTAACTTGAATATGTATTATTGTATAAGCCTTTACTATGTAAATATGGATGGTGACAGTAAAACATGACAAATCCACGGACCTCTACTTAACAACATTAATCCCCAAAATGATATTTTTGTGTTGATTAAAATTTTTATTCATACATTTTTAAATACCTGATTTAAATATCAATTTTTCAATCTATCAAGCAATGTTTTTGTAAATTATGAATCTGATTTTTTGCATTATTATTCATGCCATCATGACGGTGAGTTATAATTCATGCAACTGATTTAAAAGTCAATGCTTTATGCTTTGAACATAATGAGCTATAAATATTATAACAGGACATTTTTCCAAAGGCATGCTTAAAAAAAAAATCATGTTTGCTTGACAGAGCAGAGCTCCAAATAACAACCTATAATCTGTTAAAATGAAGACTAAACTTCTCTCATTTTTAAATAAACCTGTGACCAAAAAGATGAGGCAGGGTGAGGGTAGCCAAAATTCTCAGCCAGGACAAGAAATGACCACCACATTTGCTGCCTTTCAGGGCCCAGTTCTGCACACAGTCAGGTTTAAATGCTATTGATGCTTGCACTGAGCACGTTTTTTCCCTCAAATACCGCATGCCAAGCTAGACTTTCATCCTCCTTACCCCACCGAGTTTACAAGTTGACCACGAACAGTGATGTCTTATCCTTCTGATTTCAGTTATACTACTCACTCTAGTGAGTAGCACTAGCATGAATAATAGTGCAAAGGCTGGCAGATCCAAGTGATGGATATGCTCTTTGGGTTCACGTGCTAGGGCTGGGTGTATACACAGCTTGTGCATTGCCTGCTGTCTGCCTGGTTGGTAGTGCCTCTTGGGACACTCATGGTCTTGTGAGCTCTGATCCTGTGGGCTCACATGGTTTCTGTTAGAGTCCTGGTTTTGGGAGGGGCCTTGAGGCTTTTGTCCACCCTTGGTATTGGCAAGGGATTGTGTACTGATGTGGCTTTATACTGCGAGCACACATACTGTCAAACTTCAGCTGTAGTGTTATTTCCGAATATTAACTCTTCATCTTCTCAGCATACTTCCATCTTCCCTCACAAGTTGATGTTTACACTTACTTTGTGGTGTTAGCATGTGTTAGCATTGGGAAAGACAAGAGGAGTCATTATGATAGACTCAGAAAGAGTTTAATAGTAGAACATTTAATGAGCTTTCACAGAGCCTAAGTGGCTATGTGCTTTTAGACCTTCCTGTAAATATCTGTCTAAATGAATAAAAACTACTCTTTAAGAAAAAAACCACAGCTATGGAATGTAATAGTGAGGGACTTGCTGTAGACTTTTTAATCATTGCAAAATACGACAGAGCTACATATTAGAGAAATGTATAATTAATTTAAAAGCAGGCAAACTTGCCTGTTCTCACTTGAATGGGTCTTCAAGGACTTGCTCTAGGTATGTCTGAGAGTTGGTCTGTGTGTGCATGTGTACCTCTCAAGGCCTCTGATGCTGCAGAGATTGAATCTTGGGCCTGCTGTGAATTTTGGCATCATTCCCTCTGAAAAACTACTTGATTTATGTGCTTAAACCTTCTCATTGCTGTCAGCTGCTGCTCTTGGTCTTGACTGCCACAGTAAATCTGGTCAAAATTCTGTTTAACAAATTTTTTACTTATGTATTGAGTGTTTTGACCTCTCACAAGAGGTCTCAACATGCCGACTCCCTGTGCTTTCTGGATTAGCAACTGATTTGACATAGGTGATGTTACCAGTAAGTGCATTTTGATATGCTGAATTAATGTCTGTCACTCAGATATGTTTCATGGCATTGTTGCTAAAGTGACACTAATGGTTCTGCCTTTGAACAAGAAACCAATAAAACAGCTATATCTATATAGTAGTATATGGGGAATTCTGAAATTTTATGTTCTGTACAGCTTTCCTGGAACAGCATTTTTTAAATATTAGAATTTAAATGAAAATGTTTGTTACTTCGAGCCTTCAACAAGCTAATTCCATAGAAACTACATTTTTGGATAACAGAATGTGTCTGTTCTCCCACACTACAGTTTAAGATGTATGAAACCTGGTGGCATTGCTATGTCCAGTAAATCAGAATAACCTTAACAATATTTCCTGGGAAAGCTTAACCCAGTTAAGCTCCTCCTTTAGAAAACCACAGTAGCTGCTATGTTTGCTTTCAGGCAGTTGGAGAGAGATTGAGGTGTCAATGAATGATACCTCTTCTTTAAGCACTGATCCAGCCACTTTATAAAATCATAGATTCTTCAAAATAGTTGCATAGGATAAGGCCAGTCAAGTGTTGTTGATCTTTACAGACAAAGTTGTAGGCAAGGGCTCTGTCACTGCTTTCTGCTTCTTCCCTTATGGAGGACAAAGAAATGACTGTCCTATGTAGAAAGGTCAGAAGAATTAGATGGGAGTTCAGTCTGTGGATGCAGATTAGTTGTTACAGTGGGATTTCTGGTACATTGAGGCAATGTTTGTTTTTCAGGATTCAACCTACAGCCAGCAGCTCCTTATTCCAAGTACAGGTTTACCTTTGAAAACCAAAATATATGCAGCTGTAAGAGCAACCAACCTTGATGGCAGGTACCATAAAGGATGTTATTTCTTGTCTTGCTTGCTATTCAGCTCTTGGTGTTGCAAATCTTTCTGATTTGGAAGCAACTGTCTTTTCTCATAGCCTTTTGTATGTTAACATAATGGTAGGTGTTTCATAATCATTGACCTCAGCTGGAGGGTATCAGGTCCTTGATGGTGAATGCATGACTTGCTGCTGTCCTCATGCAAGTTCTCCTGAATTATACTTTAAATCCTATATTGCTGTTACTTAAGAAAGGGCCTCTGTAAGATCAAGTGAGAAACTACAGGGCTTTTAAAATTAGAATGGTTTGGTTTTAGTCCTATGTGGCCATGACTTCTGAGAGGAGGTACACAACTTCTGTGTTGGTATGGCAGTTCGCTTCCAGAAACCAAATGATTTTTTTACGTAATTCTGCTGCTACAGTGTGCTGTTTAGTTTTCTCAGTCAGGAGAAGAAACAAGTGACATACTGGGAATGCAGTATGGCTTGTATGTGACATGTTAAATACAGTAACTCGGCCTCAATGTAACAGCCTGTATTACCAGTTTGTACACTTGCCTGTACTGGTTTTAAACTTACCTCACTCACTCTCCACCCCTACTCTTATGTTGCCAGTTCCCCTCATCTGTCACTTTGCTCCCTGTGCAGGTGGAATGTTTTGATGGACTACTGTTACACCACACCGTCTGGTAATCCTAGCGATGATCTTCGATACGATCTTTTTTTCAGGTGAGTCCTATGCAAACCCAGTGTTTTGTGGGTCCTTCCTTTAAAAAGCAGTTATAAATCTCTCCAATAATGGTTTTCTAAACTGTCCAGAATGTCTAAACAATATTAGCAGGGAGGACTGAGGGCTGGGCTTACAGATAACATGTCAGGACTTATCTTGTTTCTGAACATAAACATAGAAGCAAGTGCAAAGTCATAAGAATTATGAAGGTAGAGGAGCATGTATCTAAAATGGCTTTAGTGAAGATACCATAAACACCCAAACTGAATGGCTAAACTGGCCTTTGTTTTGCCAAAGTTACCCTTCTGGTGAATGACAGTGATATAAAACATCATAGACTTCAGTACAGGAAAGCAGTTAAGCAAATGATTAAAGATAAATAGATGCTCCTGCTGCTGCTCCTAGTGATAACATTTATTTGAATCGGAACTTTGAAAAACATCTTGGCAGTATCTCGGATTACATTTTATCAGTGACAGTTGCTGGAGAGATACTGTCTTCATTTGGAGGGACCTGTCTATACCGGTTAGCGTACCTGATTACTTTTTTGCTTCAGGTCTCAAGTTTCTTTGGGCACTGGAATTAAATGATACCTTGGTTACAGCTGTGAGGTTGCAAAACAAAACATAATGGTTTTATAGGAATGCGTTTCAGCACAGGACTGTGCAGCCTAACAGGCGGATTGTGGCTGCCCATCTTGGACATTAGGGCACTGTGTTCATTTCCAAGGAGCTAAAGCACTGAACTTGCTGCTTAAGTTATCTTACTGTCAGCTAAGAGCTTTAAAATTCTAATCATACAGCTGCTCATTCCAGTTTTAATCTTTTCTACAAAAACTAGCTGTGACAAGGACCCACAGACAACTATAATTGAAAATGGCAAGAGCCAAATGGGCCGATTTTCCTTTGAGGTATTTCGCTTTGTGAAGCACAAGAACCAGAAGATGTCTACGGTCTTCCTTCACTGTGTGACAAAGCTGTGCAGAGCAGATGACTGTCCCTTTCTTGTGCCAGTAAGTTTCAGTGGAAGCTGCTGTTAATTATCTGGATTTAAAATAGGCACACTGGAGTTATTCTGCATCCAAATGCTATGGAAGTTTGGATGACACAGAATGAAGGTGACTTGTAGAGTCTGAAGTAAGAATGTTTTTTTGTGTCTGAAAGAATGTAAAACAACTGACGAAGAACAGGGCAATGAATATTGTCATCTGGAGGTAGAATAATACTAAACCTGCAAAACACATGTTGTTGAACTTGTCAGAAATGACCTCTTTGCCTTTTAGTCCTTAATTTATTTTTAAAAGTAACTACTCTGAGACAGCTTCAGAGCTGATATTCTTACTATAACATCTAAGAAACAAGGTATCTACAATCACAGTGGATGAATATAAATATCTTAGTACAGAATTTATGGAAAACTTAAAGCTATAGTAAGTTCAGTTTTACTGACACGGAAAATTTTAGAGTTTCTGATAGTGGAAAAACCCCAACTTACTACATCCCCTATAGCTTATTACTACCTCCCTTATAGTTTGCAGACTGCTGTTTTGAAGTTCATGAAGTTGTGTCAATTCAAAAATTATTTCATTTTAGGAGTGTCAGGAACAACAAATATATTTTGGAAATTGAAATGTTTAAATACACATATAAATACAGAATATTCTGTGTTGATGTCTTCAGAATGCAGTATTGTTTCCTGTTGAACGACTTTCCATTTAGAATTTAAAAATGCTATCTGTTCATATACTTACGACATTTTGTACATTATTTTATACTTTTATGTTACATGTTTAAATAATTCATAGTTTCTATTGAGAATTTATGTTGTGAGGTTTTTGAAGCTCTTTCATAATGAGTTGAAATTAAAGAAATGCTCTTGGTTGAAGCAAACTTGAATACCCAAGATTAAGGTAGATAAGTTAGAGATGTTAAAGGTGGATTCCAGATGACAGAATGCTGGGGATTGTTTTAATGTGGGTCATTGATATATAGAACTCTGTGGAAAATGTGTGAACTTTAACTTGACAAGCTTGCTAGAATAGGGATTGTAGCATGTAGTCAAGCAAAACACATTTGTTGGGGAAAACTGTCTGTAAACAAAGCTTTGGGAAATTAACTACTGAAAATTTAATATACTATAAGGTGTATCTTGTACACAACAGCAATGTAGTTGTCTAAACGAAGTGAGGCAAAATATAACGGGAAGCCAGGCATTTATAAGATATACTTCTAGGGAATATTGCAGCTGGTTTTATTGCTAAGTAATTTAATGCATACTAAGAAATAAAATCAAAGTTGTAGTATTGCTTATAAAAGAGTTTACATTAAAACAGGAAGCACAGAAGGGCAATAATTCCATTCCACTCTGAAACTGTGATTGTTTTGATTAACCACTCAGATTTGCAGTAACAGAGAAAGAAGAGATGCTGGTGGGAAGACAACTTGGAGCCCTCAGAGCACCTCTGGCAATGCTGTAATCTCTGCTGGCCCCATCATTACAAGGAGTGGTAGGAATGAGCAAACTTTTTCTGTGGACTGCTGTAATTTTAGAAACTTGGGGAAATGTTTTGTGGTTTAACATAAATTTGCAGTGACTTAGAGAAAGTCTGGATTATACATGAGTTTGTGTGTCGCCCCCCCCCCCACTGTTGGAGTCTTTGGTAGAAATTTTGAGCTAATATTTCTGTTCAGCTCACGTGCTTCCTCCCTACCCCAGTAAAATCACTGTGGGATACTCTTATGCATATACAGCCATTATAAAAGCCCACACTCAGTGGGTAGACTTCTCTTTTTTGTCAGATTTCACTGAAGATAATGGAATTTAAGGTACTGTGTTCAGTGTTGCAATTTAATTTGGACAGCTAATGAATATTCACTGTCACTTTCTATTCACCATTTCTTACAGCTTCACCTGTGGGTTTTTCTGTGTTGCATAAAATTAGTATATGTGATGTTTAGCCTTCAGCTATAAGAAAGAAATAGGACAAACACATTGTAAATTCTAAACAGAGTGGATCAAAACCTACTCTTTTAAATCCAGGGTGAAATTCCATGATTTCCATTTTTATTGCCCAAGTTTGTTTTTTAAAAAAGAAACCCCAAAACTAGCCAAACAAAAACAAACCAAAACAACTCTTAGATGTAACTTGCGGTCTCTAAAAAGAATTTATGTGACTGCTGTTGACAAAATAATAAAAATAACATATTTGAAAAATGTTTAAGAAATTCCATTTGCAGTTAAGCAACTGATTTCAGCAGTCTTAGATTTAGGAAGCTGAGAGCGGCACTGATTCCTGTCTGGAAAAAATAATTGAAACACTTGAGAATAAAATCCTTTACTTGCAAAGTGGTTGTGCCCACATGTACAAAGAGAACAACTGACCCTCCAGAATTGGGAACTATCTAGCAAGAGATGATTTTTAGAAAAAAATACTCTGTTATAAGTAACATTTCTGCAATGACAATACATATTTTTGTTCAGCATTATGTATAGTACCAATTGAGTTGCTGCTATCTGATTAGTCAAGAAAAAGTGAAAAGGACTAACTTCAAAGTTGCATGCATGAGTACTTATGGGAAATGAATGACAGATTTGCTCAGACAATCTTGTATGCTAGAGAAATGCTGCCTTAGGCAAGGAATAGAAACTAGATAAAGCTTGTTGTATGAGCAACCCTTATTAGATAGTATAGCTTATGATTCAAATGTGAATGCTATTTTTACAATTAAAAAACCCTCATCTATAACCTTTAAATACTGCATAACCCCAAGCAAACAAATATTTGTCCACGGATGTTTAACAACCCCAAAGAAAGGATAAATAACTAATTTCTTGACAACTGTTGAGGTTTTTCTAAATGAAAACATGAATAAGGCTGGAAAAGGAAAATAATTTTTTAGGTGTCTTCTATTCGAGGTATGTGGCTAAAGCTTTTTATATAAGACTTATTTCTGCATCTCCATAGTATGCTTTTGGAGCACCACACTCCTGACAGAAGGATGATTTGATGGGAATTACTCTGGGAAAAAAAAAGGGATTCAGTCCTGAAGTCTGCCACGAATTTCCTGAGTGACATTGGGCAAGTCACTTAATCTGACTTGCACTTCATTTTTCCTTCTAAAGCAGGAAGAGAGAATTAGTATATCCTCCCACTGCCCCTTCCCGTTGTGAAAATAAGTGCATTAAAACTGTGAGGTTCATGAGTACTATAGCAAGCAAAGAAAAGGGGGAAAGTCATGAGAGAACTTGAACAGCACTATCTGGTTTTGGATGACGAATGCCAGGGTGCAGTGCTTGTTTACACTGGTGCGATGATGTATGGAGGTGCTTATACTATTTTCAAGGCCAACTCTGGTCCAACTTTAGTACAGATACATTTGTACAGAGACCACCAAACCTTCTGCACCTGACTCACTGTAGTACGTACCCCAGTATTAGGTCTGCAGTTGCACAGATGTGCAACCGCTTACTTCCCTCATTTAGGTTGGTGCTGCATCTATTTTGCAGCTGTTCCTGTGCACATCGGTGTCTGCAGAGGTACCTTGAATTAGCCAGGTCTCCTCATTGCTCTAGTGACTGGCTGTTCTGGTAACAGAACTGCTTATGCAGTTACCTTGATAGAACTGAATAGTGCTACTGCAAATGAGTAATGGTCCTTCTTCTATGTACTTTTGAACTTTCTAACATTTTGTTCTTTTCAGAGAAACTTTATTCTTGTTTGTTAATCTAAAATAAGTTATTACAGGAGATATACACAGAAGAAAATGTTTTAGTCTCTGTGTATAGCAACAAAGCAGGTACCTACTTCTGAAGGTGAAATTGTGTAGCTTTTGATGGATGTCTCACTTAAACTTAGAAGACAGCTGCTCAAAACAAATGTATACGTGAGCTGTGCCTACAAGTTGCACAAAAAGCAAAAACAGTGACAAGAAATGTAGTTCTGAGATGGACAAGAGTAAGTAAAAACTGAAGACAAAATACAAATGTTTCCCTGAATATAACGCCACTGGGTACCTGTCAAGAGAAAAGTGAGCATGGGGAAAGGGCGTTTTTGTAATCATTTATGGTCACTGAAGTGTTTTTCCTTGGGAAAATCTCAGGTTAATTTTTTCCTATACAGTTCTTCTTGTAATATGATTAACAGTGAAGGGACTTGCATATAATACTGTGCTTATTGTTGTATTTTTATTGAGGAACAGAATAGAACTGGCCACATTTTCAGTTAAGAAATCAAGGTGTGTGGGTTTTTATTGTGTAGTTTGGTGGTTTTTTGCCATGGAATACTAAGTAACTTCATATTGGTGTGCTTGCATTAAAAAATGAAGCAATGACATGTAATTAATGTTGTCCTTATTCTACTAGAGATGTTAAAAGCTACTAGTCAGTGTTGCAAGTATAGCTGATGTGCTTTGAAAATAAAGCTAGGACTATTGGCTTTTGTGTTGCAAGGAGAGGAGGAGGTAGGCAAAGGTATTTGTAAAATATAATGCATCCTGGTTTTTTTTTTATACAGATGAGACACCAACCAACAATTCACAGCTTGGTAAGTTAATCAGAATTCCAAGAAACATAAAAGAGGGTTTGAGTGAAACAAAACTGAGGACATGAACCATTTTGATTGAGCTCCGTGCACTGAGCTGTAATGTTTTTTCTTTTTGGCTTGTTTTTGTCATTTAAATGAGTAAATACTGACATGCTATAAAGGAAGCAATTGATAACCTGGAATGCTCAGTTTAATTTGTGTACCCAGCCCCACCAAGATAGCAACTTCTAATTCCTATGATGGAATTGAAATGAAAATCTGCTGCTACGACACATGAGGGTGAGGGAACATTGCAACTGCCAGATGCAAAATCATACTTGAACAGTAAAATCTGCTCATGCCATGCAGGATTAGATCAGCAAAATGGTTATTACGGTGCAGTTCAGCTCAGTTCACAGCTTGAAGTCAGAAGAGCTCTGCTTCAGCTCTTGTTCTCCTGGCATTTAACCACACACAAAGCCTATGGAGAAGCTGGGACGGAACTTGTGGTCTCCTAAGGCAATGAAAGAAAGAAGCTGCAGGGGAGATCAGGTTTAGGGTGTTTCTCCTTTAGGCACTTGGAGGGCTTATTTCATCTTGTCTGTTACTGTTCTCTGCTGGTAACAAGGAGTAGCTAATGACTAAGAACAGATGGCCAAGGTAACCAAGTGGTCCATTGCGCCATTCCACCTCTTATTTTTTTCATAACAGAACTGTGTGGCACAAGCGACCTATCCTGTCCTCTGAACTCCAATACTCTTTGCCCTCTTTTCTTAATTTAGACCACATAAAAAGCTACCTTTCTTTCCTGGCATGGAAACAAAGTTTGCCCTGTAATCAATTGCTCCCTGGTGTTTTCCTACCAATGGATATCATTAAAATAATAATGATAAAAACCAAATCCTCCATTTGCTGCACACAGCTTGCTGGGTTAATAGCTGCTACCTTTCCTTCCTGTCCAATGAAAGCAGCAGCACCTCTCCATCTCAGAACAACCACC
Organism: Himantopus leucocephalus; assembly: GCA_003993805.1. NCBI lineage: Eukaryota > Metazoa > Chordata > Aves > Charadriiformes > Recurvirostridae > Himantopus > Himantopus leucocephalus. Next base: position 105,207,522 of record RSEF01000001.1, on the reverse strand, counting down.
TTTCCTATGCCTGTTGCTGTACCAGTGGAAAGCATAGAAGAAGAGCAAGGTGGGATTACTGCTGTAGTGCAGAGAAGACAAGTAAGGTCAGAAGGCAACACAGCTGAGTAGAGGAGGGCAATCTGATCAACAGAGCTGACTTTTTTTCAGCTTTGGAGCAGGAAGGATTGATCATGTTGAGGGCAGCTGGCTGCTTCTGGGAGGAGCAGTCTGGTTTCCCATGTAGAAACTGTTGTCATTTTTGCCTCACTCCCCAGCACCGGTAATGGCAAATACACATTGGTGCTTTGGGTAGCACCTACCACTCAGATGTTGTTGTTTTTTCCCTCCTGCTAGAAAAGAAGGTACAGGCTGGATGTGTGTATTCCAGTATCCAGGAACTGGTCCATTACACTAAATAAGTAAATATGTTACTGCTTCTACCTGAGAATTCATAAACATGTTAATAAGCCTTCTATGAAAGTGTACAGACAAGCGTAGAGTAGCCCAGATATTTGGTGCAAGATATGGCTGCTAAGGACTTATATACACTTTGACATGGGGATAATGATATCATGGAAAAAATCCTTTCACTGACTCGATTAGGTGACAAATCCTTGTACTTGATAGTTCTTGGACAATGATAGTCTTGCCTTAAATAGCACAGGTCAAGGCTGGGCACTGGCATATGAGGGATTATGCCTTAGAAGTACCTTTACTGTTTTTATCCACCAGCACAATGGATATTGAAAGAACTAATAACTGTTTTCTAAATATACTTAGATAAGCTTTATCCAAGTAGATAGATGCTCATTCTGAAGTACAGTTTTAGTCTCTTCATTGTAATTATTCTGTATATAGAGTGTTGTAATGGAAAGACAGAAGTGTTTGGCACTCCTTAGAGATTGTAACTAGATCTTACCTGTGTGTTTTTTTGTTCTCCTCGCAGCTCATCCAAACGGACCTCCTTTCCAGCTGAACTCGGTCACCAGCGCACTTATTTCAGGCGTTGTCATCCTAGGAATCACAAGCATTTTCTTTTTCATGTGTTCCCTAACTCTTTTGCACAGAAAGTGGCCCAACAGTTCAGTCTTGAGTGGCATCCGAAACCCAGCTTTCAACTGAAAGTGATGATTTACTTGCACTTTTTATTTGGGGTTGCCTTTCTTGTCCAAGAAATATGATTCAATTAAAAAATAATATTAAGGCAACACTCCAGCTGTATCCAGCTTCTATTCCAGCTAATCTGTATTTGTAGATTTGCTAGATGTTGTTGTGTAGGTAAGCAGCGGTGATATTGGTAACAATCCTAGAAAATTATGAGAATCTCAATTGTGTTTGTGATCAGACGGTATGACATTATGCCCATGGGTGTGTTGACAATAGAGCTCATGTCTCCAGCTTCCCAGTAAGGTTTCAAAGCTGAAGATGCTGAAGGTGAGAAACTCTTAAAGTATGCCATTCTTGTACAAAACCTGACACATTCAGAAACGTTCATAAACACCTACTAAGATAAGGATCACTTTTATTTTGTCATTTGTCTTTTTTTCACAAATTTGAAAAAAACAATTGTGTCTCAGGAGGAACTTGTTTTCATCTATCTTGGCTAAAAATAACCCTAGTGAGACTTAAGTGACTTTTACTTACTAGTCATTTGGAAATGTTTCTTAGATGTAGCTTCCATTGAATGGTTGTGATATCATGCGAAGGACATAATTCGTCTGGGTATCTTTGAATCAAATAGTTTAGGGCAAACTGCAGTTGGTTCTAGAGAACAATGCTGCAATTCTTGAGGTGGAAAAAACTTTTTCCAGCAAGATCCTTGAGTGAGAATCTTTAAGAGCTTTAAATCTAACTAATATTCAGCAGAAGGTTACTTCTGCACAGAAATGCCACGTTTGCAGCCGTTAGTCAAATTCTAACCCTGGGAACAGCTCCAAGGGGAAAAGCATTCCTTTCCCCCCTAACTCCTTGAACAAGTAACACCCAAACTTTCCTCAGAAACTTATTTTTGGAGCACAATTTGGCAGTTGAATAAAACTCTCATTAATATCCTAATTTGTAAGGGCCAGTTTTGCCCCATGAGTTTTGCAGTTCTCAGATAAGGCTTTCCTTTCTATGTGAAGAGAAATCACACTTACTTCTTTAGCAGATTTTCTGCATGGATTAGACTTCTTCACTGCATCGATGAGGGCAACTAGAAGGATAACAGGCCACAAGCAGTACCGTACTGTTGACTCTAGTCACTGTTAAATGTCAGACTTATCTGAAGTAAGTGTGAGTGACCAGGTGCCTTCAAACAGGAGAACAGAGCAGTGGCATAGCTGTGTAGAATAGACAAAAATGTTGGTACTAGTGAGGCCACTGTAGACACAAGATATATTAAGCTGGACTGGATAGACAGTTGGGATTTTCGTCACACATGCAGCAGTTAAATTTCATTTTTCATGTACTGTACATATTGGCCTAGAAACACCTCATTGATATTTATCACCATCCTGTGTTAACCATGTCTGTGTTTTCATTGATGTGACACAACTGGCTAATGATCAGAGCCTTTTGGCTCTCAAGACTAAAGACAAATACAGACTTGTTCTCGGTTTTGTCTGGTTGTGCAAATGCTGTATAAAGGCCTGTTGTTCACAAAGTCCACTGTGCTGTAGTGTGGTATCCCTAACAACCAATACTGTGCCTGTTTTCCTCCAGTCTTAATACCTCAGAAACATTTTTGCACTTCAGGGGTTAGGTCTGATGACATGTAAAACGTGATTGTTTAATAAAATTATTTTAAACATTTCAGAATGGATGCTTTGTCCGAACTGTTTTCCTCCCCCTGTCAAATTGTTTTGTACATGCTTTCAGTGACCTCATTCTACACAGATGAAAACTGGACATGCTTGTTAAGTCAGTTTGGTAAGAGCTTTCAATATATAGCATAAATTAATGTAAATATAGCTTTACTGGCTTTTAAAGGAGGGCAATAAACTCTTGAGATTTATATCTTAGTCTGGGGATAAATAAATTCAGATAATCTATTTTAATTTACTCATAAAGACAACCGCAGAAATTCCATTAATGTAATTACTACTTCATAACCAACAGCTTTAGCTGAAAGTTTCCAGTGATGGAGATAGCCATTACCATCCTTAGTAAGTTGTTCCAACAGTTAATTGCTGTCTTTAGTACTTTTTAAAAGACTATTTCTAATGTGAATGTGCCCAGCTTAATTTGCCAGCCATTAGAAACTGTTGTGCCTTTGTCTGCTACGCTAAGGGAGACCCTTTTTCTAACACAAATCTCACATAATTTGGTTAAGACCACAGAGCGGGGGGGGGGGGGAAAAGTGAAAGGTGTTGCAAAAAACCCAAACCCAACCAAATAAAAATCCCCCAAAAAACATAACAACAAAAGCTGCTGATATAAGATCATACTTGTTCTATTTCATTTTCTCTGCATTTCTGGAAAGACAGTTTGTTGCTTTTATATACAGGAAAGTAATTTACAGTAATTAACAAGGACTTGTTGACCAAACTTTTTGAGGCTTAGGTAGCTTATAAAAATGGAGTTGTTATCCAATTATGTAATATGCAAAATGTTTTTCTTATGTTAGTTAAAATTTCTGTATTGGTTTGTTTTTCTGAGGAACCAGATAAGATGTTCTTTGTGTAACTTTCCTCATGTGAAAATTATTAGGTACCAAAGAGTGATCCCACACCACACAAGTCAGTGAACTGAGTTCCCACAGTTATGTGTAAGAGTCATTACGGAGCTTGCTATGGGTTGAACGCATTTGTCTCCATCGTTCATTAAATGAGATAAATGCCTGTTCCTCCTTGGTAAAGCAACACGGAGAGTTGCAGGTGGAAAACGATGTCTAAACCCAGGCTTATTCATTTGAAGATCTGACATGGGAATGCTTTACGAATGGTTTTTAGGGGAGGTGAAAACTTGAGCTAGGCTGCCCGAATATTTCTAGCAGGGAGAGGACTGACTGCATTTGTAAAAACATCCCATCCTGGTTTGATTGAAAGAAGTATACAGGTATCCAGGAACACATGGAGACCATAACTTGTGACCTCACAAGTTTCAAGAAATGGGTTAGGTAGAAGTTGGGTGAGTGTGCATGAAGGTTACACCCTGCTTTTTGAAGGGCAGGACATTAGATGAGGGGGAAGGGGGAACGGATTGAAAACATTAATTATACACCATGGGCAGGGACTTCTGGCACTTGAGATACCAAGTTTTAAATGGAGCAGTGAATTAAGAAGACACTTTGTACTTTGGATGAAGGAACTCTGGCCAGATACATAATGGGGGTTTCACAGGTGTTAAGTGAAACTGAATTATTAAAAGAATAGTGGCTCTGCTAATAAAATCACTTATCTTCAGGGTGCCCATTACATGTGTTTAAATGCTCTTTTTGGACAGAGGTCAGATTTCTGCAGGTAAGCACAGTGTACTGAAACATCCTCAGGTCTGTGACCCAGATTGGGGGGCAGACAGGAAAGAAACTGAGCAAGACTTTAAGCTTAGGTCTAAATTCAGTAGAACTTAATAAATCTATAAAGAGGTGAAAATGCTTCCGGGGTTCCTGTCTTTGGAAGAAATAAATGGCATATCCAACTGGAGCTGTGCACACCAGTGCTTGGGATAAATTCAGCTGATATTTGAGAAACAGGCCTTGGCAAGGGAACCTGGAAGTAAATCACATTTCCCATTTCATTCGGCAGGCAGTATTTCTTGCTCTTGATATCTCTTAGGCTCCACAAATATGCCAGAAGAAGCAGCCTTGCCCCGTTAAGCTACTCATCTCTTCATCTGGAGGAGACACAGGCAGGAGTATCATGATAAACTAGGAAATGTTCCAAGTGTGGCAAATTGGTCCTCCTCAGGTTACTCCCAGGTTTTATTTCAGTGCCACTTGGACCTTTCCTGTGCCTTTCAGGAAGAAAGAGGTAGGATGGAGGTGGAAGAGACTTTGAGTTCTGGACATCATCAGTGGCTGCACCGGCTGTTTGATACACTGGCACTTTCAGGGTTCTGTCATGGCTCTTTGCCATAATGTCACTTTTGAAAAGTTTTTACAACTTTTCTATTATTAACTAGTTAATTAACTCTTTCCTAGCCTTTAAAAGAATATGCTTGTACAATCAGGAAGCACATCCTTGAGATAGTGACATTGAAAATGTAAGGCAGAAAAATTGTTCATTTAAATGACTTATCTTGTGAAGGAGGTAAACTTATTATTGTTGGCATACTGACGAGGGTTGCTGGCCAACCAGATTTCAAATGCTGACATTGCATTTATAACCTCTGCTTTTGGACTTCATGGTGTAGCGTGAAAAGTACTTTGTGTTAAAGCAGGATCCACGCCAGTCCTTGTAACCATGAAATACCATTTAGCAACAACTCAAATGTTGTGCAAGTTCACTTGCAATCCCCTGATAAAAGGGAAAATCTTTGGTGCTTTGGGCTGGTAAGCTGGCGATGTATCGTAGTAGACAGAGTATCGTAGCCTCAGCAGGCACAGCATTCTCTGTTTACATCCTGAACTGGCTTGCTTATGTTTAGATTTGAGACCTCCAAGGTGCATTTATTAAACTTGCTTATTTTGCTTAAAAAAAATAAGAGGGCTTGCTTCAGCATGTTTTCAACCCCTTTCCCTGGACTGGAGAGTGAATTGGGAGATGCCCCACGTTCCTGCCAGCAGCACACTGTATTTCCCATCAAGATGGAGAGGCTGAGTGATGTGCATTACAGGTACTCTTCAGAGTAGGTGAGGCCATATCTGGTCTTGTGACTGTTTTCCCCTCAGTGCTTTAATCTCTTGTCTATTGAGTCAAGCTGAGGTCTGCCTCTATTAAGTCAACTCTATCATTCCTAGCAGGTGATAACATCTGTCTGCTCAGCAGCTGTTTTGAGGGACAGGCATAGTTTTAGTGTTTTTTTTAAAGAATGTTTTTTAAAACACAGATTTTATCTTTTTTTTTTTTGCCTTATGAAGGGGAATTAGTGAACTGGATTGATCAGTGTGATTACAGGTTACTTTATATAGCAGATATTCCTGATTTATTTTTTCCTCTCTAAATTGTAGTGAATAAAAATAATGATCCTGTTAATTAAAATGTGAATTGCAAATGAATGTAATGGCAAAAACTCAGTGTGGGATCTGTACTGGATGATTCATTTGGTGCATACGAGTGTGTACATTCACCAGGTGTGTATTCTGCACAGGCTTGCATTGATTCTGGATCCCGTGACTTGCCAGGAAGCAAGTACTGGCCCTGTACTCGCAGTTACTATCCCACTTGCAGACTCAAACCCTGTCAGGGGTTGCACAGCTGAGTCAATGCCATGTGATGGAGCAATGCCTGTGTGGCTTCCCTCCCTCCCTCCCCCCACCCCAAACACTGACCAGTGTGTTGCACGTTGTCCCAGAGCACTGTAACTAGTATGGCCAGAGCCATGAAATAGGTGGCCATGACAGCTGCTCCCAGTCAGCCTCGCCATTGTTTCCTGGTGCCTCCTCCCTCGCCTGTGGGTCTGACTCTGGTAGCACTCTGCAGGTGCTTTGTAACTTGGCAAAGCAAGAGCGTGGCCTTGGCAATGCTTTAGCTGCTCGTTTATGTTGCTGCACATCGATATTGCTGAGTAGCTTGTTCTACTACATGTGAACTCCCACACAGACCTGCTCTGGTGGGAACGCTGATTAAATACACTAACAGAAGCGTATGAGTTAGTGGGAAATCACCAAGTAACCCCCTCTCAGGATAATTGGGTTTCTTGCCACAACTGAAGGCAGAGCAGTGAGAGGGGGAGGTGGCAGTGCTATGGCCTCAGCCACGAGAGCGGCGGCCCCTGCAGAATGAGCTGTTGATTTAAACTCCGATTTTAATCCTTTAGAGTAGGAATTGCCATGAGGTTGTGATGGTGCTTTGTCTTTTTTTAGCATTTTTCAGATCTGCAAGTTCTTTAAGTGCATTAGGTTCTCTCCAGTCTGAACAAACACCATGCCCTCAGATTTTCCCCACAGGGTAAGTGCTCCAGCCCCTGACCATCTTGATGGCTCTCCATCAGACTTGTTCCAGTTTATGAATATCTTCTATTGGGGGGGCCAAAAAAGGACACAGTATCTAGATGTGGCTCAAACAATCATGAGTAGTGGGGGATAATTGCTTCCCTCAATCTATTGGCCATGCTCCTGTTCATACAGCCCAGGACACCGGTGACCTGCCTTGCTGCCAGGGCCCACTGCTGGCTCCTGTGCAGCCTGCTCTCCATCGTGATTCCCAAGTCCTTCTCAGCAGAGCTGTTCCTCAACCAGTCAGTCCCCAGACTATATCATTACAGGGGTTATTCCCACCCAGGTACCGGACTTTGCAATTGTGCTTGTTGAATTTCACGAGGTTCCTATTGGCCCATTCCTCCAGCCTGCCCCAGTTCCTCTGAATGGCAGGCCTGCCCTTGAGTGTACCAACTGATCCCACTAATTTGCTATCATCTGCCTACTTGACAAGAGTGCACTCTGTTACCTTCTCCAGGTCATTGATAAAGGCATTAAACAGGACAAGTCCCAAGGAGACTCCTGCAGTACTCCATTTGTTGCCGGTATCCAGGTAGACAATGACAGATCAGCCAATACTTTCTGAACTCGATCATACAACAAAACTTTTACCACCTAGCTATTCACCCATCCAGACCATAGTGTTCTAACTGGGGTAGAAGAATGGTGTGGAGACCACATGGAAACCTTGCCAAAGTTGAGGTGAATGATGCATGCTGTGCACTTGATCATAGATTCAGTCATTTTATCCAGTTGGTCAAGCACCATTTTACCCTTGGTAAATTCGTGCCTGCTTTTCCCAGTTGTCATCACCATCTCCTCCAATGTGTTCTAAGACCGCTTGGTGCATGATTGCTCCAAATGCTGATGAGCACTCGGGACTCAACCCAGGAGGCTGAGTGTTGCCACCTTCAAGTAGCTACGAAGTCCATGGCTGAAGTCTGTTTCCCACTCAGCAGTGATCACACCTGCCTGCAGTCGCTAGCATTCCTCCATTTGTTTAACTGAAAGGGATTGTTGCTGTCACTTCAAGGTTCATATTCTGCTGATCACGTATGATAGGGACAATGATGGTGCTACACAGTGAAAGTTGTTTCATTTGTTTATTTTTAATCAGGAAATTACATCAGAAATCCAATCCTGACAGAAGGCTAAAGTTACAAAACAAAGCACTAAGCAGCTATACTCAAGCATGGTGCATTTTCTTGGAAAGGCTCTTATTTTCCAGAGTCTCATTTTGCAAGACACAGGATGAACAATGAACTATGGTAGTTTCAAGTAACGCATGAAAAAGAGGTTACTGCCTAATGGAGCCCTATCTCCCTTGCCAAAGAAGTTACAGTTTCCAGTGAATGAGGCAGGGAAGTGGTTTAAGAGATGATGGTCACATGATTAAACTGGTTGATTTTGGTTTGCCAGCTTACACAGTACTTCTTGGTCAGCCTCTTGATGGACATGACTGGGTTGAATTGACAGATTAAATGGAGGTCACGCTCTGCACCTTGATTCTCAACTTTCTCCTAGAATCCTGTCTGCTCAAGCCAAAGCCTTAATCCTTGGCATCATGGCTGGTACAGCTTTCCACCACTATGGATGTCTAACTTTATTCTGACCTTGCCTGCTTCTTTAGGACTCCATGGCACTGTAACCTCTGTGCTGGCCCATGACCATAATTCTTGCTCCTCCCTGGGTGGGAGGGCGCCTGCCTTCTCTGGTTCCTGATCTCAACCTGCCTTGACTGCAACTCTTCTTCTTCTGTCCAGCCAGCCTGGCTTAACCCTGAGCTGTGACCATGTGGGAGCTGTGTCAGCGCTACCCACACTGTGTTTCTGGTTCTGAGTGCCAGTGCCCTCCCTCCTGGGGTGGGGGTGGTTAAGCCAAGCTTCTCTTAGGTGGCTGTTGTCTTGTCAATTTCTGTTTGCCTGGGATAGGGCATATGGGGCCTGTGGTTACAGTAATGAAAGTATACACTGATTAACAGTCTAGAAAATGAGTTCTTGTTTTGGTAAATGTCAAACTTACTGTTCCTCCGGGTAAGCCATAAGCAAATAAATCTTGATGCTCAATATATTGAGCATGCCCTGCTGCTGTCATCATAAAGGAGACAAGAAATACTAGTATTAAGAGGAAGCAAAGAATGTTAAGCAACAGCAAAACCTTATGCTAATATTTTGGACTTACCTCGTAATTAAAAATAAACTGAAGCTGATGTGTTTCAGTGGCGCTTTTTTTTGTCTGTTCTGTTTTGGACTGGAGTTGTGCAAAGGTGTCACTCATACACTCTGATTTACATGGATGTGAATCCAGTGTGAGGGCCCTCTATGGTTAATAAAATAGAGCAAGCAAGATTCTTGTGTTCTCAGAGGGCATCCCTCTTACGTACTTCCTCAGCTGTTTGTTTATATGATTTGTACAGGTTTGCTCTGATGCTGCAGAGGCTATTTGCTATTCTCATTGTTTTATGAGTTTTGCAGTGGAAGAAATCTGGAGAGGGACTTATATCCTGTTTCTGTTTCTATGATTGACTGGGTTAATTCTGCTTGTAGGTGCGTTGAGGCTGCCAATAATCTCTTTTAAGGTGGGTATGGAGATCACTTGTCTTTGCCTGCCTGTAGACAAAGAAGCTGAACTTTGCTGCTGTTTGTGCTGCCTGGAAACAGCTTACCCCTGTGAGAAATAGCTCTGTAATGATTACCGGGTAGTGAATATACAACAGAATAGCTAACGGTATCCGTATCTGTTGATTCAGTGCAGTAAAAACAGTCCAGCCTCTCATGGAGTTGCCTCACAAACAGTTCCCATTTGTATTGCTGAAAGAAACATTGAAATGGGTGTATTTTATAGAGAGATGTAAAGTTTGTGGTGTAAGCTGCATGCTTCCTTTCCCTCATTCATTTCATTGTTCGTGGCCCTCTTTCCTTTGAAATTTTAGTTTCCTACCTCTTTCCTTCTCTAATATTTGCCTTCCAATACCTTCCTCAGCTTTGCTAGAACAGATTCCATCACTAACTTCTGCTATAACTCACTGGTGTCTATTACAGTTATAGTGCTTCTACTTCTCTGCTATTTTTAAAGCTCTTAGGGACAGTAGGGAAGGTATCTATGGAGGAAAATAGTAAATAGCAATCTGATTATTTTTTTTTTCTCTGATTTTTGCAAGATATCCTTGACTAAGTATTTTCTAAGGTGTAGCAATGAAGGGGCAGGATTAGCAAAGTAGCCTTTGGGTAGGTATTTCTTTGAAAAAATCTGTGTATCCTTCCAGCTTGGCTGAAACATCTCTTCTGTCTTCCTAGACTTCAGAGCATACATTTTGTTGTAATTGGGTGACTTGGCTGGCCGGGGTTTCTTCCAGCAAAATACAGATGTGGGGTACTAGCGTACAGAGAACACGTGGACAGTGAAGGTTGTGTGGAGAGCTTAGAAAACAATTTTTTTTTGTTCCCATTTTATTCATTCAGTCATTTGGAGAGTTATGCTACTTTAAAATCAAGAAGACCGAGAGATGTTCCTGTAAGATAAAGCACAGCTCTCAGTGTCATGTGTCCGCACATTTTGAGGTGGCAGAAACTGTTCAGATGTGGTGGTGGTGTTCAGGTTTGGTTGATATCTCAACAGGAAGGTTGGGAAGATGAGTTAGCTGGGACTCGCTCATCGCTTTGACAACAGGATCCTGCATCTGCTTTTGTGCTGAGTCCCACTCGTTCGAGACAAGCCTGTGCAATCCTCTGCTGAAGGATTATTTACTGATATTGTAGCATCTGCCTTGAGTAAGTGACTGCGAGAATAGCTGAGGTACAAAGTTGCAGTTGCGATCTACGCTGTGGTAACTGCCCACCTTCACCTGCTTCCAGGGTTGGGTAAGACGCTTCATGTGGGGTAGCTACCAAAAGATAATTAAAATGTAAATCCATGCCCAGCTTAGTGTGTAACTTCCTCCTGGACCATTGGGAGGACAACCGCCTCCTTTTCAGAGTGCAGAGGGCACGTCTCCTGCTACGCTGGAACAACACTCAGGTGTCTTGTAGAGGGTCTTCCTCACAGCATATCCCAAAGGGTGCAGTAATGACAGAAGAGCAGGAAGGAGGCAGAATTAAGATCAACAAGCAAGAACGAAAAGAGGTTTTGCAGGTGAAAGCTGAAAATGTGTCAAGCCTGGATAATTTGCCTGAATCTAGACTGCAGTTGTCTTAAGGATGTATTGCTGCACCTTCCCTGTATGGACACATCAGCTAGGTGGGTTATAGCCCTGGACAACAACGCTTTGTAGTTTGTTTATTTTACTGACTAGGGAGTAAGGTGTAACACCGGTAAGCTAACAAATATAATGACTGATATACAGCTATGATCAGATTTTAACCATGGTGCTATTTTGTTTCTGAACCAGAATGTTTCGAGGTCAATACAAGCCAGCATGAGGGACTTATGAGCTGCTGCTGTTAGTTTATGGTAATGTTAGTAAATTTACTGAGGTGTCACATAATTGGAATCATTGAGGTTAGTATACTTAATGTCGTGGTGTCAGCGATGTCAGTGTAAGCTCAGAAACTGCTCATATTAGCACTGCTGACAGCACTGGCTGTACCAGACAGTTTCCTGGGGTAGGGTTGGGGAAAATACTTCTTTTGCAGTTGTCACACTTCATATCTAGCAGTAGGGAGAAGGCACATAGTGATATTGAAGATCAACATTAAAAAATAAAAATGTATATCTTATGAAGAATTTATATATCTGTACATAAAGAGATGACCTAAAATTCTTGACCTTATCTCTTGCCTTACGTTAAAAGGCAATTCTGTTATTGTGAAGCTGCTGTCCTGCGATTTCCAATGACAGCTCAATACCTCTTGCCTATTGGGACTGGCTCATCCCATGAATGGCGGGAGAAATCCGAGCCCTGCAGCTCATATTATCCATCTTGGTATTTTATATCATGTCTGTCAATCATTAGAGTATTGAACAAGGCCATTTCACATCACCCAGATGAGTTCCGAGAAAACGACTTTGTACTGCAGAATAATATCATATTTTGCTTTTATAATGCTGTACATTGTACTGTAATGTGATGAGATTCTTTTTTCTTATAATATGGCACTATTATTTGCTTTTTCCATGGACAAAGGCCAAGCAGATGCCCTTTGTTGTCCGCGTAATAAAGTCCTTGGTGGTGGCAAGGAGGAATAAGTTGCTTTTCCAGGGGTACTGACTGAGCAGTTAAAAAGCCAGCAGCAAGTGCAAACAGATGTGCTTCCTTTCATGTTAAATACTTTTATTCTCTGTAGAAATGAGGCAAACCAACTTAAGAAGCAGTTTGCAGTTTTGAAGTGAACAGCACCTTTTTGACTAAAAATCCTTATGTGTCTGTACCTACCTAGAAAGTCTTCATGCTCCGGCCTGTCCTTCCAAAATTAGCCCTGGAGTAAGCGGCGTTCAAGGTGGGGATCCCCCCTGGCTTGGAGGAAAGGCAGGAAAGCTACTGCTGGAGTTGGAGCCATTGAAAGTAACTGTGAAATACCAACAAGTGACAAGAAAAGAAAAAAATCAGTTTCACTTCGGTGACCTCCTGGTCGGGGATCCTCAGAGTTTGGCTCCCCTCTGCTTGCAGGCAGGTATGGGTAATAAATAAATCATATGTCACGGGGAATGCTTGTATGGTACTGAGGGTGTTACAAGGCAGTGAGGCCCAAACAGCCTTCTGCACTCTCATCTGAAGGGATGCATATAAAGGCTGTAATTTCAGACTTCATAATATCCCTATCAGCCAAGGCAAGCATGGGTTCCTTGACAGATCTTGCTCAATGAATACAGATTTATGGTTAATTAGATATTTCATTTGGATTTTTGACCATCTGCTATCCATCATCTGCCAGATACGTGCTTTGTATCTTTATTAATAACAAGTCATGACTTGTTGACATGCTTGTGTGCAGGACAGGCTGTGGTCTCATTTTGTGCCCTCAGTAGCAGACTCGGGAGTTACAGCTCTTGCTGCCGCGCTTGTTCCACAGGGAAGCAGGTGGGTCCAGGCACTGCCTTGCATCCCTCTCTCAGACCTCAGGCCTGGCCAGGATTTTTCAGGTCAGGTTGCCTGAGGGCAAGCGGGATGTAGCATTGCAGTTAGGATAGTGCTGCTTTAGAGTTGCTACCATGCCATAGATTAAAAACAAAACTTCTGAGAGTCTAGTTGCTCCAGTAGATTTTTGACTGTTCTCTTTCAGATTGAATCCCTGTAACTATCTCTTGCCTCTGCTGGGTTTCTCTGCTTTATGTTCTTGTGGCTCACAATCTGTGAAGTTATCAAAAAAAACAAAGAAAGTCCTTTCATTCTCAGAAGGCACCTCTGTATCCATTAGAAAGTTCAGTTAACTGTTTACATATGAGATTTAAGCAGTTTTCCTCTGTGCTGGCCTGATTTTTCAAATGATTTGCTGAGCACCCAAGCTCCCTTAACTTTAGAGGAAGCTGGGGGGAAGATGACATCTAGAACTGTCAGACCAGTAATCCGCTTGTACTCAGATTGAGGGGGTGGTCGCTGATGGTGACTTTCAGGCACCAAAACAGACCCCTAGTGACATTTTAGACACACTGGAATGTTTTGCCTGGTCTCTGGCTTCCAACCCGTAAAGATGAGTGTCTCCTGTAGGTCATGTGCAAGATGTCTTGCTTACACTAGTTTACTATAAGTCTGTGCTGAGGTCCTGAACTGCTCACCAGCATTTTGTTCATATGATTTGGTTCAGTGGCTGAAGGGCAGCATGTGCAGGTACTGGGAGTACTGAGCTTCAGCTGAGTGAAGGATACTGCTGCCATATGGATATTCATCCCTGCGAGGCTGTGAAGACAAGCAGTATAGGAAGGGCTACGTATAGTAATGTCAGAGGACACGGAAAGCACTCAGTATTTACACTGGAACAGAGAATGGGAGATAATTCAGTGCCAAGCACTGATGACATGAAAAAGCATGAAAAGCGTTCCCACAGTCATCTTGTTCTCCCCTCTCACATTTATTTATTCATTTCAGGGCCAATTAGAATGCCTTTGGCCTCTTTAACCTGCAAGTCTGTAGTGTATTGTGGAGCACCTCCAGGAGCAAGGAGATACTTAAAGCAGAATAGCAATGAATTTTCAGCTGATGAAGTGTTACGGCACGTGTCCTGACACAGAGAGTCAAGTCACAGAAATTTCTACTGTGTTACCAGGTACGATTGTAGCAAAGAAACTCGCTAGAGTCATCACTGGACTACAAAGAACAAGGAACTGCTAAACCCTGAGGTCCTTAGAATATAAGCAGAGAGCCTCGGGGACTTTGGGTAATAACCTCTGGTCTGGTTTGGTTTCTTATGTTAGTCTGCCCTACCTAGAAAGGCAGCGGATGACACACATGTGAGCTTATTGCATTTCACATTTTTCTCGTATTCTTGGTGACCTCTGTGAGAATGGCAGGGGGGAACCAGCATGGTGCAGAAACCTGTTAATATCATCAGATGTCCTCTGCAATGCAGGAAGCAACCTCTCTCTCCACATGAGACGAGACAGGAATATTGTTTTATTTGTAAGATGGTGGGAGGTGAAGGGTTGGAGAACAAAAAACCTCAGCGTGATAGCATGGACTTAATCCATGCTTAAGAATAAAAGTGAAGCATTGTACAAGGAAAAAGAAAAACATCTTAGGGATAGCTGACTCAAGCCAACAGACTTCCCTAAACATTAAATGATGTATGAAAAACTCAGAAGTGTTATTTGAAGAGAGATATCTTCCCAGTTACACTCCTACTTCTTATAACAATTATCTATCAGCAGATACTGCAAAGTCAGTACTGCTTTTGCAAGGAGCCATTGATGTGTTAGGAAATTGCTTCTCTCTGTTTTTTTTCCTTTGCTGGAGAGTTGCTTTTTATTAGCCAAGACCTAGCAATGATTGATTCTTGGAAGGAAGGGGTGACATTTGAATAGTCAGAGCTGCAGTGACCTACTTCTCGTAATAACTTGATAAGAAGCTCCACAATGGGTTGTGCTTCTGAACAGCTGTATCTTTCAAAAACATTTGCTTCATGGGAATTTTAATCTCATCTCTGCTACCCTTTGTGGCTAACTAAATGTGTGAAAATATAAAGACTTCCCGATGAGTGAGTTTGCAAAACTGCATTTGAAATGAGTTAAATGGTGCAGAAGGTGGGTCCTGACTGATATGTCAAAATGTGAGAAATGCTGTAACATCACAGCAAGTTAACTCTCATTAGGAATGGAGTGTAGAGTTAGTGCTGCTTGACATGCTGTTTTTGCTCAGACTGCTTGTTTACCTCCATATTCTGCCTCTGGTTTGGAAAAGCTCCTCAGCTGCCAGCACCGCTCCTTCTGCCCTGCCTTCCCTGCTCCTCCTTGCGTTTCCTTCCGTCCTCACACCCTTCTCCCCACTACCTAGTTTTCTTCCTTTCCTTCTCCATTAATCATTATGCTATCCATGCTTCTTCAAACCCAGAGTAAAGAGAACTCTATGTATCTTTGCTGATAACTTTAAATCATGTCTTAATTGTGAGATGAAAACTGTGTTCTAGCATTTGCTCCGTTTAAACACACAACATAGAGAAATAATGTATTGAATAGTTTATGGGGGAATTAGAAGAGGAAAAGCTAAGTATACAAAATCTTGACTTTCCCAACTTCACGACTTTCTTTTTGGTCAAAGAATGCTCAATAAAGCTTCCTAGAGTTCAATTTCTACTAGTTTAATATTGAGGCTGTTTATGTCAATAACTTACTGCTATGTAACAAATTTGCAAAAGGTTCAAGACAATGATCTTTTGGCTGCTTTTCAAATCAATAGGAATAAATGAGGCATTTCAACAGTTATTTTTCCATTGGAATAAAACTACATTTCACTCAGGAATAATTTCATGGAAATAGGCTGCTACAATTAGAAGTAACTTAGATTACTGATGATCCATTTCACAAAACCTTTCCCCAAAACAAAACAGACAAAAATCCCTCTCCCCAATAAAAATACTCCCACAAAAGAGATCTTTCTGTTTGTGCTTTTCATTTGAATAGAGAAAAAAAATCAATTTGGTGTTAAAGCTTTTCTGTTTAGAAAAAAATCCACCCTCAATGGAATCAGGTTAACTAATGGAAAAGCTATTTTTCTGCCAGGAGGCTGCATCATTAAAGTGGGAATTAGACAAATGAGATCCTAATGCGTTTTAATAAAAACAATATATTTCTTCCCTCATTCTAAAACCCTGTGGTCTTGCATATTTTTTGTACTTTGGCTACCGGCTATGTGGAGCTCAGTTATAATTGCTCACCTTAAACTTCTTCTGACACTTATACCTAGAGCAGACTGCGTTACAAGAATGTAGAAGTATTTTGAGTGCATGAAATATTTTGTAGTTATTCTAGAACTGTGTTCAGGAGAAATGAAGATAATTTTGAATGGTTCTTCAACCACTGAAAATATGAATCTGTTACACATTTTATGCATATTATGCATATCTTGCTATTCTGCATTGTTCCATTAAAAACGTGCATTTTGAAAAATAATAGCAATACGGAGAAATAGCATTTCTCTATGTAACATTTCTGTTCCTTGAGCGTACCGAGCCATACTTATTTCCTTTTGTGAGTAAAACTGAGTGTTACGGCATTTACTTCTTTTACTTGCAGCTAATGTTGCAGCAGAAGACATTGAATGGTGAGCCCGATTCTTGTCTCACCCCTGTGCCATTGGTTTGAGCCATTTCACTGAATTCAGTGTTCAGGATCCTTCCTGACGATGCGTTAACCCAGGACAGCTTGGTTGCCTTTGGGCCCTGAGCTGGGTTTGGATGCCTACCAGCAGGAGGCAGTGAAAGGCAGGGGAAACTGGTGGAAGGGGAACTCTCCCATCTTGAGAGTAAATCATATTTAATTTGTGCATTGTGTTCAGACGTGGATGCCTCCTACATAAACTTTACAAAAGTAATTTTTCAGTTTTCCTGTTTGCATGAGACAGGTGCTAAGCCATTCTTCCTAGCTGTGCGAATCCATGCGCACCATCCCTTCCACCTGTTTGAAATTTCCTCCCATTTGTCTTCTGTTGCTTAAGCAAATCAGTTGATATCCAGATATCCCTGCTGGATTCTTGGCTTCCCTGTTTAATGTGTTGGGAGGTTTTTCTGATACACACAGCTCATGTAAACTCCTTGGGATTTGCTTCCTTCTGTAACTTTACTAGTGTTTCATGCAGGAGGAAATTGGAAAGCTTTCAAGTAGAAAACAAGTCCACATACTGACAGACTAACGTGGGTATTAAACACTGTACAGGAAATGCAGGTGAATTTTTTAATTCCTCTATGTGGAGTTGGTTCTCCAGTGGGGGGGAAGGATTTAAAAAGCTGTTGCTGAGCGTGAAGTGATCAAACATTGTGCAGGTGAAGCTTTGCCATTGCTGTTTCCCATTTCTTGTTCATGATTTTCACCTTCAGAGTGCTTTACACACGGTAGACCAAACACACCACAGTACTTTGTCCTGTATCTTTCCATACTGTGTCTGCTACAGGCAGTCCTCCAGCAGAAACTGCAGCCATGGACTCCTGGCTGTCAGCGTGTTTCCCCGAGCTATGGCGGGGGGTATAGATGTGGCCTGCTGCTCCTTTCCTCAGCACAGGCCTGCTTTTTTCTGGTAGTTCCTCTGAGGTGTCGTGGTTTCGGCTGGGATGGGGTTGGCTTTCTTGCTAGCAGCTGGTATAGTGCTATATGGGATAAGAATGGTGTTAATAGCACACTAATGTTTTTGGTTGTTGCTAAGCTCTCGAGGCCTTTTCTGCTCCTCATACTGCCACACCAGTGAGAAGGCTGGGAGTGCACAAGGAGTTGGGAGGAGACACGGCCGGGATAGCTGACCCCAACTGACCAAAGGGATATTCCATGCCGTGTAATGTCATGCTCAGCATATAAAGCTGGGAGTAGAAGAAGGTAGTGGGACATGGTTTGGAGTTAAGGCATTTGTCTTGGTTTGGAGTTAAGGTGTTTTTGTAAAGGAGCAAGCAGGTGTGTGGTGCTTAGTTGCCAGCTGGGGTTAAACCACAAGAGAGGGTAAGCACTGAGATGGTGCCTTTCAAAACCCTTGCTCCCCTCCAGCCAAGAGGGCTCTGCTAAAGAAGCCTTGGCTGTGCATAATGGAGTGCACTCCTCATTACAAACTCAGCCAGACTTTGGGCCCCAAATGTAAGCAAAGCATGCCAGTGGAGAGCATATTGAGTGTATTGGGTTGGTCATGTTGGCAGGTCACGTTAAGTCAGGTGGTGAATGTGGCACTGGTCTTTCAAATACTTGTCTGAGGTTCCTGGTTTTTCATTTTTCATATTACTCTATATGGTGATGAGAGAAGGTGATGAATTAAAGCTGAGGAGAACTGGAAGGAAAAATGAAACCCCAATGTTTCATCTGTAGTCCTATGGGTAGTATTCATGGATTTGAGTTCATGTAGTGCTGGTAAGTAAGGGCGTGTATGGAGTCCACTGAAGAGACGTATTTCCCTTTATGCATTGGGAGGCAAAACCCAAAGATCAAATGTGCACTCAAACCACTGCCTGTCAGTGTAATCAAGACACCGAGCACAGCCTTCAGCTGTGTCCAGGGTGTCTGTGCGAATGCAGGCAAAATGCAAAGGTGAATTTTAAACATTTTTGCCCACACTTTGCCTTGCTCATGGGGGCAGTGAGGGTCAAAACCAACCTCAGACTTAAGGTTGGGTTGCCACAGGGCTGTTCACCCTTTTCTCACTCATCCAGACTACAAGTGCTGCAGATTTGATTACTTCACTGCTAAAACAGGTGAGGCTTCATGACCAGAGTGTACCAATATCTCGTTCACTGGGTGTTGGTGGGTGGATGGACTCCTCTGACATGATTTGCAGTTTCTGTGTTTTTTAAGAATCTTTGCTACCTTCTTCCCCAAAGCTGCCGACTTGTATAAAGTATGACAACATACTTTGCACAGTGAATTGTAGAACTTTTATCTCTTTACACAGTCAGAGGTGAAGCTCTTGACTTGTTTTGTCTGTCATGCTTCATCTATCACAACGGGAACAAAAAAATATTTCATGGTCTTGACTCAAACCAAATATAAGCATGGAAATTGCCCGCTAATTACCATCAATGTCAAGTAATTTTCTCCTATACAGTAGTTATATTTGTTTATCATGCATGTTTATTGCAGTCTTCTGGCCAGTGCTCATGATCAATACCCAAAAAGGAAGACGATGTAGAAAATTCAAGGTTTGACTAGCAAAGCCCAGTCGGAAGTACTATAGTTTAGTTCAGCCTGAGAAATATAACACAATAGTATTGCCAGTTTTGTTACCCTGTCCTAGATTCTCAGATACTGTCTTGAGTCTCTGAAGGCCTTTAATTTGTGAAACAGTGTAAGTATATAAAACCGGTATAGTTCTTGGGATAGTGTTGTAACTCCTATTTCACTCGCTGTCTTCTGGTGCAGCTCTGAACATGAGGCTCCCTGTTCACTCCTGGTCTTTACCCATGAACAGTTTTGCCAGCTCTGTGTTGCTATACGTCCGTTGATTTTT
>RSEF01000001.1:105126492-105187908 GCA_003993805.1 Himantopus leucocephalus | reverse complement strand
AAAAAAAAAAAAAAAAAGTTTCATTTTCTGGAGTTGTGTGGTTAGGTGAGATTCTCAGGCTTTGTTTAGAAAGTTCCTGATCTTTTTTAGTGGTGGAGAGGATTTTGAAAATATGATCCTTAAGGGCTCAAAGGCTGAAAGAATGAATGTCAGAGGTATTATTTTCAAATTTTCTGCATTCTGTTATCCGATGTGGCTTTTCATGGCTTGAAGAAGGCATTACAGCTTTAAAATGCCTGACCCAGTTCTCATTATGATGAAAAGACAATTCTTTTGCTGCACTAGCAAAAAAAAAGACAGGTTGGCACCGTGGCACCTGAACCTGCATTTTTGGTGCAAAAATAGGTGTCTGCTGCTGTGGGCAGATCACACAATCCTGCACCGGTGTGGAAGGTTTTCCTGCTCTGCTTTGCTGGTTGCTT
Source organism: Himantopus leucocephalus (assembly GCA_003993805.1). Taxonomy (NCBI): domain Eukaryota; kingdom Metazoa; phylum Chordata; class Aves; order Charadriiformes; family Recurvirostridae; genus Himantopus; species Himantopus leucocephalus. The sequence goes on along the minus strand of RSEF01000001.1, from coordinate 105,187,486 downwards.
TGAACAAACTCTTCTGGCTTTGGGAAACAGTGTCTTCACATAGGTGAACCCTAGGACTGAGATAAGGTGCCTTCTGTTCTACTTAAGACCTCATGCTGTAATAGATATGGTGAAATATATCCATTTAATTGTTAGTTTGTTGAATCTTGGTTATATGTCTCATCTCAATAATCCAACAATTTCCCTCCCCAGCGCCCCCCAAACATTGCTCAGGAAAGTGTCTCAGACCAAGTGAAATTCTGACCTTTGGTCACCGAATTGATGAGCAGCTTTTGTTGCAACTGACTGGTGCTAGCAGAGGTGATTCGGGGCCCTGCCTGAGTCTTTGGGAGAAGGCTTGATTTGGAGAAGTCGTCAGATGTGGGCTTTGCTTTTTGTTTACCCATGTGTGTAATGGGGTCAACAGTAGTTCCCCATAGTTCAATATGTGGTTCATACTGTTTTCCATGAGGTGGGTCTTCTGTGGCCAGAGCCTGGTTTGTTTAAGAAGGTTTCATGTGGAAAGAAGTTCACAGCCTGAATTGGTTTAATCTATGACATTCAGAAAAACTTCACTGAAGTCCCTTGAAACTTAAGAGCCTGAGCCCTTACTGAAGGTAAGTCCCTACAGCTATTGAGACCTGACAGAACTTGCTCCTTGAGGTGGTAGAAAGAGGGACAGTCTGGAAACCCTTTAGGCACACGGGTGTAGCAAATAAGTTCTGCTTGAGGACTTCTCATGGGGACACAATTGCACAACAAAGCATCTAAAGTTTCCAGAGCATGGCATTGTACCATGGCCTGGGGAGCCCAGGTAAAGCCACCCCTGAGCACTGTGCAGCTGCTGAGGTAGTAGGTATGCCCTCCAGTTCCTTTGAAATCCCAGCTTCCGGCTTTATAAATCCCTTGGCGATCCTTGTAAGAAAATGCCTGTGTCAGAGCAAATTATTATTACTACTGACATGATAATAAAAGGTGAAATCAGACATTGCTTAGAAAATTGAATTCCTGCTATAAAATGCCACTGTCAGGGCTGCACGTTACAGAGTACCTGCATTTGCTCATTTATAGTAGTACGTCATCTTCAGCTCTACAGCTGGCTTTCAGCTTTTTTTTTCCCCCTTAATAATTGGCAAATGACGGGATGTGATTACATGGCCATTTACAGTACTTATTAGCATTTCATTTATAACATTATCATATAAAACTGACTTAATTGCCCTCTGGGTGTAAACATTTAAATTTTGTAAATGGCAGCTCCATTCACTTCTCTGCCACTGAGGAATACAGTGTATTACTTCTCAGAAAAGAAAACACAAATTTGTCACGGATGGGTACATCCACTGTATGTGAAGAAGAAAGAGCTTAAAAGATGCTATGGCTCCTTGGGAGTATAGACAAGGATAACAACATAATTTGCATTCAGATATTTGCATATATGGTACAGTAATTTGGCATGGCTCCTTTAGTTTTTATCTCATAGGAGGGAAGGATTGTCATTTTTCTATTTAGTATCATCAAAGTCACAAAGCTTAGTGTTGAAACGTCTTTGTAAGAGCATCCATAGCCTTGTCACTGTAGATTTTTTCCCAATAGAGTATTTATTGGTGCTTTGCCAAATCTGCATTTAAATATACCAATTGATAGCTTAGCATTCGTTTTTGTTGGAGAATATTCCAGGAGCTAAGCAATGGTCTGTCTGGGGATTATTTTTTTTTTTTTCTTGGTGTTTAGTCCTGAATTTCATTCCAGTTCTCCCTCTGTTCTTACCTGGTCTGTCGCCTATGTGCTTATTTGGCCAAGCTGGATGTATTTTTAGCCATGCTGTCCACATTTGAATCTCCTTGCAAGGGACGTCTGAACCACTTCAGGGAGCTGTTGCTTTCTACCTCACAGTGCTTTATAAATTCCCACTGCTGATCTCTTCCATAACACTCTGCCCCTGCCCTCAAACATTACTGGCCATTTTCTTCTGAACTCCCTTTGGATAACAGCTTGCTCAAACCACCATGCAACGTACTAGATGCTGCTGTGCCAGGACTGCGGGTCTGATCCAGAAGGCACTGCAGCCAGAGGAAAGCCTCTGTTGATTTTGGATCGGGACCATAATGAAGAACCAGGGAATAAGATAATGGTTCATAATTTTTTAAAACACTGAAATGTGAGCCTGCATCACAGTGCAAAGATGGAGAAGTTGAAGGTTAAGGGTCTTTCATAGGGTCTTTCATTGCAACAGCAATGAGCTAAGAATCCTAAAAAAATACAAATGACCAGAGTCATTTTTGCAGCCAGAGGAGGCTGAAGGCATTTTGGCAGGGTGGGCAGAGCTCAGCTTGGCAGTGGTGGGCTGGGAGCGGTGCAGCAGGTGGTGCTCCCCATGGGCTCCGGGGTGAGAGGAGAGCTGGGGAGGGCTGTGGAGCGGGGTGGGTGAACAGGGGTCTCCCTAGAAGGCTGGGAGGGTTCAGTCATAGACTGTTGGCTTTGTTGGAGTTTGGTGGGAGCAAAGGAAGAAGAGGTCCACAGGGCTGGTGGGATCTCAGCAGCTTTGGGAGGGTCGTGACTGAGACTCTGGGGGTCAGTGTGTTTTCTCTCTGCTCCTGAAGCCAACCTCCGCTCCCATCCTGAGTACAGGGAGGAAAAAGCTGTGTCTGGAAAGGTGGATGGTCAGGGCTAGGGTAGAGGCAGCAGCACGCCTGAAAAACAAGGTGTTTTGCTCCTGTGGTGTTGGGGGCAAGAGTCACCCATGTGAATCTCTCAGCAAAAGGCTGTACAGATGAGAGATGAGGAGAGACAGCCTGCAGCAGAGGAGCCATGCCTGTCCCACCTTCTCCTTCCCCATCATGCTGCTGTCTCAAGCAGTCGTGTGCTGTGCCAGCTTGCCTGTCCATGGATGGGCTCAGCATCCAGTGGAGGAGGGGGCGGCTTCTTGCCATGGGCTTCTATTCTGGTCTCACTTCTCCATCTGGACACCCCTCTGCTCTTGCCATGCGGTCATGTGCCATTTCTTCTCCTGTTTGTGCCTAGCTTGCTTCCAGCATCTTCCTGTTTGCACATGATCCCACTGGATTCCTCCATCCGCAGAAAGTCAGCCCTTGAGATCTTGTGCCCTCAACTGCTGCCCCATCTCCTTTTGGCCTTTCAAGTCACCATCCCAGTAGTCAGGCACTGGCTTCCTACACTATACCAGGATGGGGAAGGTGAGAAGCGAGGTGACTTAAATGCACACAGGGGTTTTTTGGGTATCACTGCAGTCATGTAAGTTGGGAGCAGTGTCAGAAGCTGCTCGGTCCTTTGCTTTCCTACAGCCTCCCTGGGCTGGACTAGGGGCAGCAGGAGTGCCCTGGCTCTGCAGCCCTGTGCGTAACATCCTTTTCAGCTGATAGTCTGGCTCTTCCTTATCCCACCACCCACTACTGGGGCTCAGGAACGAGGCCAAAAAGGTTCCTCAGAGCCCGCAGTGCACGGGAAGGGGTCTCTGCTTCAGCAAATGCTGCTGGGGTGTCCTGTCATCCTCCCCAAGAAGCCGTCTACGTTACCCAAAACAGGGGCTGCCCTCCCTGTCTGAGGTGAGACAACGTACAAACGGTATCAGCGTTGTTTTTCTCCTCTCCCGCAGTGTATTCGGTCTCATCCGGGCTTCCTGCAGAAACCAGATAAGTTTTTACTCTTTTATCAAAGACCAGCAATGCATATGTCCATAGCAGACTGAGCTAGCTGCCTGATAGCCTTTGCATCAGCAAGATTGTTGATTCAGATTTCCTTCTCCTCTCAGCTTTTGTCCAAAATAGCTTGATTAATTTCAGTGTCTCTCACTGACCTTGCAGGTTAACTTTTTCAAATGACCATGAGGAGAGTGCATTTTTAGGAATAAACCAAAAATGTCATTATACTTGAACATGTGCAGTCAGGATCTGAAGGACTTTTTTTTTTGTAATTCTTTAAGATGAGGGAGGAAAACATAAGGAAAGAAAAAGATCAAAAGGAAGAAATGTGAAAAGAAAAAGGAAGGAGAAAAGATAAAGGGACCCCTCCCCAACAAATGATAAATAGCAATTACAGTGTCCACGTTTTCATTGCTCATTCCTAAGGATGCACTGCCACCTGCCAGCCTTTAAGCAAAATGCACGGGAAGAAAAAGTGGATTTAATTCCTAATTTTCCTGCTCTTTAACTGCCTGAATCGCCACGTGGCCTATATATCCATGTTAAGAATAAATCTGCAGTCAAGAGTTTACATATGCATTTATACCCTTGCATCGCACATTATGCAAAGAAGCGGGATACATTTGCAAGGTGAAGGACCCTGACCCTGGCTGGAGATGGCCATGGCTGGGAAGCAGGGCTGGGCTGCAGCAGGAAGCGGGGGGTCCCCGGAACCCCTCTTCGCCCGGCAGAAGGGACCCCGCACTCGGCTAAGGGTTATGAACCATTTAGGGGGAAAGGCAAGAGGAACGGAGGTGTTGAGAGGAGTCGATTTATGCTACTAGAAGAGGTTAGACTGCTGCGTATTAAGGGATTGTTAAACAGGAGCAGGAGGAATGGGTTGCTGAAACTCAAAGGTGACAAATAAAGGAAGGGAAAGAAATATTGATTTAGGGTGGGTGCCCAGGAGTAATGGGATGAAATTTCAAAGGGAAACATGAGCGTTGTGTATTAGGAAATGCTTCCTCATACTGAGATCTATCAAGCTGTGAATAATATCCCAGGGGAAGCTTTTTCACCCCAGGCATTTTTAAACTAGACTAGAATAAACGATATGAAATTATTATAGAGTGAAAACTTATAGTGGTAAGGGGATGAAATAGATAATCTAATAGGTTTTTATTTCTCAGATTTTTTACTCTCCACTGTCTTTCATTATGCAGCATGCACAAGCTGTTCAAGTTTGCATATCGAGCAGTAGACTACTATTATTATGTACAGAAGTGTCTGCTAAGCATTATGTCTGTTGTACAGCCCCTGATAAAGGATGTGTGGAGTACAGCCTCGTCTTGAACTTGTTGCAAGTGGCAATGTAAATGGCATTTTTGATATCTCAGACTCTTAGTCCTGTTTCAGATCCAGCTTTTCTTTAGCAGTGTGTAGGGTCAATTACTGTGAAGAACCTCACGTATGCTTTGTTCAGTACATTTCTTAGAAAAAAATACTTCTGTCATTTGAGGCAGTACATCACCTTGAAACCTCATTGAGTCAAAAGCAATTTAGTAAGCACAATCCAGTTACCTCCTCCTAAAGTGGCATTGTCTTTTCTTGGTAGGGTTGTGTGGGATGCAAAAATTCAGAAATGCCTCTGGAAATTAAGTAAGCCTTACATCTCCCTGTTAAACTTTGAATGCTCTTCTCTGGGTTGGGATTGAGATCAAAATAATTGTACTGTGTTCATGACTGACTGAATACCTGTCACGCTTATTCTTAACAGAGACCTTGTGACAAATGGCAAACAATTAAAGAAATGATTACTCTCTTGAGAGTTTGATTGTCTTTTTGCATACAAAGGTGAAAATGAGTGAAAATGATGGAAGCACACAGGTGGAAAAGCATGCTGAGAGCAGAATGAAACTTTGATTTTTTTTTTTTATCACCTGGTTAACAGAGTGCACTCCAAAACATTGACTAAAAAGTCTTCATTTTTTTTTTTTGGTATGTATGTATCCTGAAATGCAATTTAAAAATAACCTCTCTAACTTTTATCGAAAACAGTCTAAGTTCACATAGCAGCCACTTAACCATGCCTCCCATTAAGGCACCGCACCAGTTGAGCGTGGCCTTATGAGCCTCGTGCATTAGCTGCCATTGTTGGACTCTGAGCACAACTCCTCTTTCCTTGTGAAACTGACTGTATTTGTTTTTCTTCTCACTGGGAATCGTTTCAAACCAAGTTGCACTAACAGATACTAAGAGAAGTCAGTTTAGGAAAGCAGTTACCGCAAACTTGAAACTAGGCACGTACCAAGCCCTATTTACTTCAAATGAGTATTAAGAACATACGCATGTTTCTAAAAAGCAGTGCTTGTCTGTCATTGAACTTTGGGAACTGAGTTGGTGGATATATTCCTGGGAAATGTGAAGTTTCTTCTGCACTGAATATAAAAAGAAAAATAGTTGCTGTTATCTACATAGTGATGCCCAGGGCTGCGTCACTCTGAAGACCAAAGTTGGTTGACTGCATGTGACAGTGCCTGCACTAAGAAGTTGCTTTGTCTCTGGTAAGACCAGCAAAATGTCCAGTGCCTTAGCTCTCAGTCCTCTGGCTGGACCGGTGGGCATGTCACGGTCTTTTCCACCAGAAGATCTCTTGAGTTTGGCTTTTCTCAAGCACAGCATGGAGACCTCAAGCGCCTTGTTGAGTCCCTGCTACAGATAGGTTAAAAGTCAGCTGCAAAAGTCAGAAGAGTGCCAGTCTGCGGGGTTCAGTGTGTGGAAGCTCACGCTTCACCTTGCAGTTCAGACATAACCAGTGACCAATCCAGAGGACAGTTTAAGGGTGCAATGATGAAAGTATGGTCTTCTGAACCGGTGGGTCACAAAGAACAGCGTCATGGCAGAGCACATGAAGATTTAAGCTGGGCCTGAGCAGCAATTCCTTGCAATCTGCCTCACAATCTGTTTTGAGAATGGAGCAGCTGGGAAACGAGGTGGTCCCTGCTGCAAAACCAGTTTCCATTAGCTTCCCTTCAAGATGAGGAGTGGTTTGGCGGGGGAGAGTGAAGTTAGTGCCTTGTGGATAAGGGACAAAGGTGCGGCGAAGTGGGTGGGGAGAAGCAGTTGGGTGAAAAGCAAAGCAGCTGTAGGGGTTGGATGATGTACTAGAAGAAAGAACAAATCATATGGACTGATTTGTCTTTGTTATTTTGCCTTCTGGGCAGAGTATGCTATGGATTGGGACACCAGGATAATAAATGCTTGATAAATATAGAGCATTTGGTAGGACTTCCTTCTGACTTGGTTATGTCAGTGTCAACTTACACAGGAGATTGGTTTATTTGTAGTCTCTGCAGGACAGGAACAAAAATGAATACCCACCTCATTAATCCTTTTTAAAGTAATATGTGAATGGGCTAAACAAACTTGTAGGGTTCTATTTCTTAATAAACAAGGAAGTCATTATGAAAAGTTTATCAGCTTTATGTTGGTTAATCATCTCCATTGTTTCACTCCGATTGCATAGTCTGCAAGAATAAATTAAACTAAATGAGCCTTTATGAAAGTCCTTTTTAACAATGTTTCTGTTTAGAATTTCCCCACCAGCTCCGTAAAGCTCTTTACATTTCCAGGTTCTCAGACTGATCTTCCAGCATCTATTGTGTTTGCCTAAATGTAGAGATAAAAAGGAAAACCTAGTTCTCTTAGATACGCCCTCTGGGACTAATTACACTCATTTGACTATACTAGCAGTTAGATCTGAATTATAGTCATGAATAAGTTAGATCTTAATTAAAGTCATGTTTGGGTGCAAAAGGCAATGTCATACATGCAAAGAAGCTGCTTTGTAATATGCAGAAATTAGTGTTAATAATAATTTGTGTATGAGATTTGGATTTCAATTTATTCTTCATATTGCTCTCTCTGGTGTTTTACCCATATAATAGTACATCCTGCTCCTGTTTCCATGTTTGAGTACTCTCAAAGTAATAAAAGGTAAAACATTGCTAAACCAAAAAAAAAAGACCCATTCAACTCACATCAATATTTAAGGAGCTTTGTAATTGTTAAGGCCTTATCGGGTGTTTGACAGTGTCTCACTTCTATTTGGAATATGCTGAAAAAATAGCAATATTGTAGTGTGATATAATTACTTTCTTCTAAAGGCTATCAGAGTTTCCCAGGAGGACAACCTAGTCCCATGTTTTTTCCTGTTCTGGTCTGTGCTGATGTCTCGTATAAACTTACCAATACCCCATAAGTATATGTACGTACATAAATAATAATAATACAGCATACTTTAAAATACGGTTGCATTTGGGTAACCATCAGCCCTTGCTTTGCTTTGGACAATGGTATAAAGCTGCTTGGGGAAATATCTACTACACGCAGGAGACAAAGACGACTCTAAAGCATGGAGGGCTGGTGTAAGGCAAGTAGACTACACAGGGCTCAAAGGTCAACATGGAAATACCATCTAGACCACAGGATGTCTATGTGGAGTAACTAAACAACTCCAGAACAGCAGCTGTGGCTGGTAAGTGACTTTATTTCTTCGTTGTCTGTTTGTCTGGCTGCATGGTAATCTAGGTCTTGAAAAGCAAAGTGTCACTCCTGTTTAGCGTGAGCATGGAGCCTGAACCACAATGTGGAAGCTTGGCAGACTTCCTTCTTATAACATGTTTTCTGCCAAATGCTGTGTCTGAATATATTTGGTGACAAAGGATCTTCTACATTTTCTGTGACCGTTTTGTCATTCCTTTTTATTTCTGAACAAAGTGTTCTGTGGAAGTCAAAGTACTTTCTTTTGATATCCTTTAAGGAACGTGTTGTTCTTGAAAGAAGATGCTATCTTTTCCTAATGCCAAGCAACTTCTTTTTTGACACCTTGATCCATTAATTTAAAAAAATGAGGAGTTGAAGAGACAGAAAACTTAAAATAAAAATAAGCCTTTTTGATATCATCCTGATTGAACTATTTTTGCCTTAATCTGAGATTACTTTTTGCCCCAACAATTCTGCTCTTTGCATTAGATATGCTATGTGTGCTAAGAACAATCCAGGCAGGCAGGATGTACTTGGTGACAGAGGAGGACAGAGGCGCAACATGAATTTCATATCAGTTTCACTGCTCAAGGCCGATGATCGAGTCTGGCTTTCCACTGAATAGCACTGAAGATCCTGGGTTTGGCCCTTGCAAGTATGGTGTCCAGAGGGTGTGGATCTCTGCAGGTCATCTTAGAAGGCAGTCCACAGAGTTGCACTTGGATGGAGGTCAGGTCATGGTGTATATTTAACTCTGCAGCCATCACATCACTGCCAATGCTGTGCTCATGGACACTGCAACTGTGTGGGTAGAAGTTGCTCTGTACTACTCACTGTGCTTTTAATGGTGATTTGAAACCACTTAGTGGCCAAAACAGTTAGAGCAAGGGTGTGTAAGACAATCTATTTTAGGAGGAGTTGTTTACACTACAGGTAGGTGATGGCATATGAACAGGGCATACTGTGATGGATTTAAATTGCAGTAAGGGGAAATCATAGAATGGTTTAGGTTGGAAGGGACCTTAAAGATCAGCTAGTTCCAAACCCCTGCCATGGGCAGGGATACCTCCCACCAGACCAGGTTATTCAAAACCCCATCCAGCCTGGCCTTGAATGCTTCCAGGGATGGGGCCTCAACAACTTCTCTGGGCAACCTGTTCCAGTGCCTCACCACCCTTAAAGTGAAAAATTTCTGCCTAATATCTAATCTAAATCTACCCTTGTCCAGCTTGAAGCCATTTACCCTCATCCTACCACTGCATGCCCTTGTCAAAAGTCCCTCTCCAGCTTTCTCCTAGGTCCCCTTCAGATACTTAGAAGGCTGCTATAAGGTCTCCCTGGAGCCTTCTCTTCTCCAGGCTGAACAACCCCACCTCTCTCTGCCTGTCTTCATAGGAGATGTGCTCCAGCACTCTGATCATTTTCCTGGGTCTCCTCTGGACTTGTTCCAACAGGTTTGTGCCTGTCTTCTGCTAAGGACTCCAAAGCTGGACACAGTACTCCAGGTGGGATCTCAGGTAGAGCAGAGCAAAGGGGCAGAGTCACCTCCCTCGACCTGCTGGCTATCCTTTTTATGTAGCCCAGGATTCAGTTGGCCTTCTGGGCTGTGAGCACACGTTGCCAGCTTGTGTTGAGCTTCTCGTCAACCAACACCCCCAAGTCCTTCTCCTCAGGTCTGCTCTCAATCCATTCTTTACCCAGCCTGTATTTGTGCTTGGGATTGTCGCGACCCATGTGCAGGATCTTGCACTTGGCCTTGTTGAACTTCGTGAGGTTTTCATGGGCCCACCTCTCCAGCCTGTCCAGGTCCCTCTGGATGGCATCCCTTCCCTCCAGAGTGTTGACCATGCCACAGAGCTTAGTATTTTTGGCAAACTTGCTGAGGATGCACTCAATCCCACTGTGTATGTCACCAACAAAGACGTTGAGCAGCGCTGGTCCCAGTACCGACCCCTGAGGAATGCCACTCATCACTGGTTTCCACTTGGACATCGAGCCATTGACCGCAACCCTTTGAGTGCAACTATCCAGCCAGTTCCTTATCCACCAAGTGGTCCATCCATCAAATCTACGTGTCTCCAATTTAGAGACAAGGATGTCATGCAGGACAGTGTCAAATGCTTTGCATAAGTCCAGGTAGATGACGTCTGTTGCTTTCTGGTTATCTACCAACACTGTAACCCCATTATAGGAGGTCACCAAATTTGTCAGGCATGACTTGCCCTCGGTGAAGCCATGTTGGCTGTTACCAATTGCCTCCTCTTTTTCCATGTGTTTTAGCAGAGTTTCCAGGAGGATCTGCTCCATGATCTTGCCAGGCACAAAGGTGAGACTGACTGGCCTGTAGTTCCCCAGGTCCTCCTTTTTTTCCCTTTTTTAGAAATGGGGTTTACGTTTGCCCTTTTTCAGTAACTGGGAACTTCACCAGACTGCCAGAACTTTTCAAGTATAATGGAAAGCGACTTAGCAACTTTATCTGCCAGTTCCCTTCGGACCTGCTGATGATTTCATCAGGTCCCATGGGCTTGTGTACCTTCAGGTGCTTTAGATGGTCTTGTACTTGATCTTCACCTAAAGTGGGTGGTTCTTCATTCTCACAGCCCCTGCCTTTGCCTTCTGTGACTTGAGCAGTGTGGTTAGAGCCTTTGTCAGTGAAGACTGAGGCAAAAAAGTCATTGTGTCTAAACTTTAGTCTAAACTAAAGAGTTGAGACAAACTTTCCAATAGTTAAGCGCTGGAGTTGTCTATCCATAGAACTTATTAAATTCTGTTTCCTAAAGATTTTAAGAACAAGCAAGTCAAATAAGGTATGATTTTGGTTAAGCAGATCAGTGATTGGCTTAGAAGATAGATTAGAGAACTTCCTGAGGTCATGATGCTCAGTTAAATCATTCAAGGAAATTACCCACAAGATACTAAGGGTAGCTCTTTACACAGGTTTGGATTTAAGAAGTAAAATATTTTAGGAAAGCAGTAGATAACAATATGGAAAGTAATTACACAAATGCTTTCCTTCTGTTACCATATTCACTCCTGGTCCTTTCACTGCTGAAAAAACATCAAAGAGTTGTAAGGAAACACAGCGGCAATTGTCCAGGCACAGAGAGATTTTCAAATCCTGTTGAAATTTTAGGACTTGATCAAAGAGATTGTAATGAAAACCCAAAGTATATAACTAAGGAAATATTTAAAGGGATAATTTGTATCTTTCTTTTAACCCTTTATTGTTACTTCAGAAATGAAGATAACTTGGTAAAGTGAAGGAGGAAATTGTGAAAATTTATATGAAAATACATGTTACTTTTTTTTCACTGCCTCTTTTTAACCTGTGAGATTCGCTGCTTCTGGACACTATCGCTGAGGTACTGAATTTGTCTGGAGAGGATTCCACTCGGGTGAATGTCCTACACTAGCTGGGATAAAGTAAGGTATTAAAGATCTAAGCCCTTCTGCTTCAAGACGTTAATCAATCTTAAGTGCCTTGCTTTTGGAAGAAACATTCTCTGTGGGAACATTACTGTGTGACTGTCTATGAGGATTTGAAGGACCTGTTGTTGGTACCTGTCAGAGACAAGACATTGGGCATAACCGATTTATTGCCTGATTCAGCCAACTAATTTCCACTGTAGGAATTATTATCCAGTAAAACACAGAGCAGAGCAAAGTGCTGCTGCTTTTCTTTTATCTTAGGCATTGCTTCTTTTCTTCTAGGAGAAAAGTAATAATTGCAACCGGGGGACTTGAATTACAAATACAGGTAACATTCCTGTAAGTGAATGACTTATTGTCTAAGAACTACTTAAATGTATAAAATCTCCATAATTTAGAAATTAATTACAGGGCATGGGTGCTCTAAGATGCAAAAGGAGTCCTGAGTATTTGCATGGTTGCATCGTGCTGTGAGGGAAGTGCTGTTGACCCTCCTTCTCGTCCTTGTGTATGATGACGTTTACTGTCACACAGTCAGTATCAGTAATATATTTATTCTTATTTAGCTAGATATGTCTGTGGTTCAAGGTGCTTTGTTCCTGTTGGCAAAGGCAGAAGCACTGTAATTCCCATTCATGTGAATAAACCCAAAACACAACTCGGGGCTGATATAATTAGAACACATTTATGCTTGTTTTCCAGCCTTGGTCTGCTGAACAGCAATTACTTTGAAAGATAGGTCCTATGCCTGATTTTTTAAATTTTTTTTAATTTCTCTTTCCCAATGTTCCTTTTATTCAGCCATGGAGTTGCAGCAGAAAGATGGAGGGAGCTGAGAGGTACATGGTGCTTTGTGTATTTCTCAGTGAAATGAAAAAAAATACAATGTACCTGATACAATAATCTTCAAGTATACAAAGACAGCTGCAAAGAGTAAAGGGCTGAGATGGAAAAAATTCTCTATGAAAGAAGACTAGAAATAATGGGCATATATCTCACCAAGAAAAATCGAGATTGGATATTAGAAAAACTCATATTTAGTACAAAATGACACATCTTGAGGAAGACATGGGCTTCTGTCACTGAAAGTCTTTAAAACAGGTCAGACTAACTGGTTGGGAAATGCTTATGAGTACTTGATCCTGCTCGGCGCAGAGCAATGGACAAGGTGGCCCCTCACAGTCTCCTCCAGTTTTCATTAGTTGATGTACAGCTTTGTTGCATTGTGTTTCAAACCACGTATGCACAATACTGTTAAAATGTAGTTACACAGCTACGACAGGGATGGAAGCAGTGTAAGTATATGCCACCAAGATACAGTTTCTCCTGTGGAAACGCCAGCCTCTACCAAACACTGTCAAACAGCAGAGCTTGCAGCGGAGCAGGAGGTGACTCTTAACTAATTATAACAGCGATGACTACAGGGTTCACACACAAACAAGCATACCACATGCCATCTGCTTCATTGATGAAGGTATAAATGCTTCACGCTGGTACTGAGCTTTCATCTGAGGATCTCAAAGTATTTTACAATGTGGAAATAGAAAGTGACATTATCCTAATTGCACAGTTAGATGAGTGGGTTTACCACCTTCCTTAATTGCATGCCGATATTGTAGCCTGGCATCTTCCTGAAGAGGTATTCCTTATTTAGGGCTTGTCCATGTGTGAAGGTTGTTTTGCTTAACCCTTTCAGGGATATTTGGAGGTAAATTTGTTTTGTTGTGCCACAGGCCATATACGCTTGTGTGTGTATAAACACCTATTTATTTTATTAGCAGCAATGCTTTACGTAGTGGATGTGATGTAGTTTTGCTGTTGTGAGTTATCTTCTTTATAGAAGAACGTGTGCATCCAATATACCTGGTTTTGTATGTCTGCACCACTAGCAGTGTCACTGAACTGACATATTTACATTGATGTGGGTTAGTTTATGCTCTCAAGAATGAGTTTTGCTCCCAGCCAATAATACCCGGAGATACTTATATGAATAATTCTGCGTATAGCACCACCATTACCAAACTAGTGTTTTTTCACTCCTTTTGCATTGAAGCAAATGGCTGGCGATGATAAGAATGGAGAAACGGGCCTTCTCCTTTGCAGCATGATTTCTACCAGCACAGATGTAGTATATTTGGGAATACTCACGTGTGCATCTTCTTCCTGCCCCAAATATTTATCTAAACAATTTCCTAGCCATTTCACTGTACATTTAGGACTCTAACGTGGAGAGAAGTAACCCTTTTACTGGGCGTTGAATAAACACGTAGCAGAGATGGTATGACTGAATATGTGTCAGTGATGAACTCGTATCCACTCCAGTTCCTTTTTCAATACCTGTCTAAGCCAAAGTGCACATAAGATATCAGAAAGCTGCATGGAGGCCACATAAATCTGTGTTTGGACCCTAATAATGCCCTCCAAAACTTCCTTTCAGCAAGTCATTTCTCTTGCTGCTCTCATTTCTTAAATCCACTCTGCAGGTGAGATAAGAGGATTCTTTTTGCCGTTAAATTATGGCAGTTACAAGTAATCTTTGCCATCTCTGTATGTATGGGGCTTTTTGTTGTTTTGTGGGGGTTTTTTTTGTCTTTATTTTTTCTTCCCCAAGGAAAGCAAGTATTTTGTGCTCATGGAAAAACGGTAGATTAGCTGCACCAGAACACAAAGTGAAGTTAACCTGAGGCAAAGCGCAGCTGAACAGCAGCAATACCAACTTCCCCTCAGCTCCGGTGCCAAACGTCTCAAATGATAAAGCTTCAGGGGCCATTAAGAGGAAACCAAGTGTCCTTTTTAAATTTTCCTTTTTTTTATTAAAAACAGTAAATATAGCTGAACATCTGATAGTAAATAATTTCCCCTCACCCCTCTGCAGATAAAGGAAGGATGTGAAGGGCAGCAGGTACTTGCTCTCAGAAGAAACAATTTCGAGATGGTTTGAGGCAGCAGCTGCACTTGTGATCAGACAGGTCAGTGACATTAATATTGTTTCAATGCATATTTAAAGACTCTCTGGCTCAGGACATGCACATTCTTATTCTAGTTGGCATCTTTTATGTGACTGGAGAGGCCCACAACCTTCTCCACAGACAAAGATGCTTCCTCCTTTGTTTTTGACTATGGAGAGGATTTGGAAGATGCTCGGACAAATTATTTTGTGGTGGATTTTAACTGCAAAACACCAGCTAGGCACAAACTTAAGTCAGGCTCAGCAAGTACATGAATCTGTATAGAACAAAGAGAATATCTTAGGAGACAGACGCCTTTTAGAGAAGGGCAATAATGGTGGCAGCGTGTACTTTTTCTTCTTTGTTTTGGTAGTGTAGGTAGAGACACTTGGGGACACAGCAGAGAGACGGTCAGATCACATCTGCCTGGTTTAGATCAAAGGCTACAGGGTAGTCTGGGAACAGCGTCCCTGTTACAGCTGTTCTGCTTGTATGGATGCCAGAGAAATATGAGCGGTAATTAGGCTGTTCAGTTGGACACCTTTGTTTATAGCCCACGCTCTGCATTGAACAGAGAGAAGCTGCTGAGACATCTCCAGCAAGTGTCAATTACTAAGCTAAGTGGGCAGGGCCACATAGCTATTTTCTCAGGCCATCTGTGTTGCTCATCTTTGTCTTATTAAACAAGTCTTTGCCTTATTAAACTTTTGTGACTTGCTAAAAATTTGGAAAAGAACTGAAGTTTTCCAATTCAAGAGGCTTATTTTTTCCTTCCTCAGGAGAGTGGTATTTTGACTGTGGTGGGAGTATTTGGGTTTGTCTTGGGCTTGTAGGGTGGCAGGGGTGGGTAAAGGAGCCTGTCTATGTCCGGGGCTAAGCAGCAGTGCCGGTAACTCTCTAATGACCACCCTTCTCCCGGTGCTTGGGGGTGTATAGAAGGGATGTACGTGCTTGTTCAGATGAAATGGGAACTTCTCTTTGAAGTTTGTCTCTGAACTCTGCCAGTGTCAAGGTTTTTCCCTGCTGGGGCAGGGACAGTGTGGCTCTGCTAGAGGCTTGCTAGGGAATTCGAACTTGAACGAGGACTGTTGAAGCTGGCATGTTGTCCCAAGAGGCTGCATCTTATGTTGATCATAAATCTGAGGAAGAGCAGAGTGGACATTTTGGTCTCCTTCCAGGACTTGTAGGTAGGAGGATTTTTGACTTGGCCCAGCAGTTGTCTTGCCAATAATGAAAATGAGAGGTGGCCAGCATAAGAGTTAGGGGGTGTGAAAGAGTTATCCTCTACTTTATGACAGAGCTAAGAGGGAGAATGGGTGGTCACAGAATCACTCATTCAGAATAAAAGTAGAGACAAGGATGGCAGAACTTAAAGAATGATGAAGGGAAGATGAGAGACATCTCCAAGGGTATGCAGTAACAGCCTAAGGGAAGTGAAGCAGTTTCTTACTTTTAGTTGTTTGACCCCAGGGAGATTTTTACATATTGTTTATTTGTAGGGCTGTTGATAGACACAAGGCTGAAAATGAAGACTCTGAGTTTGTCCCCCTGGAGACAGGAAACAATCACTGCAATCATTCACATTTCAAGCAAAGCAGGAGTTGTGCTTTTGATGCCCACTCAAGGGAAGCTGCCAGTCAGAAGCACAGGGAAACTGTTCCCCTATCGGTCTGGAGCACATCATGAGATTGCATTGCAAAATAACCATGAAAATGTTAATTTTAAAGTATGTACTGTGCTGTGGGAAGAGCAAGTGGGAAATGATGATACATGAGCAGCACTGATCAAACATCAGCATGTGCTGTGATTGCCAAGGGCTCAGGCAGATCTCTTTACTGCTTGGGAAAGTTTCTCTGCCTCCCTAAGAATCACATGAGAGGCTTTCCCGTTAGGCAAAAATAATACTGCAGGAACTTGTGAAGTGTTCATTAAGTACAGTAAGCGCAGGAACTTTGTAAGCGACTGAGTGTCACTTTGATGGATAGACTACAGTAGGTTACACTCAATAAATCCCCATGATCTCTATGTGCATTGTCATTCAAAATGAATTATTAGTCCTCGCTAAAGAGCTACTGAAAGCCTAAGAGGTCTGCACGTTTTGCACTGTCATGTTCTGGGTTACTGGGCCATGTAACTGGTGCCACGCAAGTCAGTGAGGGCATGGGGAATTAGAAAGCTTATTGGGCCCTCACAGGAGTGGAGCTGGGTCAGATGCACTGGAAATGCTCTCCCTGTATATGGGATCCTGGGAGAGCTGGACGGCTGGGAGTAGTATCTGATCTCTAGGGCTTCCTAAGGTGTCCTCAAACACTAGGAAGTTTTTAGACCAAAGTACAGTCATTTTTAACATGTGCAAAGGGAAGAGGGAGAAATAGAGAGAAATGAAATTATTTGAAAAAATGAAGGATTGAAAATGCTATGCGATTAAGGCAGAGCCCAGTTCAAATTTGTAAAATTCACTTGAATTTCACCATATTAAAGCTTAGGCACAATTAAAAAGGACTTTGAAGAACTGGGGGATTCTTTAGCGGATGTGAAAGGGTAGGAGGATAACAAGGCAAATCTGCCATCTGCATTCATTTTTAAGTAGAACTGAACTTCGTTAGCTTGGCGATCTCTGAGAACGAAGCTAACTTCATTCAGCGGTCAACCAAGATATTGGGAGTCCTGTATGATCTCATTTAAACTTTGCCATTAGATTCCATGCTTCCTCTGTGCCCGTGGGCATGACTAGGATACAAATAGGCTTACTAATTTTCTAATTGCTCTCATTGGACCATGGATGGAAAGCAAGCGGGACAGGCATGGGTGCAGTATTCCAGGGCCAGAACGAGACATTTGTTGATCATATCACAGCATATAAAAGCATACAGTATTGAAAAATCTAGCCATCTAATTTCCTGGAATCAGTACTAATTAAAAAGCAAATTGGAGCGGGTAGCAGCTGAAGAATATCCAACTATTTCTATGATCATAAATGCTTGCAGTAAAGGACAGATGAGTAAATGTTGCGTTTAAATTGGCAAACATTTATTGTACAGCTTCAAGGCTGCTGAGAAAAGGAAATTCAACTTTTTCTTTTTTAAAACAAAGACATATTTATTATTCTTCCTACTATTTAGTACACAAGAGCTTTAATAGATACAATACAAGAACCAGGTCCAAAATAAACCTACAAAGACCAGGTGGTATAACATGAATATCTGATTGTGATATTTTAGTTCACTGTATTGCCCTCCTTGCTCCATTCTCCAATGTCTATAGGCAGTGGCCCTGCCAAGTGGCTGTGTTTAGATTGGGATCAGCACAAAGTGTGGCAGGAGGACTCTTGGCTGAGAGGAGGCTGGGTTTCTGTCTCCAATGCTGTGTGTGGTATCAGAGGTTTGGGGAGGAGTGGAGTGGAAACCCTGAGTTAGAAGAAACGTGTAGATATCGTGGAACATACCTATTCTGAAATCTGTGCTTTTCTGGTATCACCACCTGCTTTGGTTGATGCTAAAACTGTGTGGAGAAGTATTACCCACCTCTTAATATTTGTGTCTCTGCTGGGGTGAACAGTGATGGACAGTGTGCACTAGAATAACTATTTAATCTGGATTTTTGACTAAGGCTATGTAGAACTGGTTATGTTGTCTTCCTTAATCTGCTTCATATTATTTTTAGGTTGTGACTGTGAAAAAGCTAGCAATTTGCCAGAGTCAATTTTCAAGAAAAGCCAGTGACAGAGTAAGAATTTCTGCCAATCTTCTTAACTTGCCCTGAGAGCCTACAGTTTCTCAGTGGCAAAAGCATGATATTGAGGAAACAAAATGGCAGCTATCAAAGCATGCTCTTAACAGAAATATTCTGCTAGCTTTTGTCACTTCTTGTTTCACACAGAAATGCCCAGATTTAGAAGGCATGACTTGGGTGCAGTCCTATACTTTACACTGTCAATCTTGCCCCCCTGCACCCTCGATCGCTTGTCCCAGTCACTGACTTTGTGAAAAGTATTTTTCTGTTGGTGGGTCTCTTGGCTTGGTTCTTCCACTGGTACTGCTGCTTCTTGCTCCTTATTGCTGAAGAGGTGGAGAACTGAAATGACCGATCGTTGTGTTTAGGTTCCTTCCTGAAGAAGGACCTTCCTTCTAGCTGTAACATGCAGATGGAAGAAATTGGAGGAGGAACGTGACCCTGCACTTTTTGCAGCTTTGTCCAAAAAGAGGGTGAGGGAGGGCTCTAGATTTCTTTCCTGAAAAACTCTTCTATTCATAGCCCTCTTGAGAAGAAAGGAGGAAAGAACAGAAAGGCGCTGACCCTACGAACATGATTAACTTGTCCCTGGAAAAGCAAGTTTGCCATAGTTTCAGAAGTACTTTCTCACCTTCTTGACTTACCAGGAGTTTGTGTAAGGTGTGCTGTCAACTGTAAGCAAAGTATAAATCTTCTGTGCCCCTAAATGTGCCCATAGGTAGTTGTTATGTGATTGGTATGCAGTACATGTTGAGGATCAGAAAAAAGGAATATGTGTATGAGAAATTATAGTTCTTCAGTATGATGTGGCAGTGTAGGGTCAGGTTTTGCCTTCTCTTACAGGCAAATCTTTACTGAATTCAATATGGGTTGATAAGCATTGTCGATGTTGGGAGTTGGCCTTGGCTGGGTATGACGCTGCAATAACTCTTCTGGCATAGTGATTTTGCCCTCTAGTAGCAACACGTGGCACAGGGGTCTGTGCTATAAGGATTCCTGCACAGTGGACATGCTGGTCTTGGAAAAGCTTGCTTGGTAACTCAGGACTTGCTTCTCTAGTTACTATGGCTTCTGCAAGTTTGCCTGCAGTGTGCACAGGCTTCATGCTCAAAACATAAAAAAATGTGTGCTGTTTTACTTTATTCCAATTATTTTCAATGCTGTGGAAATGAGATGCTTAGAAATAAATAAGCTGGCCATTAATGCTGTTTTTCTTTGGTTTTAATGGCTTGTACTAATTAACTGGGTCCTGTCTAGTTTCACTTGAGTGGGAGTGACATGGGGACAAAGATCACAGGATGCATTTACATTACTCTGTTTCATTAAACAGAAAAAGATTCTGTTTAGCAAGAGACACCTTCGAGGAAAACAATGCCAGAGGAAACAAAACTATTTCAGAACAGGGCTTCAATACAGTAGTCTAATTAAGATGGTTATCTGCTGGTAAACAAACATAGCTGACTTCTGTACAGTGGACAGGGGACTTTAAGGAGAAAATGTATTGATTGAGTCTGGAAGAAGAGCTACAGCTCAACAATGCACCAGATAAACACATATGCCTCCTCTGTCTCTTTCTTTCACTTTGAACAGATCTGATTGTGTTGAGGAAACTTTTTTTTTTCTCATTTGTGGTTTTCTTCTTTTTTTTTTTTTCTATCAGGCTTTTCTGTGAAAGACTTTGCAGAGATGAATTGGTAACATGGGTCAGCCAATTCAGCTCTTCAGTGAATCACTTTGTTTAATTCCTTATTCTTTGATTCTGTCAGCTTTGAAAACACACTGTTGGTGCCGCCTTGGTTGAAATTTGTCTGCAAATCCCTGCTGTATGAGTTAAGGCTTGTGCAGATGGTGGCAGTGCTGATCAAAATGACACTAAAGAGATGTTTTCTCTTTTCTAAAGCCAAGCAAGAACACTTTAAACAAGAAGCGGGCAGCTATTATGATTTTGGTGGCATTTATTGCTGCTCTGCAAAAAGGTATAAAAGCCCTTTGGCTGCATCTTCCACTTGTCTAATTTGAAAAAAAAAGAAGTAAAACCTCCCCAGAAACTGGTGGGTATAACTGTTGCCTTGCTTCAAAATCTCATAGAAATCATAACTTTATGAAGGGACAGATGCTTTAGTTTTGGTGTGAAGCCCTTTTTGGACCAGAGACTCTCAGGAGCGTGAGGACTGAGGAGGCTTCACCGAGCGCTATCATAGTCTGAACGAGCAGTGCCCAGGCAATCCTGAGGAAAGGCTGGACAAGTATGTTGCAGAGGGCATCTACTGAAACCAGCTTGGTGCTGTGCACTGGGAAACTGTCCCTGGGGGGCTTCATTTCTCTTGGGTAAGTACATTGCCTGTTCTGTTGTAAATGAACAAAACATCCCACCCATCTTTTTCTCATTTTTGGAATAAACTGTAGATATTTCTGCATCATTCATGTAGAGGTATCCAAGCTAGCTCTAAAGGTGAGGTAGACTACAAAGAAACAGGGCAGTAGGGTAAAAAGCGATAAATCTTTGTTTAACCAGGTCTGTCTTTACCCATAGTTTGTGTTATTGCCTTGTAAGTTATGGAGCAAGTCATCTGGGAAGCTGCAGGAAATACCTCTGGTTTGTGAGCACAGGTAAGGCAGGGAATTGAGTTATGCTCAAGTCATGAAGAGGGTAACATCAACCACCCCCACCTTCTACTACTCTGATTTCCATAAGTTTCTTGCAACTGACACCTCGAACCTGAAGCTATTTCAATGAGATGTGTGAGACAAAGCTGAATGGCATTTCTGTGTGAGAAATGCGTGTCTCAATGGTTTGGCCCAAATATCCGGCCAAGGTGTGGGGAATGCCATGTTGTTTAATTGACCACTCACAGGCCATAAATAATAGGTAGTCAAGGAGGTAGCTGAAGTGACTAGCCCACAGACAGAATCCATATGTTGAAATATGTTTGCATTAATTTTTTGCCAAAGAGCCTTGAACAATGAGCAGATTAGTAAAAATCAAAGTCCTTTGTGAATAATTTATGAACAGGAACAAAACGAGGTAAGTTATGATGTGAAAATAGTTCTCCTAGCTGTACTCGGTGGCCTGTAGAATTCAATCAATGCCTAATATTTTACAGCTTTTTAAAAAAAGGTAATTTAAATGAATTCAGTTCATCTGGCAGAGTGGACACAGTCAAAGAGACCATATCGTTGAGGAAATGCCATGCAATAGCCAGACAAAGGGATATAGCTGGTGTATGTAAAGTGCTCTTTGATTATGCCTTTTTGTGTATATGGTATCTCTTTTCTGCAGAGGCTTTTGGATAACATCCAGCAAGCATACGGGAATGCCACAGGGACAATAATTGGGACTAGAGTGGCAGATCAGACTTTATGAGCAAGAGGTACAGACACAAACTTGACCATTATCTGGCAGAGAAACCTGAAGCGTCCGAAGTTTGAAGACAGCTGTTTAAAAACATGGCTGAGAATTGGCAGTGGGGAGGGAATACAGGACTGCCAGCTAAAAAGGGCTTAAAAGATGCGATTTTGAGGACATTTGTTAAACAGGCATTTTTCCCCGAAGCAGCCATCCCAGTGGATTTGGAGAAAGGCAACTCATAAAATTATGTCCCTTGGTATGGACAAGCGGAGAGGAATTACCGCTCTGATTTTCTTCCAGAGCTGCCTCTAGCAGCTTTTTCTCCTCCCTGCTGCTTCAGCTCAGGCTGCACGTGCCTCCGGTCCGTGTGCCAAGCGCCCTGCCAGCCTCACGTTGACTCTCCCTCTGCTTGTCATGAGCGCTGACCTCTAGCACTGGCATTAAAGAAACTTGTCCTGCAGCTAGGATCATTAGGTTGCTTTAAGCATGAAGTGGCCAAAATACATTGCAGAGCACAGGGTGATTGGTAAGCATGTTACAGACACAGGGAATATCCACTCTGAGTTTCTAAGGGCCAGCGGTTTTTAAAAGGCTTACAAACCAGCTCTTGTTAAGGACTCTTTCAGCATTTTCTCGGCAGAGATGAAGTTGTCTCTAAAGTACTGCAATCTACTACGTGAACGCAATGAGCAATTTACTAATGCTACTTGAAAAACTTGTGTGAATCTCTTCCTTTGCTTTCCAGGCTTCGCCATGCAGAGCTTTTTTTGAAGTTTCTTCTCTTCTCACTCCATAGCTTGACAATCTGCGTTCTCCTTCCCAAACCAAGCTGCTCCATACATGAGACCTTTTTGTGCTGGACTGTGCTGGGCATGGCATGGATGTCAGGTAGGCCCTTTGTACAGGCGATGCAACATTGCTGCACACTCGATCTGAAAGCATTTTTTGCAAACAGTATCTTCGGGCATTTTAGCGTTTCGGTGCTTGATAACAATTTAAAATTGACCTGAACATCTCCTAGCCCTTTTCGTTTTTCCATCAAATGGCAACCATTCAGTGCTTCAGGCCTTGAAACCTCCTTCTTCTCTTTGGAGTATTGGGGGGGCACTGAAAAACCCATTTTCCTTTAGCTGAAAGGCATGCAATCCCAGCCTCTCAGTCCACCTCATGGGCAGAGCTGGGCCGTGAGTTTACTCTCTAGCGGCACATGTGAGTGCAGCAGACCAGTTTGATGGCACTGGGTGAGAGCATGGCCAGTTTAATGTGGTCACCTGGCATCAGCAGGAGGCCAGAAACTGTGTGCTGGTCACAGGTTTGTAATGCCATTCCAATGAGAGAAGGGATGGAATGAAAGAGCTGTTTCTGAAAACAAAACCAGAGGCTTCCTCAAGCTCTGTTTAAGCAATAACATGCAACTCCATGACTGCTAAGCCTCACTGGAAATTTTGAGAAAAGACAGTTTTAGAAGGAGTAAGCATTCACTTTCATGTTTAGGAAAAAGCATATTGTAAATGTTTCTCTTTCATGTTCCCTCAGAGCTTTAGCTTTTACCCATTGCCAGAAGTTGGTCTTGCCACTCTAACCCTTTATTGATAGTGAAGTGCCACTGTACTATGCTGATTTGTCTCATCACTCATGACAGCAATGAACAGCTCAGTTAATGTGCTGTGACACAGTAACCTCTGCACGCGGAAGACCACAGTCCTGCTCTAAAGCAAACCCCCCAGAACTGGTACGCCCAGTGCTCTCTGCTCCAGGAAAGCAGCTCTGTCCAGAAGGGTCACAAATTATGCGTAACATTTTGCAGACTTGTGTCTGTATCTCTTTGGGGAAATCACATTCTTCCTCAAGCCTCCAAGAGAGTTGCACATACATAAAAGGAAGAGAAAATGCTAAAACCATACAGGGCCACCTTTTAATATTTCACTAAACATACCATGCACTTTCAAGTCTGCTCTGCTCCGGGCTATATTGCTCTGGCACTGTGATGAAAAGCAGTTTCTTTGATTCATCATCAGCCTTCTTTTCAATGATACCTGAGTAACATTAATTCACAGTAGAACAAATCAGTATGAATCCAGGAGCAAGTCCTTCTGAATGGCTTCAGCATCTACTTTCTTAAAAGAAGCCTCCTGAAAACATAGACATCTAACTTACCTCTTAACTCAGTGCCAGTTACTCTGACAACGCTTGTCAGAGTTCAGCTGCTTTGGGAACAGGCACCAACAGTTTGAAAGCTGTTGAGATACATTGGCCTCCTTTACTGATCTTCTACGGACTCCTGACACCAGGACTAGACATGCATTTATTGTCCATCTCAGTCTGAAAGAAAAATATATAGACTGCAGCACAATGTTGCCCATCTGTGTGCCCTTTTTCATCACATTACATTGTCCTCTTTGGAAAGAAGGAGAAACAGTCAGCTGTGACAATGGCGTTTACACATGTTGACTTGCTAAAGTAAGTGTGTATATATATAGTTATTTAAGGAAGACCAAAGGTGATATGCTTCAGGAAGAGAGGCACATGACTGAATCGTGGTGTAAAAGGCAGGCTGGAAATGAAATACCGGCATGCGTGCAAGAGAAAGCAAAAAAAGTGCTATTTTCAAGTTTGTAACCCTCAAGTTGGCAGTGTGAATTGCACTGGGTGCCTGAAAAGGCAGTTCTGTCTGGTCTGGAGTGCGGTGAGGCGAACCATGCAGGAGCTGCTGCATGTTTCATTCGTATCTGTGTGCCTGAAAAGACCTTAGATTTAATCAAATGCTTGTCTTCTAGTCACTTGCTGCACACATGAAATAAGCCGAAAGGGATTTTACCGTGGTGTTGAACAGGGGTTAAAATCAGGCTCACAGAGCTGCCTCTGATCTATCCTGTTGTGGTGGTCTGGTTCAGAGAGGTCCTGCTCTAGGAGCTGGACCCCAGTTTTGGAACACCCCTGATTTGGGGTGGAGACAGAAGGGGGTCAGGTTTTGGCTGGGCTCTCTCTGTCCTCCTGGCAGTGGGTGGAGAGAAGTGCATGTGCAGCAGACCAAACCCAGAGCAAAGGTGTGACAGTCTGCTGGCCTCTGGGATGTCATGGGCTTACAATAATTTTGTGGACCTCAGTGGAAATCCTGTGCTGCTCCCAAAGCCTGGGAAAAGGGAGGGGAGATTGGAGTGAGGGATAAACACTTAAAGATAAGGGATGGGACTAGCTCCTCCAGACCTTGTTGGGAACTGCAGTCTCCATGTGAATGATGCCAGTGGATCAAATTAGAAACAAAGAATTAAAAAATTGATCACTACCCTCCATGTTTTTACAGAAGAGGGGTGAGAAAGGAATGGCTGGCATCTGGAGGGAAGGACAAGGATAAGGTTTAGTTGATCACAGAGGCTGTGAGATCTTGCTATAGCCATCACAGCGCTACCTCAGGGATGAGTGAGGGAGATATGAGCTCTCCAGCTGTGCTAGTCAGTAATATTTTTTTTTATTTCCCCTCCTCCTTCGTCCTTGAGTGCCCCATGAAAATTTCAGAATCAGTCTGGTTGAAACAGTGTGTGAGAGAATAGCTTGATCTGATTTCAGCTACACAAAGACAGAGCAGTGAGCATGTGTGCTATAGGGAGTGTGTGTGTGTGTTATCTGGGGAAATGGGGAAAAAAAACCCCTAATGTTTGCAAGGGGAGAGGTAGATATGACTACTTGATTCAGTGCATTTCATGTGGCAGAGTTATTGGTACCTATTGGTCTTTGTTTCTGATTTCTCTTCAGTCAGAGGTGTTTGGGGCTGGCAAGTGGTTTGCTAGTGCGTTTTCAGGGCAACAAACATCTGACCTTGTAACAGAGGCTCTAGTCATAACCCTAAAAATACTGATACTCTTCCTATGAGTGAAGCTAAAGGCCTGCCTATGCTTTAGGAAATGTAAAGAGATAATATGCTTACAGCAGTTTGCTGAGCATGAGCAAGGCACCTGAGTCTTCTCTCATTTGCCCATTTCATAAGTGCGCACGGTTCCTTTGTGGATGAATAGCTAGATTATTCCCTGTATTTTTTCCCCTGAGAGCGTTGGCTTGCCAAGTGGGCCTAAGAGATTAATGATAGCACCAACTAAACAGTCTGTCATTCCCATTCCCATAGTACCGTTCTCAGCAAAATTTGATGCTAGGATCATTGCTGCCATGAGCCATCCTCAGGTGGCTGCAGTCTCCTGCCCAGCTCCTTTTCACGATGTAAGTAACAGAGCAGCTGTAGTTTTGGATATTTCCTCCATTTAGTGTCTCCCTTTCCACGTTACTACAACCTTGGAAAGTGGTGTTTTGACCCTAAGCATGTATTTTAGCAATCAAGAGTGCATCTTGTTCCAAAAAGTTGACAACCACTGACTTCAGTCCAGAATTGCAAGGTTTTCATTTCTCAGCTTGCTTAAGACTCGGTTTAATCTGTAAAAATTTTGGAATAAGTGAGTGACAAGTACCTCATTTTTAAAGGCCAAAATATACAAAAATTATTGACAGATTGACGGAACACAGTGCTTGATCAGGTGTCTCAGGAATGGTTGCTTGTGATATGGACACTTAGGAGCGTTCCTCATACACTAGGTGGGAAAAAATAATGGGGAAATTTAAAATGGGATAGTCTTAACATAAACTGTCATGGAAACAGGGAAGAAACAAATAAATCTGGATGGGAATGGCAGCCTCTGAGAAGAACAGTAATCAAGAACAAAGGGTAAACATGGCAACCCCTTAAATTTCCCTGCAGCCGAAGCAATGTTGTTTTCACCAGCTGCTGGTTTTCTTCCGATGAAGTCTTTTCTTGTAAAGAACTGGAAAAAAAGAACAGTAGCTTTTTCTGGAAAGTCTGCTGCAACAGACCAGAGGCAGGACTGCAGACAAAGATAAATTTCTGCTATTAAAGCAGTATGAACTCTGAAGAAGCTGGGATAAACATAAGCAAGAGACAGAAGGGTGTAAGAGACAGTCAGGGGCAGGACTGGCCTGAAATGCAAACTCAGAGTGTAGATGGAGATGCAGGGCTGTGCTTTCATAGCAAGTAGATGTCAACTTCGATGATGTGGCACTACTGAATGTAGGAGATCCCAACAGAAAGGCTGAATAGATCACGCGCCTAGAATAAAGCATCTCCAAATTTCTAGCCAAGCCAAATACATCTGAGTTCTCAAGCACCTAATGGGTCTCACATGACAGCTCTCAGACACATCCTCTGCTGTTGCTTCTTCCTTTCCCTTACCCATTCCAATAGAATAGCTGGTTTTGCTTCTAAAATCTAGCATATAAAAATGCCTATTTTCTTCCTCTTTTTCATGCTCCTAAGAAAAGGCTGCATCATTATGAGAGAGGGAAGCTTTACTGTTGCTCTGTATTGCTGCAGACTGCCATGAGCAAAAGCCTTTTGTCTGGGTGCCTCAGGGGAAGAGCCGGTTCGGTCTGAGCCGAGGGACTTTCCTCTGCATCACTTTCACCTACCTTTCCCTTTTTCCGAGTGACAGCTACATTATTCTAAATCAAACACTGATGAGGAAGCACATATCATAGTTAAAAACGAAAATCTGTAAATGATCTAAATGTTCACTTCTTATAATGTGCTCCATTAACATGCTTTATTGTAGATAGCTCAAAATAATTTTTGAGTCAGTAAATGAAAAGAGGCCTTAGTCTGATAAATGCATTGTATTATTTCTGTGCTATAACAGACTGACATGTTACATACAAGAAAAAGATTGACATTTTCATAGTGAAAGCAAATTGTCTGCAACTATTAGACTGAGTTAATGAAAGAGGAAAAAAAGGCGGGGGGAAGCTTCTATTAAGCATGATATGATCATTAAACTAATGAGAGGAGCATTATTTCACCATTAGCTTAAAGACTAGGAATTTATAGTAAACTAATGTTAGAATTGCATTGAGTTATGTTTCCATTTCCTGGTGAAGTAGGAAAAGAAAAATCCCAAATTTATAGAAATTGGTATATTCTGTGCATGCTTTTGTGTTCATATGGGTGCATGTAGGTTTACAGGCGTAATATCTACCTCATACCTGGGAAGGAGTTTGAATTTCCTTGCCTGTTCTGAATAGTGTAAATCTGACCAAAGGCAACATTCAGCTGACATAATGTTTAAACTTCACAGGGTGGATGTCTTCATCTGAGCTCACCACGCTGTTCCCTCCATACTGGGGCAGGTGGGGGGAAATAGGGGCTTCAGGACATGATCTGTTTGATCAAATTTATTCATGAAAATTAAGTTAAATGGGTGGCCTCTACAAGTGCCCATTTTTCTCCATTGACTACAAACGGTGTCCACACTGCCTTACATTTGAACATAAACACATTTAGTCAAATGAATGCTATACTAGGGTTGGAACTCACTTCATATGATTACACTTAAACATCTGGGTGCAAGATAGGTGTTTAAACTCCCGTTATAGCTTATGAAGAATCTTGTCAATAAGCATAGAGAACTATTCTGCCAACCGTATGTTGGGTGTCTGCACCAGCAGAATGGAGGCTGGGTATGGGTAGGCTTGCTCAGCATAAAAATGTCAGTGGATTTGTCTAATTGAAAGGTTAATAACAACACAAACGTGTTTAAGATGTGACACCTGCTTGGGATATTGAGACTAAAACAGCAACTTTTGGGGAATCAGGAGAGGAAGAAAGAAATTATTGTCTTTTTAGCTAAAAATGAAGGTTCAAATATCAAAAACGTGATAATCGAGATGGGCAAGGTTAACAATTTACATCCTGAAAATTATTAATGACCATTTCATCTGGTGTTTTGTCCCAGCTTCTGACAATCAGTGGTT
This sequence comes from Himantopus leucocephalus, assembly GCA_003993805.1. Classification (NCBI taxonomy): domain Eukaryota; kingdom Metazoa; phylum Chordata; class Aves; order Charadriiformes; family Recurvirostridae; genus Himantopus; species Himantopus leucocephalus. Next base: position 105,159,056 of record RSEF01000001.1, on the reverse strand, counting down.
TAAGGACTCTTTGAACCAGAGCCTGCATTAGAAATACCATGTGAATAGTCACTTAAGGACTTACCCTTCCTGAATTTGGCTAATATCTGTGAATCCATTTAACCACCCCAGCGTCTTACTCCTTTGAGTTCCACCATATAATAATGCAAATAAACACAATAATCCCCCAAATTAACAAATGCCTTTGTTTTAAACTGGTAGCTTGTCAATCTTGGAAAAACTTGGGTACTGTGGAGAATGATTGTTCCTCATATACCTTTTTTGACACCAGTCAGTACCATCTTTTTTTCTTGCCTTCTGTCATGTTCCCTCTAACAAAGGTGTCTTTTCCATGCTGAAGATTAACCTCTGCGTGTTCCTTTCCAGCCAAACCTATTTCATGTCTTAGATCATCTCTGTCATGCTTCTCACTATACAGTTTTTAGTTCCCAGTCTTTTGCTTGACATTGGTCTGATTGTGGTTACATGCTGTGTGTGAGATGAACACGTTGTGGCTTAGGGCAATGGCAAAATGCTTTTTCCTCTCAAGTCCTTTTACAAAGAGTGCTGATATTCAGTTTTCCTCATGATCCCCCCAGACCACTCTGCTGATGTTTTCTGAAAAGTATCCATGATGATTTTCCTTTTGCTCGTAGCCTCTAATGCAAACCCATTCATTATCTACATATAGTTAAGGTAGCACTTTCTCATGTACGTTACTTTGTTTTTAAGAATCTTGAGCTTCACCTGCCACTTTATTTTTGGGTCACTTGCAGTATTGTGAGATTCTTCGCAACTCTTCACTAACAGTTTTAAGTTTTGCTGCCAGGAATTACTTGTTGTTACTGGCATATATCAACATCGTTACACTTTCTGTTTTCTGGATTGTTTCTGATGTGTTGAATGACACACAACCCACCTTGTGGATGGTGCGAGGACTTGGTAGTGGGTAGCAGGAGGTAGTCTCAGGATTCCTCACCTTCTTTACTAAGAGGCATAGCAAATATGATGAAAGATGTGAATAAAAGCACCATTAACAGAGATATCAGTACCTTACCAATGCTTTCCATATAAGCATTAGCCCCTAGACCTCTGGATCATGTAAGCAACGGCATATATTGAAGAAGACCATTCCCTTGAGGCTCTTATTCAGTTATGCTTAAACTAGGCAAAGATCTGCAACAGTTTAGGTTCTGCCAGCCTAAATATCTCATCAAAATGCTGGATAGGAGATCAAATAAAATAATAGATGATATCTACCATCCTAATTAGATGAATTTAATAAATAATGATCAGGCATTGATAGTACAAGATTACTGACTGAATTAATGAGGATCTGTCGATACTCAGATAAATCCTTGCTGCAGTGCTGCCCTGATACAGAAAAGGCGTTTGACAAGATTCGGCTGACTTGGTCCTTTATGTAGATTTGGCTTATGTGATCATTTCTCACCTGGATTTTGTTGCTTTATTGTAGTCCAAAATCACTCTGATTTAAAAAGAAGGCTAATTGCTTAATTCTTAAAAGCTGTGCAAAAGAATAGGGCATCCCCTTTCACTTCTTTTATTTAACACTGCCCTTCAACAGTTGGAAATACAAATTAGGGCTAATCATAAAATGCAATGTGTGAAATCAGGAACATGTGAGGTTAAACTATTACTTTATGCTGACGATATACTTTTATTTATATTGGATCGACAAAAATCTTTTCCTAATATATTGGACATGGTCGTCAACTTTGGGAAATATTCCTGCTATAAAATCAATTGGACTAAATCTGAGGTGATGGCAATCTCCCAAAGTATAAGAGAGAGAAAACTAATCAATAGCCCCTTTTAATGGCAATAGACTAGTTTTAAGTATTTGGATGTTCAGTTTCCTAGGAAAAGTAATGAAATTGTTAGAGCTAATCTTAATCCTTTAATTATGGAACTGACTAATGACTTAAACAGATGGTAGGCTTTCCCCCTCTCATTATGGGGGAAGGTTAATACAATTAGAATGAATATATTACCCAGCCTTCCTTCCATCCTGAGTACATTACCAGTTTCTGTTCCCTCTCTCTTACTTTTTTTGAGGTTTAATATGTTTCAAGTTCTTGGGGATTAGGAAAGAAACCAAAAAAAAAAAAAAAGTAAGTAATTAAGGAAATTTAGAAGCCTTATACTACCCAATATTATGTTGCATTATATGCCTGCTATCTTGGGGGCAGGTGGCTTGATTGCTAAATCATTATTTTTTAGGGTCCTCAGTGTGGCTATAGAGAGAAGAGAATTGGTATCTTTCCCTCATTTATGGGGCATTTTGAATTCTGATAACTTGTCTCCTCCAGGATATTTACCATAGTTGGAGGCAGCTGGAAATATCCTCTCTCATAGGCAGAATTTTCAGCTTGGTTAAGCTGCAAATATCTGCTGCTCAGTCACCTCTGCTGAGGGAGAACCAGCACAGAAAGTCCCAGAAGTCTTGTGGAAGAGGACGGGTGTATGCCTTCCGTACGTCTCGAGGAGAAACATGCACTAGAACGCAGGAAGCAATCGATACATGAGAGAGAGCAAAACTTAAGCATGCAATTACCGGACAATTTAGGACTAATATTGTTGCTGTGTTGAGTGCTCCGGATTCCTTTTTGTTGGAGTGCTGTGGCACTTTCGGCAGGATTAGAAATAGTCTCAGTGAGCAGACAGAGCCTATGTAAAAATCCAGTCACCGGTGTAACTACCAACCACTGGCATCTCTCATCATTCAATCTAAACCCATGTATAGTGCAGCTCTTCTGACTTAGACATCTTATTGCCTTCACAGAAGTTTACCAGGAGTATGCATTAGACCCATGTAAATTGTGTTAATCTGGTTCTGTATGTAGCACCAATCACTGGTGCTGTCTGCGAGGATACTGGAATAACTTGCAGGATTGTGTTGTGAATCCTCCTCTCTGTGATGCCTCTTCCTCCTCACCTCCTGGCTCTTTATTTTCCCCTGCTTTATCTCCTCTTTGTTTTTATTATTCTTTCTGCCAGCTAAATTTTACGTGATATGTTTAAGTTAATATGATTGGTAGTTTTACTCACTGTATGGTAATTTCTATTGCCATAAAAAAAAATCAAGAAAAAGCAGAGGAATTAAAAATAATATTGGCCTTATTTCTGAAAATGTCTGCACGATGTGGAGAAAAATTTGGGAAGAAGACAGCAGTGTCAGCAAACCACCAAATGACAGCCTTCATACTGTATTTCTGTCTTCCTGTCTGGAGATTATGCAGTATCTTTTTATTACAGACCATATTTTAATAGGCAGTTCTGATAATCTCATTTACAAATTCACCCATTATAAAGGGACATTGATTTTTACATTAGCCATACTTCCAAAATATTGCTGTCGCGTATAAGTAAGCACTGCATATATTCTACAACAAACTATTGGGCAGATCTCGTGCTGTAGCTGTTTAGGACTTGTAAAATATATTTGTGCATACTTGCATGGCAGCTAGCCATACAGGCATAGGAATAGCGTTCCTATTTTTACTCCAGCTTCTGGGTGCAGATGTGAACAGAAGTGTTTTGCTGGATGGGCATAATTGTTACACATCTTGTCTCTTTTATGCCTTAGCACTTTGGTCATCATGTTTCTTTGTTTTTCTCTGTTTCTTTTTCTAATTACCCTGAAGTCAGTTTTGGGAACACATCTCTAACCTTTTCGAGTGTAATAAGAACTAAGGTGACCCTTTTCTGCCACAAATCTGATTATATGCTGTATGGAAACAGAGATTAAAGAAGAAATATCAAAGGACAAGTCTAGCACTCCTCATGAGAAGGAAATACTATTTTTTCTCCTGTGGGCAAGGCAGGGAAAATTTTTCAGGAGAGAAAGAAATTCTAGCGTAAGGGAATCTGATAAATCAGATGAGATGGAGTGAATATTTTCTGGGTAGACAGACCATTGCAGCCCCACTGAAACCCACTGATTTCAGCAGTTCCCCACTGTCGGACAGAGAACTCCTTGCAAAGGGCTTTGACATATGGCTGAAATCTGGGCTCAGTTGAAGTCAGGGGGGCTTTTGTCACGGTCTTCATGGAAACTTCATCAGAAACTGGTTTCTGATTTCAATCTGTGCCCTAGATTATTTTTTAAAATGAAATAAATAATAATAAAAATAGATACATACTTCGGAAAGAATTACCAGGCAGAATGTAAACCCATAACTTTTAAGATGGAAAGTATGTCTTTTAAGGATGGTTTTGTATGTGTTTTGTGTCTATTCTAAGGATTCAGAGCTCAATGGGCAGAATCACTGATTATTGATAAATCTTACTTTTCTATCACACTAGGGTAACACTAGCAAAAATACTATGTGGGAGTCAGGTAGTTATAGATAAAAACATTGTGGGGGTTTTTTTTCTTCTTGAATTTTGTTGAATTGAATTTTTTGAATTGAAGCCTACATTAAAAATGTAGTCTTGGAGTGATAAACATTGCTTTGCAAGTTTGGGTCATATTGAGGTCATGTGGAAAAGAAGTGGAAGAAGCACTTGAAAAAGTTATAAATTTTCGTGATAATTTTCTACTTTTAATGATAGGAGAAATGAGTGCAAAAATTCAGTTGCAAATGTAAATAAGTTGGGTTTGTTTTTTTTTTCTTTTGAGTGTAAACCCCCAAATCTCTTTCTTCCACACATATATATTTTAATCTAGTGAAAACTGACAAATACTGTTATTTCTGCAGTGTCATAGCAAATGGATACAGCTTGTACCTGAGCTGACGGAGAAGCTATGAAGGTCAGAGGTTCAAAAAAATGCAGACAAGCTTTAAAATGCTTAAACAGGAAGATTTTCCCCACATCCAGTGCTCGGCAGAACTTGATGGCCAACCCGGAGAAGGCAGTCCTGGATCAGTAGGAAAGGCCACCAACCGCTGTCAGAACAAAAGATTATTAACTTCGATTTGGATTTCTGCTGCTGCATTACCATGGCTGTCTTTTGGCCAAAGAAAGCAGCACAGGTAGGTGGTCTTAACTCTGTAATCCTCACAACTTCACACTTTCCTAAGAGAAAAATGTGAGGTGCCATCTGTGTTCAGTGCTTGCTTTTTCCCCTCAGGTGTGTGAGCTTTAACTAGAGGAAAAAGGAATTATCCTCTTTTTGGTACCAGATGTTTCCCTATGAGAGGCAAGATCTGGGTGCTTACGAAATGACTTTCTGGTGAGAAGAGTTCCTTCCTGTGCTAGTTAAGAGTTTGTTTATGTTCTGATACCTGAGGGTTTATATCCTTTCCAGACTTCTGCATTTTCTGGTGTTTATATGCATTGTTTATCCAATAAAGAAAGAATCAGGCCATAAAAGTGTAGATGACAAGATTGAAAGGAACCTCTTAGATTATCGTGTCCAGCCCTCCTCTTTCTGCCAGGTGGTATGTTGGAGACATATTTCTGAGATGAATTTGCATTTCTCTTTCTTGACTGAACGTGTCTGTCTATCTAAGTCTGTCCGCTATAATGCAATATGTGTTTGTCTTTATCATCCACCATCCATCTTCTGGAGTTCAGTAATATTTTTAATGCCTGTATTATTTACCTGAAGTATGTAAAAGGTGTGTGTTTGCAAAGCATTTTATGAAAGATGCTAGGACAATGACAGAGATTGCATGACCTTGGTATATTTTGATTTATTGTAGAGCTGCATTAATTCAGTGTTTGGAACCAAACACCTATAATTTGGTTTTGCTTGCACTTTTCAATTTTATAATGTATTAGACAGCATATTATACTACATGCATCTCTCAAGTATAATGGAGAGTTAAGGAAGTGATTAGTCTTCCCTCAGAATTTTGTTTTAGTCCCCCATTTATCGCTTCAAATAAAATCTCAAAACCAGCCTTGTGATTATTTGGCTGCAGGAATATTATGGCTCTGTTTTGGGTATCAATAGATGCCAGGAGTCAGGAGCAACCATTTTGTGCTTTGTTCAGATGCTACTGGTAGGCCTATTTATAAGGATGGTGATTGGTATTTTTCTTTTATGATTTTTTAATTAATATTCCTTAAACAATGAAGATATGGGGAACTCTCATATCATCACTATGCTGTTTCCTTTATTTAGTCTCTTAAATCTAAATGTATATTCTTCATACTTAAAAAGCACACTTCCCAAGACATGAAAACGGCAGAAGTTTATTACGGATCTTTGAAAAAAAACATTGAACAGGACCATCCATTACTATCACTTATTATCGCTTTTTAGATTTTTTAAAAGCAGGTTAAAATGCCAGTGAAAAATGGTGTAAAAAACTATAAATGGAAATGAAATGCAAGGGTACAGGGAGTTACACAACTCTTCAAAATTTCAGGATGAGACACTAAGCTGATAATTTTATAGCTGCTTACGACAGTGTTTTTTTAAAAAAAGAGTGTTTCTCTTGTTTTTTGGGGTTTTTTTTAAATATGTTTATCTTGTAGACTAGAAAAGCAGTTCTTATTTTGAGTTGAAAAACTTAACGAATGGGCTCATAAAAGCTATTATCTTGTCAAGGGCATTAGTAATAATTATTAAGAATATGCAAAAGGCCACAACAAGGCCTGAAAGTATTTGTTGCACTCTGTCAAATGAGAAGCAAGGTTGTTAGTCCTTTCATAATCTCCATATGGTGCTTTTGCAACTCCTTGTCCTTATCCGTAGGCTTTCAAAGTTGCTACAAGGACCTTCTTTGCTGCAAGGGTTGACTGGAGATTGTTTGGACTCGCACACTCCCTCTGTGCCCTCAGCAGCAGCTTCCAATTTAACAATCCTGGTTAACACTGGAGGATGTTTTTCTCCTCAGATTTTTCATTATAAGATGTGTAATGATAGTACTCTGAAAAAGCAGGTTTTTCTCAATATGAACATAGTTAACGTACGTGTCATGGAAATGGGATGCAAGGACAGAGGCTATACAGGACAGGCTAGTTGTTCTGAAGGAATAAATTTAGAAGGTGCACGAGGTCCCTACATTGCAAGTTTTATTGCTGAGCAGTGGGAGCATGAAATATAGAAGATTTTAGAAAAGCTAAGGATAACGCCAGCAAAACACGCTTTGAGGAACTGTATCGAATCAGTCATGCCTTTGTTGGGTGCATCTAGAAAGGGCATAGTTGTCTGTTCTGGTATTAGAGGCAAAGTCTCTCTTTACAGAGCGGCTATAGAGTTTTAGCCAATACATAGCACTGCCATGTAAATTAAAAACACTAGACCTTGGAAGGAAAGGGTTTTTTTGCATGGATGGAGACTTGAGCAAAGGAACAGAGTTACATACTGCCTCAGCTTAATTCTGCAACGAAGACATTATTCTCCTACCTTTCTCTAGCAGTCTTTCTTTCAATCTTTTTGAAGATAAACACTTTTGTGTCAGGTCTTCAAAGGAAATAAATAAATAAAAAAACCCCAGTAATTTTGATGTCATGTTAGTGGTTAGAGCCAAGAAACAAAAAAAAGGAAAGCTGTCCTTGGATACAATGCGTTAGAGTACGAATTCTACTGAGAACTTTATTATGGGTGCCTATCTCCCCACATATACAACAGAGGAAAAAAAACCCCACAAAACACTAATAATAGGGCTCAGATGGGCAATAACCTACAGATCAAGTTACATGCGGAAAACAGCTTTAGCTCAAGTTACTGAAGTTTAAAATTACTGAAAAAATGATCAAACTAATGGCTAAAGCTAATCAGAGTTTTGTCTTGATATATAAAGTCATTATTTAATGATTGTGTAAGAGGCTGGGAATTTCAAAGCAAAGATACAAAAACACATTAGATGGAAATGGTTTCTTGAGCAAAGGGAAAACATTTGCTGGAAAGAGCTCCAGATCTAACTGAATGAATAAGTGCTTCAGTGGAGATATCTGGGATATGCAGAAAGTCCATAAGGAATGGTAAAACTTGTTGATCAGTGAGAAGTGCAGGACTGCCTTAAGTATCGATGAGCTCAAGCGGAGCTTGCACAGGGTAAAAACCAGGAAGCATTCTTCAACCACTTAAAAAAAAAAAATAAATGGAGAGAAAGAAATAGCCCATGGTGTATCATATATCCCCCATGAAATACTGGGATGAGAGAGACTTTAAAGAAAATATCAGAAGCTCCCTTCTTCTTTCCTCCTTTTCTCCCCAAATACATTACCGCATTTTTTTAAGAAAGGTAATGTTAAGGTATAAGGGCAAAAGGCAACAATTCCTGGTCTCAGGTAAACTTTTCTCCCTGACCCTGAAAGAACAGCACAAGAGCAAGGTTATAGCTCTGCAGAATGTGTAATACCTTTATTTAAAAAAGGATTAAAAGGAATCTGAACAACTAGTCATCCTATAGTGTGACCTCAAATACAGGCAAGACTTTTTAGACTGAGTTTGGAAAACTTTTAGACCAAGTTGGGAAGAAAATTCAATGGGAAAAGGGAGAGAGGGTGAGAGAGGGGGCAAGTCAGCCTGGGCTCACTCAGTAAACTGCACCAGTTGATGAATCTGGCGTTTCTGATAAGAGGAGCAGAAAATAAGTAGAAAGAATGCAGTAGATCTAGTCTCCTGAACATCAAAAAATGTTTGCTACTGTCCATTTTTGGGGGAAATAACCACCTGTGTTTGGAGAGATGTGGATTACTCCAAGAACCATATGGCATGTCAGGAGCTAATTGAAAGGAAAACCATGGTGGTTAGGATCAAAATTCCTCCAGCTTCAGTACTTCCCTTTTAATGAATAACCTGTCTTGAAACAAATACATTTTAATATTTTCACTAGGCCCCTGATTAAAAATGGTTGCGGTATGCCATCGAAGCCAACAAAATTTGGATATGGAAAAACTGAATGATCTTGACAGTCTGGGGGAACAAGTGGGGTGAGATTTAGTAGCACAGTGTATAAGAAATTCTGCACTTGAGACTAAGTAAGAATATTTTTGGCTATAAACTTGGGGCTCATCAGCTAGAGGTGACAAAGATTAAAATGGATGCCTGTGACCCACAGTGTGATGGGAAAGACTAATGCAGTCCCACGGTCTGCCAGAACAGAGAGGGGGGACTTCCAAAGCAGATCAACAAATCTTGATGCTGCTGTATGAGGCCCCAGTAGTACCTGGGGCCACTTGAAATATTGGTGGTTCATGTTTGAGAGAGTAACACAGGCTGGAGCACACGTGAAGAAAGGCCACCAGCATGATCAAAGGAAAAGATGTGATGCACTAGCGTGATGTGCTAATGGGGGATCATGGAGCAAGCCTTCAAAAAGTAAAGGCAAGACATCCGCTGGTTTTTTAGACGGATCTTGGTACATATATGAGTGTGATTATGATAAGGCTGCCTGCAATAGCAAGCGACCGATTTGATTCCTCAAAGTCCACTCCAGCCGTATGTTACTAAGCAACCCAGCAGACAGGGATGGGAGATACCACTGTTTATTGTTATTGGTGCAGAATCAAAGGCAGACCCTAAACGCACCCTTATTTCACAGAGAAATGTTCCAAAGATATTAAAGCCCACAAACTTGTCACCACAGACAAAGGTCATCACCACACATTACCATCACAGTCAGTGAAGCTGTACGCATCAGACACTGAGTGATCTAATCTGCAGTTGAAGGCTGGAGAGTTGTCAGTGTCTTCTCCTTTTATGTTCCAGTTTCTGATTCTTCAAAACAAAAAGTTCAAACAGACTAGTATCTTAGACAGCAAAAAACCACCCAAAGAGCAACCTCCTCTGAGGATGTGTCAGAACTTTAAATGATAAACCAAAGAGGAACAAGTGCATAAATACTTAAAATAAGTTTGAACTGCAGCCAAGTAATGTTCTTCTATAGGTAAGCACATGTGGTACTGTACCAGGACTTCGCATTTTGTGTTCAGTAGGTGCCAGTGTTGTTGAATCTAATAAATCATAATGATGCTTTCAGAAAGTTAAACTGTGAATGAATGTAATTGCAGAACGATAAGAACTGTTTGGCATTTCCATGTGCTCTTGGAGGTAAATTTTTGTTGCTACTGCCCTAGATCACAGGTATTAAAAAGCAGGTTTAGTGGAGGTTGTGACCATCCAATTGAAATGTTCTTAGGGGTTACTAGTACAAAAGATATGAACTATGAGCCTTTTTACTGCGGGACCCCAGCTTCCTTCTGTAATGCAGGTAGAAACTTCCAAGTAGAGCAGGTAACAAACTTTATCAATAGCTTTAGATCACCTCTTTTTCCAGACAAGAAGGCTAGAGGCAAAGTTTCTCTCCAACACCATCTTTCCCTCTCCACCTCAATCAGCCATCTATCCAACTCAGGACTCTGAGTTTTCAATTTTTTGTTCCTCAAATAGTGCAAATCATTGATTTTGTCACCTCTTTTTTTTTGGCCTCCACTTACCTTTTCCAGAAAAAGTGTTGGTCAGGATCACACAGCTTCATTTTTCAAAGTACTCTGAAAGACTTCTCATGGTGGATTTGTTATAGGTGTATCAAAAGTAGGTAGAAAAATTTTAGAAAGTTCAACATTAATATATAAAACTTTGTGGTCAACCATTTTAAAGAATGTGTCTTCTTCCATCTGCTGTCTAAGAAATTGGAATGGAGAATCAAATTCAAGGGAAAAAAAAAATAACATTAATGATGGTTTTGAAGCTTTTTTTGCTGTTGATGTAGGTTTTTCAGACAATCAATATCTCCCTGTAGGGAAAGTTGTTCTCATGCCTGAAGCAATACAGGACAAACACTGCCATCTGGGGACTCCAAACTTCAGTATGGGATTGAATGACCACAGAAAGAAGCAAGTATCTGTTTCTGAGTTACACATAACTAAACAGTCTGTGAAATAAAGGGACTGGAATGTAAAAGACAAGAAATAGACAATCCCTGCTTGGACCTTAGATTTCTCACTGATGCCACTGGCTCCACTGGCTTCGTATTCTTTGCTGGGTACAGCAGCATCTGCACACAGGTCTGCTTCTCTTATGGCTTTGCTCCCCTTCTCTATTCCCTTTGATGATGCCTTGCTCTCAGATAAACCTTTCTATCTCTTTTAAGGATGTCCTCTTTAGGGAGTCTTGACAACCACATTTTCTCATTCATTTGCAGTATCTGCACATTAATATTGCTAGCAATCTATCTTTGCCAGCATGGGGGTTGACCAAGCCCATCACAACACCATAAAATACATGAACAAACGCCACCACTCTTCTGTTTGTAAGTGCTGTGTGGTTGGCAGGCTCTTAACAACAAATGCATGCTCTCCTGCTAGCTTTTATGTGTCTTTATTGTACTACTTCATACCTAAACCAGAAACTAGCCAGCACTGTTATTCTGCTTTGCTATGCTCTCCTGCTTGTCTTTTACCCATGTTAGGATATTTTTCAGGTCTGTGTAATGTAACAAGATGTTTAGCACATGCCTCCTGCACGTGTGCTCCAAGTTCCAGAACGGTTTCTTTCCCACCACAGCACTGCCTGCAGCAGCACGATGCCATAGAGAGAAACTTAATGCTGGTAATATATTACTTATTTTTGCAGTGGGGTACCTTCAATTAAAGAAGAACCAGAACTTGGTTGAAGTGAATAAAAAAAGGATTTTGTCCTGAGGCCGGAGAACACAGACAGAATCCAGCGTTTCCTGTGGGCTGCCTTGGGTCCCAGATGAACAAAAAGTCAATGAATTAGTGACAAAACTGCATACTGCACGTAGCCTCAGGTACGTGAATGTGTTCTTACTTGGTCTAAACACTACTAAAATTTGGATAGAGTATATCATTTAAATTCTGTTAGAATACTTTGATGCACATGAATTAACAAAGACAAGCATGTAGACAGCCAAGATTTATTACCAAAGTATGTTGAGTCTTTATAGCTTTGACAGGTTGTTTTTTTTTCACAGTGTAGCAAGCCTTTTCCGAATCTCCGTCCTTTCAAAAATACTAGACTCAGAAGATTTAAGCCTTTAGGAAGTATGTGAACTTTTCTTTACAAACCATTCCTGTTATTTTTCTCACTGTATAAATCTTTAATTTCCATGAACACATAAAAAGTCTTTCATAAGAAGATAATTGCTTCCAAAGACTTGGTCAAAAGTAATGAAAAGGATAACTGTATAATACAAGGGCATCTGAGATGTGTTAATGTTGAGAAGGTATTTACATATTTTAACTGACACAACGAAGTTGTCTGAAACACGAGTCAGAGATCAGACTCTATAGATTGAAGTCACAAATATTACTCAATAAATGCCAATTAGCACCTTAAGCTAGGCCCCCTCCAAAGCAGATGTCACCTTTGACACTACGCAGTGCTCACAGTGACAAAGCCTAAATATTTCCTAACATTTTCAATAGTTCTTAATGCCACCAGCTCACATTTATGACAATTACTATCTGATGAGCTCTCATTTCTATTCAGAGAGGCAAAGGGCAAGGTTGTGAGAATGGTTAAAACATGGAGGAGACAAAAAAACCCACAACCCAAACTCCTTTTACTTTCATCTTGAGGGCGGTTTCTTTGAGGCCAGGCGGAGATCCAGGGTTTAATGTAACAATACCGAACCCCAGACCTAGCGGAGTTTTCCGCAGTTATCTTAGGTGGGCAAGGTCTCTGTGAATGTTTTTGTCCTAGATCACATATTGCAAGAAAGCGGCCGACACTCTCAGCTGACCACACAGGGTGAACCCCGAGCCCTTGCAGATGAAGGTGAAATGGAACCCGGCACTCCATCAGCAGCCCCTGATGTCCCAGATGAAGGGCACCTTCATGGCAGGGATGGCAGAGACAGGGTTAGCGTACAGCCTCATGCTCAAAGCTGCAATTTTATTTGCCTTTTCTTGTGTCTTGTGATACCTTAGAGTAGAGGCAAGCATTGTTTGTCCTTTGTTTGTTTGACAACAAGTTATGTAAAGGCAGTTTCCCTCAGTGTTTGTGCAGACCTTTAGCTCAGCAGTGGGGAAGATAATTTATTGCAAAACAAAAAAGGAACAAAGTAGAAGGTGATTGTAAAACCGAAAATATTGGCAGGGGACAGACTTGTACCTGAAAGTACTCAGGCTTTTTAAGGTACAGAACTTCATGCTGATAGTATCTGTATCAGTGTCTCTCCAGTAAAACAAAACCATAATATACTTTTTCTGTGAAATAAAAAGTAAAAATAACTTCCATAGAATACCGTCCTGACAGGATGGAGTGAAGACCCTTTGGGAGGACTTTGCGTGAAACACAGGTTCTCTGAATGAGCGAGGTGAAGTTAAATGGATCTGAAACCTGTATGGACACAGAAGTGACAGTGCTGCAGAAAAGGAACTGCATTCGGTAGCAAGTGAACTGCACACTTTTCCCCGCTCCATGCCTCTTTGTTTTGATAACACAGGGACACTTTTTAGGCTGCCCATGGTCATTAGGCTGAGGAATGTCGTTCTGAGGAATGACTGAGGGAGCTGGGGCTGTTTATCCTGGAGAAGAGGAGGCTGAGGGGAGACCTTATCACTCTCTACAACTACCTGAAAGGAGGTTGTAGAGAGATGGGGACTGACCTCTTCTCCCTAGTGACAAGTGATAGGACAAGAGGAAATGGATTCAAGTTAGACCAGGTGAGGTTTAGGTTGGATATTAGGAAAAAATTTTTCACTGAAAGGGTTATCCAACATTGGAATAGGCTGCCCAGGGAGGTGGTGGATTCACCATCCCTGGAGGTGTTTAAAAAAAGGGTAGAGGTGGTACTTGGGGATATGGTTTAGATGTGGTTTTGTCAGGTTAGGTTAATGGTTGGACTTGATGATCTTAAAGGTCCCTTCCAACCTTGACAATTCTATGATTCTATGTTTAGGGTCACAAAGAAATTTCCTGCGTGGGAGTTGCAAACGTGTCCTTGTGAGTGGCTAAAAGGAAGTCTGTGCAGTCACTTCAATGGGACCTCAAGACAGGAAAAGCACCTTACCGTGCTGTGCAGCCACATACAGGTAACTGTGCTGCGCCCAGAGTGTGAAATAGCTGCCAAGTAAACCAGAACAGTTAAGAGAAGTCAGGCTGCAAGTCCCACACCTGAGCAAGAACCTTCAAATCAAGCAGATGTGAAGTAGTAAACCAAAGCTCTGCACTGGAAATTTGGGGAGTGGAGCTGCTCACCTGCAGTCAGTCACTGCGTTTTCCCTTGGGAAGAAGTAGCTAAGAGATGAGAGACGGCAGCTTTCTAAACTGCTGCCTGTCTGGAAGTGCTTCTGGGAACAACCTTCCAAGGCAAAGGCGAAGAGGGTAGTTTTTTTTTGGCTCCCCTCTCTCCATTACTCAGGGGTATGTTGAAGGGTACCCCAGTGAAGGTGGCTTGCCCCGCACTGTTTGACAGAAGCAAACTTGGAACATTTGGGCAATGACTTATGGCAGGGTTGTACTTTAGGAAGCTGCCAATATTTTGGGCATTTTTCCTCTCAGCTGAGGATTGGTACCCGACTGGGACAGCGTGGAACAAGTTGGTATGAACTAATTAAATAGATTTAAATGCTCATTAGGTATGTTGGCAGGTTCTCTGTGAGTAAGCTTAGGGTTCAGAGCTCAGCTGCGTAGACACAGCATTTTAGAAATGTGGGATGTTTTCAATACGGCTCTAACAAAACTCCCTGGGAAACATGCTTGTAAAATCTTTAAAATCCTTTGAAGATACGTTGCTGATAGGGAGAATTTTTCATGTAATGAGATAAGTTAAACTTCGAGGAGAAGAGTGTAGACTCACTTTTATTTTCTTTTTTTACTTGAGATCAACAAAAATCTTAATTTATGTTTTATATATATTTGTGTATGTAATTGGTGACATGGCAGACTGCCATGTGCTGTTTTACCTTGAGTGCTGATAACAAAGTGTGTTACATAGAAGATTAACATTATCTTCTTAGTTCCAAGAAAGAATAGCAACAGCTTTCTTTTTTGTTTAGAGTCTGTACCAATGGCAGTATCTGTGGGAGGCAGGCTTCCAAGCACACTGCTCAGCAATTCAGTTTACATGCCATAGTGGCCAAAAAGACTGTCCTCAAGACTGCAGGTCTTCTCACACTTAAAAAGGTTTGCACCTGCTATTTCTGGCAACAAAGCCATGCTTCATTAGTTGTTTGACTGTTTAGCTTTCTGCTATGAAGGAGGCTATAGGAAGGGGCTTGAACCGTGTAGCTGCTGTCGTCTGAACACGAAAGTCTAACTGAGATAAATCACTGCTATGCACTTTTGGTTAGGGTAATTTAAAGGACGATTCAGAAGCTCCTGACGTTGGCTGCTACACAGGTGAAAGTCTGTATTAGGTAGATTTTTGACCCAATCTATCTCAATATTATTCAGAATCTTTAACCTGAAAAAGCTGACTATTTAATAAGCCAACCTATGACAATGCCATAGATGCTTCATGGTGTCATGACTAAACATGTTCATGTTCAAGACTGTGGGACTGCGGCTATTGCTTCCATGCTTAACAAAATGTCAAGAAACATAATTACACTGATAAGTGTGGACGTGTCTCATCAAGTGTTTTAGGCTTGATGAGAATTTTGCATCTGAAGTGAAGCTGTCCATCCTCACTTACCATGCTTTGATCTGCCTAGCGGAGTGTTCTTGGGTTGCACAAAGGAGGCGCCTTCCAGGTGAATAAAAACCCAGAAGTGTTGCTCCTGCAGCACTGCAGAAGCTATGGGCTTTCAGTCCATGGGACCAGACTGCAAATAGTTTGCACTAAACCCTTCACTCCCAAAAAGTATGAAGTGTTAGTATCAACTTTCTCTCTACAGATCTGCTCCTCAGTGAACTTACTCATGCAGACACAAGACTATATGACACCTCCATGGTTCTGGGTGCAACAACATTCAAGTCATTACAGATCTTTTTGGCTTCACTGAGGTCTGCGTCAGGCACCTTGTGCCCAGACTTCTCTAAGTGAGCTGTTTGGGAGGCTTTGAAACACATATAGTGGGTTGAGAAAGAGAGGACAGAACTGCAGAAGCCTGAAAGGCTAGATCCATCAATATTTTGAAAGCTTTCTTTACCTTAAGATCAGCTACCGGCTGAAACGGCTACCTGAGATCTGCTGAATGAGAACTCTTAAATCACATATAAGCAGGAAACTTCTTCCTGACAGCTGATCTGCTATACTTTGGAGTATGAGTATTAGAAGGCCTCTCGTATCTGCCAGTATAACTTGGCAGTCCATCCTGAGATGATTTCACAGGAAAGACTGCCATGTTAACTGCAATCAATTTAGACTGATACACAGCAAATAAATGTGTTTACCTGGCATTTTTGGCACAAACATAAACTTTTTATTAAGTGCATTCAATATAATTGTATAATGGCATATAGCATGCAGTATTGATGACTTATTTGAAGTTATCTTAGTTCTATTTTTTGTCCTTAAAAATAGATATAATGTTGTAACTTTAAAGCAAAAGTCATCTAGGAGTTACTTTCTGTCTGTTGTAGATGTGTGATGAAAATCCTGAGAGCCTCAGAAATTGAATGTTGGCAGCTGTGAGATTTCATTTTACTCATTGACGATTGGATGCAAATGTGAGCCAAAGCAACTGACACACTATTGCTCATATCTCACATGCCATTGCTGAAAAAATGTCATAAAAATGAATCACCTCTGCCCTGACATTATTCATGTTGTCTATAATCTCCATGCATACAAAAAATACAATCAAAATACACAGAAAATGAAACTAAGGGAAAAGGCAACATTTCCACTGCTCTAGACTGCTTATCTCTAACACTGGTGTGCAAGAAACTCATAATAAATGTGATGGGGGTTACCTGAGCCCTCAGGGGAGTTTTTATGAAGATTCTTCTTTAGCTGAACTCATGCTAATGTTCCATGTAATTTTCGTCCATGTGCATCTGGAGTGACCTTCATTCCCCAGCAGGAGTTTTTTAGCACTGGAGAGAGGAAGTGGAGGGGATAAAGACTGCCCATCAACAGCTGAAGTAAGAATACTTCACATGGCCCAAGGTACTGTTCCGTCCCGTGTTTGGATAGGTATGATTTAAAAATACACATTGGAGCCTGACAAACGATTATTTAAGGAAGAGAGTCCATTCTGTGCTGGCGAAGTATTTAACCAGGGGTGACTGATCACTTGTGCTGGGTTCCTTCTCCAAATCACCCTAGGAGAACTCTGTTTTTCCACAATTACAGTGGGCACATAGAGTCCCAAAGTGACCAAAGTCACCCTTTGCAAACAGGCACTGCTGCTTTTATTCCACAGTGGAGGGAAGGTGCAGTGCAGCAACTGTGAAGCATGGGGGAATGAAAAGCGCGTGGGGCAAGGGATACACTGGTGGCACTTGCCCAGACTGGATGCAATCGCACTGTCATTCAAGATTATGAGGAACTCCTCACAAAACAAACCTCCAAATATAAAAGACCTTGCCTGCCTTATTTTTCGCTAGCATTCTTGGCTAGTTGGTTCATATGGATACTACACTTTTGCTCAAGGGATTAGTTCATGTCTAGAGGCATAATGCTACTCCGTGTGCCTCTCTAGGCCCTCAGACAAAATGCTCCTGAAATGCCACTTGCACCACAGTTGCAAAGCCGAGTCTTCCACAGCTGGCGGCAGCTCTGCCAGCTGCGGGTGGATGCGATAACAGAGAGACTTGTTTCTGAAGCTGGAACCAAACTGCTCAATTACCCTTTCTTCTTTTGTCTTGCTGTGGTTGGATACCTACTGGTTTGCTCAGCATTGCTAGGAGCCTGGATGTTTTAAGCCTGCGGCATAGCTTTCCAATTTTCAACAAAATCATTTTGGTGTGTCAAACCTTATCTGTCAGGGACTTTCCTCAGTGCTGCAGGATGTTGTTCTGTGTGTTGACATACTGCACAAATATTATTGTTCTTTCCATTGATGGTAGTTTTAATGTGCATTTCTTTAGTCCCACTATTTAGCATGTCATTGCAAACAAAATCTACCACAATATAACCAGAAATGGTTGAAGTGTTCCAGTTTGAAGATACATTCATACTTTCCTCAACTGTATGTAGCCTACATACAATGGAAGACCAGTCCGTAGTATCGTGACCATGACAGACCCCCATATCTGTTCTTGCATATTAGTATAACTTTTTGAACATGTTGTCAGGTTTGCTGCTGCGAATTCTGAGTCTATGGCACCTGGTCTGAACGCTGTTAGTCTTACAGCACGCAGCCTAATTGACCCTCTCTGTACAAAAGCCTACTGCATCATTATCGATTTCAACCTTTGGCTGCCTAATAGTTTCCTCCCCTAAACTATCAGCATTTTCTTTGCAGACCGATTGTGCGTTGGTAGCCATTCAAATATGACATCAGAGCCCTTAAATGTCGGTTCCAACACTAAGTGAACAACCTTGTCATGCACAAACTCTTGGTGTAACTTGACCTTCCTGCAGTAATCCTCCACTGAATACTGAAAAGTCTACTCAGGCATGCATTGTTAATTCATTAAAGAAATATAACATTTTAAATTATTTAAAATCCTATTTTACAGCTCTGAATACGGTGTTTCTCTGCAAATAATGTCATACTGGATTTCTTTTCCTCTAATGTTTAGGATTTTCATCACAAAATTTCTTCTCTCGTTAACTGTCATCAAATTGTAATGGACTCAAGCTTTTTAAATGCTTAACAGTAATGATAATTGTGGTGAATACAGTCCATCTTCATGTACATTTTTAATGCCAGTAGAGTAGATTTCTTTGAGATAACAGAAATTATTATAATGCTGGCTGAATATGAATGTATTTTCTCTATAGTATATGTGCTAATACATTCCTAAAATTAAATTGCAAGCGTTTCAGTCTTTAAAAACTTTTCAAAGATTGAAATGTACTGGATAATACAGTATCTCTTATGCATTATAGCACACCAAAAATGCTCAAGCAGTCATATTGCTCAATAAACTGAATTTACTAGCCTTATAGAAAAGCACTACAGAGTTTAATAGAAAATGGTAACCTTTTTACACGCTTTTGAACCTTTCTATGTGATGTAGCAAAGAATGAATGCTTGTGGGAGAATGGCTCATAGCTACAGAGAGGATGGGACAGTGTATGGAGTTTTACTCAGCAAAGTATTTAAGCATGTGCTTGTAGTGCCAGTCATCCCAACGAGCTTGAATGGGAGATGCAGATGTGCGTGTTTCCTGTTGACTTTGAGGAGAGAGGGTCATGATATGCAGCAGAGGCGCACTACTACTTCCTACACAGCAAAACTGAGAGAATAAAATGTTCTGGCACTGCAAGGAGTTTCATGTGAAAAATGGGGATTTTGGAAGCTGTCAATTCTCTGCTGTCCCATCCCGTGCCCTTTAATTTTCAAGCAGTCTGAAGTCAGGCTGGTCCCCTTTCCTCGCCTCAACTGCTGAGTGAGCAAACCTGATTCAGTACTTCTCCTGTGACTGCAGATTCCTCTCCATCTGAATCTTACAGTTGCAGAATAATTTAGGTTGGCCTGGTCCAACCTCTGGCTCCAAGCAGGGGCAGCTTCAAAGCCAGATCAGGTTGCTGGGGGCCCTGAAGAATCAATACAAAACACAAAGTCAAGCTGACAGCATTTTTAGTTCACAGTAGTTGGTGCAAAGGGAAAGTCATTGCTGGTGCTCGTTCTCAGGCAACTGGAAACTTGCATAAAGGCTGAAAATGATGGATCTAACAATTTTCCGGTTACTGAAGTGGGTTACTAAAGCCTCAGCTTCATAGGCTACAACAGTCTATTTCAAAGGGAAGATTTTCATTCTAAGGAAAACTTGCAGTTCTGTTTGAATGTGGTGCTTGAGGGAAGGCTTTTTGCCAAAATTAATTGCTAGAAAACTCTACTTCAGCGAAGGCCACCACCCTCTGAGACAACCAAATCCTCTGTGGAAATCACTGTATGTGTGAACACTTGATCTAACGCTCCCTCCGCAGACTCTCTGGTCACAGTCCTGGCTGTCCTAAAAATGCATTAAAAGGATGGCTGGATATAGAAACATATATATTGAAGGTGAATTATGGAGGAAAAAGTCTAACCCTGCCTGCTCAGTTCTTTCTCTGGTCTCTCTCACCCTACAGTTCATCCCATGTGCATAACAGCAAAAGGCTTGGATGTCAGCAAGTGAAGTGCCCATCCTTCCAGAAATTTGGTCTTGGCTGGCGCAGCTGTCATCTACCTTTCGAAGAAACTTCTCAGGTCCTTGGAGCCATGGAAGCTGTACAGTAGGACCGCACCAGCAAGCCCACTGTCCATACGATAGCAGGCACATGTTGTAAATGCAGCGCTCTGGGAAATGTTGCACACATCTGCTTTGAGAGGTCAGTGCTCACTTGTGCGAGGAACTGGTCTCCCTGCTTAATTATATGACCCAGTGCTGGAGGCAGGAGACGGGGAGAGAGTATGTTTCAGCCAGAAGAAGTGCCGGACAAGTCAATATCTGCGTATTTATGCATGGGTGTTTTCTTTCTCCAGAGCTGACCCAGCGTAGAAGTCTGCCTTCACACTCTTCTGTACAGGCTCTATTGACTGATTTGCTAAAATGCAGATTTAGCAATATTATAATGCACAGTACACTGTTGTTTACTCATGAAAAAAAAAAGATGACTCCTCCTGCAGCTCATTGTAGAGAGCTGCAGCCCGGCAGCAAGAAAGGAAGGAAGGATGGAAACACCAGTCTTGCTTAATGGGACAGCAAGACAGAGGGAGGAGCAGCTCTGGAGCAGGGGAGGGATTTTTGAAGCAGCTGTCAGGAAGGAAACCACGCTCCTTTGTCTCCCTAATTCCATGGATGCTTTTACTTACTGTTCCTCCTGCCGACTTCCTTAAAGGATCAGCTCTGGAGCACACCTCTTTCTCAGTGGAGTTTAGCCTTGGGCTTGGAGTTAAGCGCAGGTGCTTAAGTGCTTTCCTGAGTTGCATGAGTAGAAGGGCTGATCCAAGGTCCATTCAGGTCAACAGAAAGGTCTCAACTCAGCCCTGATGAAGCCGGAGAGGGAGATGATTAGTAGTCTTAATGGATGCTGCTACCCAAGCGTGCAATGTTTTGGCTTTTATCCTCACTCATAACGCTGAAAATGTTATTCTTAGTGGGGAATAAGGTAAACCCAAGACTTCTTCCTATGTTTTAGGCATTCAGCTTGTATTAGTTACTGATAAAGATCATGCATTCTGATAGAAATTCTTCAGAACAGTTTTTTAAAGATTTTTCTAAAGAACACAAACAACTATGTTCTTATCTGGCAGCATACCCTGTGTGCAGAAGCCAAAAATAATTGTATTGACTCTTCCTGGCTTCCCTTCTGAAACACAAACCAGCAGCCCATTGTCTGTTCTTTCTCAGAAGTCAGTGGGAAAAGTTTTTAAGATGAGGAACACGGTATGCACCAGCACACTGCTGCTCGCAGCTAGCAAATGACAGGATTCCTGCTTTTAAATTTTGGGTTCGGGAGCAATTGCTCTCAGAAGTGCCTTATTTAAGTGGGCCCACAGTGGTAAATACAGCACAGATAGCAAGATCTTATAATCTTTTAATTTGTCCAACCTTGCAACAGGTAGTGTAGATAATAGTCTAGGATTATATGTGAAGCAAGTGCATCCCTCAGAGTAACTTTATTGTGTCACGGTTTCAATTATTTTTAGAGCAAACAATTTTATTCAGTTCTGCTTCCTAGGTAGTACATTTATGCTAAATACGCTAAGAAAACAGAGACCTCTATCAGAGCTTTTCTAAGATGCCAAATATTTGCAGTGTTTGTAAATACACTTGCTGTGTAAGTACATATACAGAGAAATGCGTGCATGTGAACGGAGATGGCTCTTAAATAGTAGCCAGGGCATTGAGGTATGTCAGCAAGAAGGCCCGTTCCCGATTTCCTCACTGGCAAAGAAGGAAGCCCATCAATTAGCCAGTGCAATGGAGCTGTTCAAAAATACCCTTGTAAACGTAAGCTGTTGCTAATTACTGAGCTGCCTTCCGAGGCAGGTTTTAAAAATGTTCAAAATCTGTAATGAAAATGGTGTTCCTGCTCCCAGCCCTCCCCTTATCCTTCATCTCCACTGCTCTCCCTGCAAAGGGAACTACTTTCATGTTTTATTTATTTGTCAAAGAGCTTTGCAATAATGGGTCCTTTAAGTCCCCTCGATGCTGACATCTTTGCATCACTTCAAAATAGCACGGAAAAATGATAGTGTCCTCTTGGTGCTGGGACTCAGCATGAAATTCCTGTCACGGCGTTTGTTGTTGCAGCATTTCTCTGAGCTTAGGGATATCGTTTGGCAGGAGATTTCCTCTCTTAACAGAATTTTTAATTTTGGTTCGACGCAGAGGCATGCAAACAAGGAGCCCCCCTGGTGCCTGCATGGGGAGGAGGGCCCGGCTCAAACTCCAGGCTAGTTCAGCTGCCGCCACCACAAACTTCTCAAGAACCATTCACTCGTTGGGAAGCAGGGGAGTGTGAAGGAGGAGGAAAGCATAATGGCTTTCCAAAAAGTTGCTTCTCCTTCCATTGAAGCTTCTCGCCTGGCTGTCTCATGGTTTGTGAGAACTGCTGTGCCTCAGCTTCTGGTCTTCTGTCTTTCCCATCAGTGATAAGTTCCCATCGTTGTGCTTATTGGCGTTGGTGAGGAGTTAGCACAGGCAGTGTCATTGAACAGGGAATCCTCTACGCAGCTGATTTCCTGTGTGCTAAGTAACAGCACCCCATGACAGACAGCAGGGGGAGGGATTCTCATTTACTTTTGTTATGAGGAAGATTTTCTCCATCAAATTAGGCTGTCCTTCAGCGGTAATTAAGCAAATCCATTTCTCATTCTTCCTCTGTTAAAGGAGTAGCTTTGGATTTGTGGTCAGGCCTTCAGGGTAGGTTTTGTGTAAGGAGACCAGGTATTTTCAGTTACTCTCAGAGACCTCCCTCAGTTATACTGGTGTAACATCATTGCACCTGATGCAGTTCCTGGTGATTTACCCAGCATGAGATTAGTGTGTCCTGGGCTCTCCTCTCTCTGCTGATCTCCAAACAAGTCAAACAAATGCTTTGAAGCAGAAGTAGTAGCCGTTTGTTCATTGACAGTGCCTATCAGTTTCTTGCAACAATGCACATGGGTGTTGTTATATTTTTCTTTTTCTTTTTTTTTTCTCCTCTGAGCAGCCCCAGATCTTCCCATACCAATAAATGTGAGTTATACATCCATCTAGGATTGGGAGAATATCAAGAGTGCCTGGTTCCTTATTTGTTGTATCTGGCTCTGTTCCAGACTGCTGATTAATTTTGGTGATTCAGAATCTTTGGCAATAGAGCACTGAAAATGTGAAAAAATATACAATAAAATATATTGAAAGCAACTTGAAATGTCAGGTAGAATTCAGTGGAAATAATGTACCCATCAAGGGAGATTAATGGCATTTCTACACAACACTTCACTTCTTCTGCATTCTAGATGGGCAAATAACCCATTACTCTCACAATTAATCATGGCTATAGATATGGATATTCTTTGCATCTGACAACCTCCGCTCTCATGCGTTTTCCACCAGATGTGTGCTTCTCTTCCCTTTTAATTATTTCCTGGGTTCTCTCAAACCACCCTTTTACCTTCGGGCACCTCTAGCTTGCCAGTGCCTCTCTTTCACAGGTGACCATTCCCTTTCTTCAGTCCTTTCTTTTGTGGTGTGGAACATACTTATTTCTGAAAGGATTTCTTGGTCAGTCGGGGTTATTCTCCCTCATTAGGTTGGGAAAGAAAAGGTGCTTTTCCCTCACAGCTAAGGTTTTCAACTGGCCTTCTTGTGAGAGGCACCTTTGCCGACAGAAGAGGTATCAGAGGTGACTCCTCCCTGGCATGGCGAGG
This sequence comes from Himantopus leucocephalus, assembly GCA_003993805.1. Taxonomy (NCBI): domain Eukaryota; kingdom Metazoa; phylum Chordata; class Aves; order Charadriiformes; family Recurvirostridae; genus Himantopus; species Himantopus leucocephalus. The sequence continues at coordinate 105,135,278 of RSEF01000001.1, read as the reverse complement.
ATGCCAGGCATGGGTGGTGGTGTCATGTCTTCATTTGGTCTTTAAGAATATCCAAATGACCAGAAGAAAAGCAGGATATTATCTTCTTCCCAGTTGGTGCGTTTTGGTAAAGAAACTTCTCACGCCAGTCTTGGATGTTTCTTCCAGCTGGTGAAAGTGCCCAAGGGGAGCTGAGGACTAGCAGATCGGAGTTGGAATAAACTGTAGGTGAATTTTGCTGTGGAGATCCTTGAAAAACTATAGCATGGTTGACAGCAAGTGGTTTTGTCAGAAAATGCCTGAAGAATTTTCTGTTCTTTTCCCTCTGAGATGTGGCAAAAGGACCATGGAAGTGTTTCAGACTTGCCATAATGCAAACATAATGACCCTCAACACAAGGAAAGATTACATCTGAAATGGCTCTCACATAGGTGCTGGTAATAATCTGGCTTTATTGGGGAAATGTAGGTCATCAGTAAGAACTGAGCTTGTAGCCTCAAGATCAAAAAACAGGAGTTTCAGATGAGGGACAAAATGATTTTGCCTTTTGCTTTATTGACTGCTAGTTCAGAAACACAGGCAGGCTCGTATGTGACTGGGGCAAGAAGAGACAGTGTGAGCATTGCTCTGCAGTGGCACCTGGTATCGCGATAGCCCACAAGCCGAAAGGCCGTGCTCTCCCACAAGTGCACGGGGAGAGCATCTCCCGCCCGGACTCACTCGGGTCACCAGTGCTCTCAAGTGAAATAGCAAAGCCCAAAGAGCTCTGCACTGCTTATACACCAATTTGTGGCGAAATAGGCTCCTCCCTTTCATTTGAGGTCCTGCTGTCCCCAGAGCTTTAGTAGAAACTTGACCTTTTGCATTACCTTTTCCTGCTCCCGCCTCATGCATTTTGGCTCACATTTGCCTCGATTCCCTTTCCTGTGTTTTCCCTTCTCCCACCTTTAAATTGTCCTCATTGCTCATTTTCTTGTCCCTTTCCTTTGCTATGTATTTTACAATATGTATTTTTTGTTTAGTGTCTTTTTTTTTTTTTAGGTGTGTTACTTTGACTTGCTCTGGGGCTTTCCTCAGCTTAGCGCTCTTCTGCTCCTTTCTCTCATCCCTCCTTTTACTTGCTCCTTCTGTTCTTAGCAACATTCACACTATCCTCTTGACATGCTTTTTTCTTTTTTTTTTTTTGCTCCTTTTAGTCTCCCCAGGTCCCTTCATCCTCCCACCTGCAGCTCTTTTTCTTCCAGTTTCCTTTAATGGAAACTTCACATGAATATCCCAGAGCCTCCTTTAATATTTCATTTCCAGGAGAATTTGAGGGTGCTGACATGTCTTAGGATTTACTGCAGGTCTGAATAGTTTCAAAGAGCAATACTGCTGGATTGTAGCCAAAGCATCAAACCCTTCAATGCATTATGCAGTCCAGGTATATGAGGAGGGGAGTGTGATGACCAGCTCCACATCGCAGTCACGAAGGTTGAGCCTGGACCTTCCAAAAGACCCTGGAGAAGGTTTTTAGCTCAAACTCAGCCAGAAAGATGCATTAAAACTTGGTAGAGCTGATAGTGCAGGAACACATCAGGCGTCAGTTCCTCATTTGGCTCTCCATGAAAGGCTGGGGGCAAGCAGCCATGCTGCTGCAACAGGTCGCTGCACGGTGTGCTGCCATTTCGTTTGGCTTGCAGGGGCTGGCCTCTGGGGCAGGTGCATCCAAATAATGAGGTACCTTTGCCAGGCTCCGCATGCACCCTGCAGAGGAGGCGTGAACCAAGCCTGTCGCACACCCTGGGTAACTGCTGTACCCAGGAGGACAAGGGAGCTGCCTTTTTCCTCCTCCTCCTCCTGTGAGCAGCCTGCAATATGCGCTCTCACATGGGGGGTCTTGCTTGGAGAGCCAGGAGGAGCTCCTACAGGTGCTGGTGAGCTTGCCAACAGATTTTGCAAGAGCAGAGCTCTGCCTGCAGGGAGCCTGAGAAGTGACGAGATGTGAGCTGAGGGCTGCCATCCGGCGTGGTATTTCATAAAATACCTGTTTGCCCGCGCCAGGGAGCGGAGACAGGTACAGCCCCTTCCCTGGTCCTTCTGGGGACACCAGGGAAGCAAGGGCAGAGAGAGGACAGCCTGCTGCTGAGAGACGCTTCTGGCTGAAAGACGTGGTGTTTGGGAAAGGCAGGGGAGTGTGGGTGGGACGAGGGTTGTGGTGGTGAGTTGACTTGCGGGTACAGGCGGCTGCTGGAGGGTTGGTGCGAGCGTGTGTTGGGCTTGGGCTAAGCTACCACGCTGCCTGGGCACTGCGGGCACCCTTCTCTGCCGAGCTGTAGCAGCCGGCAAGCTCCGCTTGGTGCCTGCAGCCGCTGCCTTGATTTATCTCTGCCGATGCCTTGTCAAGCAGCACAGTTTTAATTGAGTGAGGCCCAGGGGCGGTGAGAGGAGGCTGTGGTGAGGAGGACAGAGGCACCCAGCATGGACCTTTACTCCCCTCCTGCCTGCCCTCCCACCGCCAAGGCTGTCCCAGCTCGCTCGAAGGGCACCAGTGTCTCCTCTTGCTCCCTCCTCCTCCTCCTGCCCACGCACCAACGGGGGTGTTGTGCGGGGGGAAGAGGAGCACTCATAGCCACGGTGTGTGGTTCCTGACCCCGGGAAGAGGTCTACTCGGGCTCTCTTCATAAAAAAAAAATAAATAAATCACAATGAGAAAAGGCTTCCTAGGAAGCTTCCCTCCCCATCGCCCTCAGTGGGTCGGTGGCTCCTCTCCATCCCTCTGAGCTCCGTATCCTGTGCTGCCTCTTTCCCTAATCTCCAAATGTCTTGCTTTCAGGCCTCCCTGCTACCTCTCTGGGGTCCTTCCTTCAAATATGCTTCTTTCAGAAATCCTTCTGATAGCTTGTTCTCATTATCTTAATGAACAATTAGAGAGTGAATCCATCAGTGTAATTCCTGTGCTCTTTGTCCTTGTCTTCGAGCAGCATGAGTTATACACCTCTGCTCTGTGATGAGCTGGGCCAGTGTTCTGCGGCCAGCCCCGGGTTTCCACAGGATGGGGAAATATTCAAAGGTGCAGGAAAACTTCTGTGCTTCTGGCTTTGAGACTATTTAATTTTTTAGAGGAGATTATTAAGGCTGGCTAGGGAGAGAGGTAAAGTAACAAATGCAAAAAAAAAAAAAAAAGATAACTGAGGGCTATTCTTTTCCCTTGTAGGAGAAAAGCAAGCAGGGGCATTGAAACCAAAAACATATCCGAATTTCCAGTTGGTATATGGAGCTCGCTGGATGCTTCAGTCCAGCCCCGCCAAGGAAAGGATTGGCTGCCTGTAAGCCCCATCTCCAGCAGAGCTCTGCTTAACTGAGGCACCAAAACTACCTGTGATGCTAGCGGGCATTGGACAAATGTTTAAAATAGGGTAGTGCAGGCTCTGCTGATACCCATTGAGGTTCTGGCTGGGCTTCTTTCCAGTGAGGCTGAAAAGGATGCCACCTTGCACAAAAGGCATAAAACAAATATTTGTATGCAGAGTCTTGGATAGTTCTGCGATGATATTTGAATTTAAGCATTCATGGAAATTGAAATTGCTTCAAGTCGGTGGGTGAGCTGGGAGGGAAAGACAGATAATGCTGCTGTGAATGGGGCCATATAGCGATGCTTTGCTCCCAGCAGATTGTGCAGATCCCGGTAATGTTTTGTCTTTATGTGTTTCTCACCTTCTGTCTTACCTCTTTAACTTTCTGAAGGAGCAGAGAAATAACTGAATGCTGTGCTGACTTTCTAAGTTGTTGTAAATAGCCATGAGAGCCACTCTTTCAGGATAGTAAAGTCGATTTCTTGCTGCTCTTAGAGCTATTGACATGGGCTCTCAGGAGGCCGAAGCAGAGAGCAACTGCGGGTCCCACGCCTTGCTGCCTTGGCTCCCTCTTTGCTGTTTGAAGGNGGGGGGGGGGGGGGGGGGGGGGGGTCAGGAGGACTACACTTACCACCCCAAGGCAATCTGGCTCCATTCAAACCCCACGGCAGCAGAAGCCTGCTCAGGTTTCCAGAAGGATTCACTGCTTCATCATTTGCCATCTTCTTGCAGTTTAATAATAGGTACCTGGTACCTGTCACTGTCAGCTACAAGGCTCTATATTTAGGTGGATCAGTATGGTGATCCCTGTGTTCATGTTGGTGGGCCACACTAGAAATAGCACTCAAATAACACACTAAATAAAGCAGCACTTATATTAACAAAAATAGAGAATTTTATTCAGTTACTTACAGTAATTACTCAAATTAGAACCTCTTTGCATTTTATGGTTTTATATGGAATTGAGTTTATTCTATACCACCCCCACCCCATTTTTCAGTCTTTCTTTTTTTTTTTTTTCCATAGATATCACCTCTGGAAAGTGCTGTAGGCAGTATGGTAAGAGGGAGGTTTGGGTATCTGAAATTGAAATAATAGAGATAATTTTATATCTGAAAAGGAGGAAAAGTATCTTTCTGGAAGGGTGTGACACCCACAGTATTCAGACATTCCTGCCAAATGCTGAAGAGTGGAGTAACTCTTAGAAGAAATGAGAACGTAACCTTTGTAGGTTCTCAAACCTATCAAGAACTCACTTAGAGGAAGGTGGAATTTGCAACTCAAAGTTCCAATTTTCTTTTTTTTATTTTTTTTTCCCCCTAGACTACAAGTAGGATGCAGTGTATTAGTTGACATTTCATTTATATTTCTGATATTTTTTACAGCCAGGAGTGGTAAAGTAATTAATTAAAAATCATGAGTATCTGGATGAGTGGAATTTGTGGCAAACTGCATAAAAAGAAAATAATCACAAAATATGTAGTCCTCACTGAGCTAGGTAAAAAAAAAGAAAAACTCTATGAAAGTTGTTTAAAGTGTCAATATTTTGGAAAAAAAATTGTTTGGAATGACCTGTTCAAAATATTTCTCAGCAAATTGGCAATGTGAAAAATGGCTCATTTGTCACATTGGATTGTAAAAATATCAAGATTTCTTTTCAGTGTTCAGTTTTTTCATTTTTAAAAGGGAAATTTCATTTCAAATCTGAAAGCCATTCCAAACTGAAGACTGAAATGTTCCATGAAAAATGTCATTGTTTTTAAGCTTTTTTAATGAAAATTTCACAAAGTTCATGGCTTCGCAGAATGTTTTGCTGTGTTCAGTTCATTTTCCAGCAAGGCAAGTTAATGGTGGAAAGCTTTCACAGGAAGGTGTAACAGAGCAGTTTCCTACCCAAAATCTTCGGTAAGCCATGATGACAGCCAGTATTTTTTCGATAGTGTTCAATGAAGTTTCCTCATAGTCTTTGCACATGTATTGATCTGCTTGCTTAACTTCAGAGGTTTTGCTTCCACTGTGCATTCCTGGGTAAGCTGCAGAGTAACCCCCAGATGACACAGTTTTGTGCTTGGGGAAGACGGAGACACACTTTTGGGTTTCCAGGGTACATGGAGTTGTGCTTCTCCTTCATTCTCTTGGCAAAGAGAGTGAGCGCTTCCCTCTCTCCAGGTGGAAGGGGCAGTCATCTTCCTCTTCTGTTCAATCAGCAAGAAATTGGATGGGTTTCTGTGGGCTTTTTCAGCATCGCTGATATTCCTAGCTCATAAAGGGGAAGGAAGGAAGGAAATGTCCCATGTGTTTCCCATGGAAAATACACTGTGTCTCCTGCTGATCCTCCTGAAACTCTCACAATGGAGCAACCTCCATGTGTCCATGGCAGCAAGCAAAGTAGAACACCTTTTTTCCCCTTGGCTCTGCTCCCCAAGTGAAGAGGCTGGGCCACTGCCTGAGGCAGGGACACATGGGAGTCACCACCTCCACAGCTGGGACCCTCCTCCACCTCAAAAGGGCACCCTCGCTTCCCTCCAGCCCTCGCATAGCTTCCTCTTGTTCTTCAAGCATTGGCTGCTCTTCCCTGTTCAGCTGCTTTGGTCCCTCAAGGCAAGTCCCTGTGCGGAGCTCAGGGACAGCATTTCCAGCATCTCTGACCCCGTGCTCCCTCTGGCTGCCCCACATCTCCCAACAGGAACCCCTTCAGTCTCAAGCCTGGTGCCTCCAGGCACTGGCAGAGAAGGACAGCCGCCCAAGGCAAATATCCGATATGCGCTTCCAACTTCTGCCGGAGAGACAAGGTCACGGGTAATGGAGTGTGTGCGAGGCTAATGTGACCTCAGAGCACTTTAAAGGGCCGTATTCTTTCCTTCCACGCCAAAGGAAGAACTATAGCAGGCAATTTGGCAGGAACTAGCCGGCGATTAATTGAGCAACAATTTCAACCGTTGTAAGGCTCTATTGTGAGGGTATTGATGGCAAAGTGACTGATGCCTCCCGCGCTGCAGGTAAATGTGATTCCTGGTGCTGGAGTCAGGCTGACCGAAGGGCAGTCAGTAATGACAGGGACTTCTGCTAGAGAAACAGGAGAAATAGGCTTTTGTTGGAATAAGTAACAGCAATATATACTATATTATATGTAATATTACACATATCTCTGTGCGGTTCTTGATTTTTAATAGGAAACAGTCCAGTTCAAGCCCAGACAAACAGAAGCAGAAGAGCTAACTTGCAGCTAGCTGGCTGTTGATTTCAGTAGCTAATGTTGCTAAAGGCAGCCCGGGTTGGAAATGTCTGATTTTCCCCTTTCTAGGCCTTGGTCACCATATCTGAAAATGGCTAATAGCGTAGGATGGTATGAGGAGTAACACCTTCTGGGGAGGACAAAGGAGGGGAGCATACCTTTTTGCTGTGTTGGCCATCTCTGTACCTCAGGGCTCCTTTGCAGCCTTGTTTCTCAAGTGGGGCCAGGTTCTCCATGGCCAGTTGCTGGGAGATAGACCCCCAAACAGGGAAAAGTGGGCTGCAGTGTTTGAGAAGGCTGCCAGGGTACGCTGCTGTGCCTGTCCTCCGTGACAGCGTGGGATTTGTTCTTCTGTCAGTGCTTGTGCCTCTCCAGTCATGTTGCAAGCCCGGGAGGGGGAGAAACAGATACACCGAAGCAGATGATGAACATTATTCATTATGCTGATTTTGTGGGAGGGCTCAGCAGTTCAAGTGCTGTGAGGGAGTAACTGAAGTACTAAAAACAAAGAGCTGACTTGTCACGGTGCTTGAGAGAGGAATGAAAAAATAAATGGGGAGAAGGGAGTTCAAATGTGTGGGAGAATGGCGGTGGCTGAAATTTCAGCCTGCTTGAGAAATCAGCTCTCTTCCTGTACTACTGTCTCAGCTAGAGATTTGTGAGGGTGCTGCAGCTAACTTTCGAGCTGGATGAAGTTGACAGAAGCACAAAAGAGAGTTTTCCTTGCTCCTGCCCCAACAGCTGAGGGGAAGGAGTGCGGGAGGTGTTGCTCCCACCGGACATGGGAGGGTTCCTGCTGCCTCCAGGGACATCTTTACTCCTCAGCGGTCCCTTCCTCAGCATGCAATGGTGGAGGCTGTTCCCAGTGTAGCCTCCTAAACTCTCTGGGATTCACCTCAGTCTTCTGTTCACCAGATCTAGATACAGTGATCTTGGGGTAAAAGTCGCTTGTTCTCCAGCCCTTTCTCTGGTGATGGGAGTTCACAGGGCACTGTAGTGCATGGCACTCTGCTTAACTTTCCCACTGGTGGAAGACATGAAGTGGTAAGTTATTCATCTTTCAAATGAGATATAAATCCTAAATCCTTGCTAATCCTTGTATCCATAGCACAAACCCATACAAATAACAAGATCTGCAGAGCTTCAGCTCATTAGGAAGAGGCAATTATGTAGCCAACTGCAGCACTGGGCAGTGGTGGGTAAAGCTCAGATGTTTAATTTGGTGTGGAAAAAATGAGGTTCAGAACTTGTATTGTCTAATTCCCAAATTTACAAGCCTGCCAAATGTATCAGGGTACTCCTAGAATGAATGACTTCTGTTTTTAGCCAGAATAGATAGTCTCTGTGTTAGTATAGCCCTCTCATTTCCGGTCCTGGGTGGGTTTCGAGTGGGACAAAGGAGAATTTTAAGAGAAGTTGAAAAAAACATAGCAGGAAGGTGAGGAAATTGTATGATCTCTTTTGGCTTCGTAAAACAGCCAGTTCCAGATGGATCTGGGCTATGGGTATAATCTAATTCCCGTACTCCCGTTTCCTCCTACGTAATTTCTCCATATCACAAAATACGTCTATAAGGCAATTGTCTGTACTGGATTGGGCGGGAAAGATTAAGCAGAGTAGAAAAGCAAGGAAAAACTTGATACATTCCAAGTATCTTTCATGATTTCAGAAGCCTTTCCCTATCCCTTCCCTTGGTATTACTGATGGATGCAGCCTATCTGGAAAATGGACACACTTACACTACTATATAGAGCGGGTTTTGAGTGAGTCCTAAAAGATTTTAACTCATCCATCAATTGATTATATTGTCGTTGCTACAGAAGACTATTCAGCATAGAGCATCTATTACTGGGGCTGTGATTGAAACATTGCCCTTGTTGTGCAGAACTATTTAACTTTGTCTCTTTGAAATGAAATGTGAAATGTTTCTTATCTTGCAAAAAGACAGATTTATTCTCACCCTCCTGAAAAACAGGTACGTGAATCTGAAAAACATTCTTTTTAGCAGGTACATGTACAAGTGCTGAGTTTTCACCAGGCAGGCTTAATTTCCGATCCAGCTCCAGTGAAAATACCACAGCGTGAAGCCTGGTGCAGTACAAAGAGTGAAATGCAAGTGTCCCTTCCCCAGAAACTTCCCATTTTGTGACTTGCACAAGCATGCTTGAGGGCTATACGGAATAAGGTCGAGGCTTGGATGTTTTGGTTTGGTTTTTTTTTTTTTTTGGGGGGGGGGG
>RSEF01000001.1:105057731-105126464 GCA_003993805.1 Himantopus leucocephalus | reverse complement strand
GGGGGGGGGGTTGGTTTGGTTTTATGTTTGAAACTCACAGCTCCCTTAGTTTGTCAGAAAGGGCTCCCACGGCTTTTGGAAGCTCAGCCCTCGGGCGGGAGACCTCGGCGCCCCGCCGCTCGCCCCGCCGCTCGCCCCGCCGCTCGCCCCGCCGCTCGCCCCGCCGCTCGCCCCGCCGCCGCTGGGTGACAGTGCAGCCCCGGCATACGCAGCCCGCTCCTGCCTCTCCCTTGCTCTCTGCAGCTTCTCCCTGCTCGCCTTTCCCCCTATTTCTGCTTCTTTTCTTCTCCCTTTTTTCTTTCCCCCACCCTCACCCCCCACCTTTTCCCATGGAAATGCCGGGGAAGCCCCCGCCGCCGGGCCAGCCGTGCGGCTCCCGGCACAGCCTCTACGGCGGAGGCCGCGGGCGGTCACGGCAGTGCCTGCGCGGCCCTTTGGGCTCCGGCGGAGGCGAGGCAGAGCCAACGGTGAGGACGCTGAGGCTGAGCTTCCTCTGCCGAATGGCTTTGGCAGCCTCCGCGCCTGGCTCTTCGCTCTGTCTTTGACCTGGAGGTGGCGGGGAGGGCAGTGGGACCGGGAGCAAGAAGGGGAGACCGTGCTCCTGCGGGGCTCGCTCAGCGAAGCGGCTGCTCTTTCCCACATTGGGGTGTGCTTTCCCCCCCAACCCCACAAAGCGCGGTGGGCTGAGCACTCGGTGGGTGCCCGAGGGAAGGATGGTCGCTCTGCACAGCAGCTCCTTGCCTCCCAGCGCCATTTGTCTCAGTTGTCCCTTACTGCAAAGCTTCCAGGGCTGGAAACAGCGGAGATTGGGGACATGGTTGAAGGGGATGACTTGGATGACTAGAAAAGGATTTTCAAGTAACCTGGACCTGTGGCTGTGGGAACACGGTCCTACCCTTCCGCAGCACTGAGCATTTGGCTGATTGAGTCCAACACCTTTGGTTTCAGCAGAGGGAGGAACGAGAAGCACCTCTTCTTGAAAACCAGCTCCCTTTATGTCGCTTCAAGTTGGACAGTTCAGCAATCAATTGTATATATCAGAAGGCAAAATTAGGCTGGGAGGCTGTAGGTAAGGATTCCTAGAGAGTTTGTGAATCTGACAACGGAGCCGCAGCACTTTTCACCCAGCTACTTCACCAGTGCCTGTAAGGCAGAAAAGTACAATCTTCACCTCCAAAATAAAAGTAAATGATCTACATGCAAATAAACTGGCCTTCTCAAGTAGCACAGGGAATTCATAGCAGAATAGGAAAAAGAAGGCAGAACCCCCAAATCCTGCATGCCGCTGGTTACATAGAGAAACACATAAACATAACTTAGCACAGCTATGTCAAGGTATTTAGCCTAAAGTCTAGTGCTAGGTGGTCTTCTGAAAGTTATTGCCGCTAGCTAGTGCTATGATACCCCTGAAGCTAAGGATCGTGAAGCTGCTGTTCAAAAGCACCTCTGTACTCCTGGAAATTTTTCCTCCATCAGATAGTATGTTTATTATTTTGTTTTGACCAAACCGCACAGCCCGAACAGAGGATAGTGCTCAATGCAAAGTTGTGTTTCTTCTGGAGACTGAAAGCCTGGAGCCTGCCATCCCCGAAACGGCTGTAAACATCTCCTAATAATGCTAAGGACCATAGATGGGCATCAGGAGGAGCCCAGGCTTTTTAAAGAAGCCTGTCACTGGGGCATCATTTCTCCAGGAGCTGTCAGGAACGCCATGTCTTTTGAATGGTTCCTGTTCACGAAAGTAAAAAACCATGTCATTATTTTGTATTCCCAGAGAGCCAAAAGGAGGCACTCCTCCCCAGGCTGCCTTCAAAAGCAAAGATCCTGCGATCAGCAGAGGCAGCGCTGTGCGAGCTGAAGGGAGACGTGAGGGAGGAAGCAGAGAGCTGTGAATGATGGACGCCAGTCGGGCGTGGATTTAAAAAATGCCAATGGAAATGCCTCTTGGTGGTGCCTGTATGACAGAAGCAGGTGAAATCGGGCACGTGCCTGACAGCGTGAAGTCGTCACTTCTGTCTCACGGACATCCTGCTCTAATGGGTGAGGGAAAGAGGTGGAAGGGGAAAGGGTAAGCTGCAAAAAATGAAGTTTAGGTGCAGCTTCCCGGGCTGGTGCCCTTTGCACAAGGCCATGGGGGAAGGTGTGTGTGAAGAGGGGAAACTCTTGCAGACCTGGTCTGTTGAGCCTCGAGTTTCAGCCCTCTCTGGCATAAACAAACAAAATTCAATCACCTCAGTCTGTTGAAATACTTTCCATTTTCCCTACTTCTTCTTGAAGTAAGAGCCTTTGTGCAGAAAGCAGTGCCTCTCTACCCATATTTTCTCCTCTGGAGCCCAAGCCTCTTTTCAGCTCTCCCTTTTCTTGCTTTGCCCAGCCTGTCTCCAGCGTGTCAGCACGCAATAGCCTTTTCCAGGAAACACCACATGCACTCAGTGTTTAAAAGCATCACATATCTTCCAGTTAGCATCCAAATAATGCTAATTCTATTTTCCTGCCTAATTCTATTTCATTTGCTGGCCCTGCTGATTATGAAGACATTTGTGTGTAAATACAGGCGTTCTTCCCCCTTTATCATTCTGATTCCTTCAGCGATGCCGCGATCTAGCGCTCGTGACATCACAATTCATCACCGGTGACTGCATTACAGATGCAGCCGGCACCAGGCAGTCTTTAAATCAGGCGGTGGTCGCGGCAGGCGCCTGATAACAGAGCAGAAAGCTGAGGCTTGTGTGTAGACGATGTGGTGGCTGCTAATCTGTGTGTGACGTGGGGAACGTAAAAGCTGTGGGGTGTCTAAAATGTAACACCAGGCGAAGTTTGCCTAAGCAAGATGGAAGTGTGCTGGAAGGTGACCTTGGTTGTCCTATACAGACAGCCTGGTTCCTACAATGGCTGTTCCGTGCCACTGATCGGCCGCAGTCACTTCCCACAGAGGCCCTCTCCATCGTCAGGTTTGCAGGGCTGGGGTGAGGGTCCCTTGGGAACCAAAGTAACTCGGTGGGTGGGTGGGTTGGCTCTGCAGCACCCTGCTCTCAGGGTGAGTGTGACAGTATGCTGGAGGCTGCTCCTCTTTGGGCAGCTCTGTTGGGGAGCGAGAGGGAAGGATGGTGAGAGACAGCACCTCAAAGAGGCTGAACTGCATTTCCATTTTGAACTCTCAAATGTGAATGTAAATTGCAAATATTAAACACCCTTTCCCAGTAATGAATATGTTTTCTATTTGTGCATCACAGTCTGTTAACATCTGAATATTTCCATTTCCTCTTCCACTCTCTTTTTTGGTTTTCCTGAATTGATGTCTTGCCTTTTTTTTTTTCCCCACCCCTAAACCCCATATTATAGGTGTGCCTAAGTAGCTGCAATGAAGTGAAATAATGTTTTCAGGTAGGAGGGGAAGTAGGGAGAAACCCCGTGTACATCACTGTGATAACAGTGGCAGCCTTGGTTTACACTTGCAGAGGTTGTCACGGTCCGAGATGTTGGTGACCACTTCAGGCATAACGTTTCTGCGCATTTGCCTGGATGGAGGAGACTGGAAGCGAGGTGGGTGCTGACCTGGTATAATGAACCGTCGGTTTGCAGCAGTGCCAGGCTACCCGCTAAAGTATCTGCAAATGTAGATGTCTGACTGGGCTGCTTAAACATACTGGTTGCATGGTTGGCTGCCAGAATGCCTCAACCTGCTGCCTGGAGGTGGCCTCAGGGTGACAATGGCAATTGTTGTGATAATTGCCACCGTCAGAATGGAGGGGCACCAACTCCTGTGCCTCTCTTAAGGAAAGGGACTCAGCTACCAGCTTGGTCCTCTTGGCTCCTCTTCTTGTCCTTCTTTGCCCGTGGCAGGAGTCAGTTGATTACAGCCTCAGTGGCTGTTTCAGAGGTTGCGTTCCCTAGTAGTTTCAGGCACGAAGCACTGGGACATGGCGAGCCCGCTTGCCCCAGCCATGAGGCTGCCTCTCTCTAGAACAGCTGGGCTTTGTTACGCGCCTTTGGGGAAGCAGATTTTCCCCTGCCATGGGCCCAAATGCCCCTCGCTTTGTAGAGGTGAAGGCGATGGATCTGGGTGTGAGTGCACAGGCTGGATGCTCTTACTGGAGGACAGGGGCTATGAAAGCTGTGAGGGACATGGCCATTGCTCTTGCAGGGGCTCCTGCCCTAGTGGGAGGACAGGGAGAAGGTGGGGGCTGGTGGGAGGTGTCCTTGGCAGCCAGGAGTTGTCTTAGCCTTTCATTTTGGTCAGGGTAAATGAGAAGCAAAAGGAGAAGAGACCTCCATGAATGTGTGCATCTGCTGCTACCCTGTCCTTCAGCTGGTGTGTCTTTAGAAGTTTGTCTTTCCACATCCTAGGGATACCACAGTGCCAAAAAATGAGCTGAGCTCTCCCCTCCATTCTTCCCTTTCTTCCCCGTGCCCCTTAAAGAAAGTAAATGGTGGCCGAAACTTTTTTAAAAAAACTTTTTGTTTGGCCTCTGAGAGTTTTGGTGATACTTGGGCCATGTTTCTCCAGGTTCGTTGTCTCCTTATTGTCAGCTGAGGCTGCGCTTTCAGCTTATGACAATGTGGTCCAGGCTACTGGGAATAGCATCATGTCTTGCTGTTGATGAGAATGGCAGGGCTGTGGCTGTGGAGCCATTAACCTAAACAGAGGTTTTGCACTAAAACATCTAGAATTTCAACTGGTGGGAACGAGAGTTGAAATTTCCTGGGTATATCAGATAAACATGGATCCGGTAGTCTCTTATAAGGCCAGACTTGCTCATCACCAATATTGTTTTACACATGGCGTGGACCTAGATTTTATTTTTTTGGTCTGGGTAGGTGAAGCAGGGCTGGGAATGAGCCACCAGTCGTGCTTTGCTGCAGCACCATGGTGAAAGGTTGCGTGGCTCATGGGGTGCTCTGTGTTGGAGCCCACTCGGGGTCACACGTTTCAGCTTGAGGAATAGACATCTGCAGAAAGAAATTGATTTTTCTCTATTGTTTGTACTGGAGTAAACCTCATATCCCACTAAAGTCAATGCTGTTACATCAATGTAAAAATGAAAAGGGGAAAAAAGAACCCCCCCAAAAAAAACCCACCACAAAATTGGAAGAAAAAGGAGGCAATGGGTTTGGTATTTCTTTTTATGGAAGATAAAACTCTATCTTTTTTAATCTTTGAAAATGATAATAGTTCTCTTCATGAGCGTTAAACCCAGGAGCATTCAGTGCCTTTTAGCAAAGCTTAGACTTAAAATCAAACCTTTTTTTTTTTTTTTATGGCAGTTTGTAGTAAAACAGCCTGCAGGGCGTGCGAAAAGGGAATGGCTGAAAATTTTTCTTTCCTGGTGACTGTTTTAAGTCATGTGGTGGCTTGGTCCTTATTTACTGTGCCAGAACATGCTCGCTTCTTAAAATAGCACAGAGGGGACAGACAAACAGTCAGAGTAAGGGCATTAGTGCAGTGTCAGTTTTCCAATAGAGATATGAAGATATTAGCTATATCTGTGGATACGAAAAAATACATTATCACCTAGTGCCTCTTGAAACTAGCAAATTTATTTATATTCTTCACGGGTTAGATATCTATTGCCAGAATTTATGGCAAACATCTGAACTAAAGGTAGTTGTAGGTTTGACAACAAAAGTGATAAAGAAGCAGTGGAGGGCAATGAAAATTGATGGGGAGAGAGAGTGATGAACAGCAAAAGTGCCATTACGGTCAAGTGATGGGGTAGAAGGTGGAAGAAAAAGAGAAATGGGCTGTTTGCAGTAATTTGGGTACCTTCAAACCACCTTGTTCAGCTGCCTGCGAACATCTGCTTACTTTATTTACTGTTGCACTTCTTGGTAATGTCATTGCAGTTGAGCGAAAGACCTTAAGTGTCTATGCTTGTGCCTTTTTGTTTGTGAGATGGAATTTGTATCTTTTTTCTTACTTTTCCCAAGAATAAAAGAAAAATATCCCTAATGCTAAAGGCGGCAGGACTGTAACTGCTAGGGGAAAGAGCTAAAAATTAATGCTGGCTTTTAACTGAAAAAATACTTTTCCTTTAGTGAACAGAGCCAATGTACAAAAAGGGATCTTGTTTTTATGGATAGAAGAGGGAAACGGTGGTTTTGGCGGGTAAATGAATTGTTCGATGGATGTAGGTTTCCCACTGGGAGCAAAGCTCACAGGGAGGACTTACAAGTCCATTATTTTAACATAGAAGGGTGCAGGTGAATTGGTTTCTCATGCAGTTTATAAAAAAAAAAAAGAGCAGTAAATGTTGTGACCCCTTTACATACATAGAGCTTTTACTTGTGGCTGTCTCTGATGATAATGCAGTTACTTGAGGCAGCTGGTCTTTGTCAGGAATAGTGCAATCAAAATCCAGCCACTAATAAAAATGAAAGAAAAGGGTAAGAGGGACAAATTTAGAAGCCTCTCATATCACTAGTGAAGTTTTGATGACTTAAAATGTCAAAAAGAGTGGATGCAGCATTTAGGGAGACTTTTTAAAACTTTTTTCCCCCCTGCAGCTTCTGTGACCCTAAACCGTTGCCTAGTGCTGGTAGCGTGAAACTAGAATTGTGTTCTGTTTTCTTTACCCAGATTAAAATATGGAGAGAAAGGGAAAATACATGATGCTGTAAAGCAAACTAGAGAAACTTCAGAACGGGGAAAACTTCAGACTGAAGAAATGCTATTAGATTTGGGAAATTCTGCTAGCTGAAATTCTGTTAAGCTCAGAGCTCTGGGTAGCGCCACAAGAAAAGCCTGCTTTTTGCTCATTCCCTGTTTTATTTGTTTTGATTTAAAAATTGCCAGAGAGGTGGGAGGTGGACAGATGCGCTCTGTCAGACGTAGCGGGAGTGGGTTATGAAGCTTATGTGAGTGCTCCTTGTCTGCTTCAGCATAAAGTCAGCCAGCAAATTGAAATCTCCTCCAACAAGGATTTAAATTAAATTGACTGCCTTTGCATTGGGGCAAACCAGGAGCATTCATATAATCAATTAATGTGGCTCAGCTTTGGGGATGGCAATCTCCAGTTGAGACAATAATGAACAGATGGGGCTCATAGCTTATTAAATTGCTACCTCCGTGGCATCTGTGCCATGGACTAAAATGCAGGTGGGGTCATGGTTTGCATAAATGTATTGCATGACCTTGGGGGAGTCTTTCAATTGCTTTCTGCCTCAGTTTACCTTCTTCGAGAAAGCATTTAAAGCATGAACTCTTTAGTGCCTGTTTGGGAAGATGATTCTCTCCCAGTGGCTCAGACCTACATTTGGAGTTGCTGACAGTAAAATAATGTTGGTTAGATGAACTATTTTAATAATGCTTTCATGCTGATGTAAGCCCTAGTTTAGATGCAGCTATACGGGCAAAAAAAGTGCGGCTTTCTGCCGGTTATCTACATTCTTTTTGGGAAGTGGTGTTTTTCCCGCAGAAATGAGGGAGTGGTGTTGCCCGCGTGATGTGCCGAAAGCGAATGTCAGCACGCTGTGCCTCAAGCCCTGAAATGACCAGAACTGACATGGACGGATGAGTGCCTCGCTCAACCTGAGGCAATAGATACTGCTGAGAGGAAGGGTGTATTAGCTAAAGTTTGGCTCTGCAGCCGTTCAGCTTATAGATGGGCGGCTGGCAGAGCGAGCTCGTATCTATGCCACGTACCGTGGGAAGATGTATCTCGGGTCTCAGCTAGAAGGGTTTGCCCATATAATCGCACTTGAAAGCCTCTTCTAGCAGAGACTAGGCCTGAACAGATCTCTAACCCCAGCTGCAGTACGTTCCCAATCTCACTTGTGTCTTTTAACAGCTATAATGTAATTGCTACTATTAATAATAAACTGACAGGCTCTCTTTAAATAACTGTAAGGCTGATAGACGAGTATCGGTTGGATGCTTCAAAGTTTGACTAACAGCAGGGAGAAGGAGAACAGCTCCATTCTCAGCTCCTCATGCAGAGAAGGGCTGGCGCTGGGAAGAGGCGATGGAGGGCTGACACATGGCCCCGCGACGCCGCAGGGACTTTCTGCAGAGCATTTGCTGAGTGACTTGCCTGGTTTATTTAGACAAAGACACATTTTCATGTGAAATCTCTGGGCTGTGCTAGAAGTCCTCTGGACTCAAAGAAGGATTTCAGCTGGTGTAAGTTTCTGCTCTCTGTATGTGTGTGGCCAGTGGCTGACAGAGCCGGAGTGGGAGAAGATGCCCAAGTCCAACCTGCCCCTCTGTTCCCCCTCCTTAGATGGGCCGGGCTGCTGCTCTGGCGATGAGGCAGTGCCCACAGAGATGTGCTGGCAGGTGGAAGAGGTGTTGTAACCCCATGGGGTGTCCCCAGGGAGCTGTGGTTTATCCCAGACCCCTCAACGCCTGCTGTCGGGATGGTCTGTTTGTGTTGGTTTTACCTGTTTTATCCATAAATGGAGCATCGTGAAAGGGAATGTGGACAGAAGGTTGAGACCCGTGGATCACTGAGGCCAGGGATAAGAGCAAAGGCATCAGCAGGAGCAGAGTGGAGGCGTGCCTGGGGGGGAGGAGAAGGCACCCACACTCTAACGCCCTGCAGGTCTCTGACAGGTGAAACCCACCCACTCAAGAGAGTTATTTGGTGGTGGGAAATACAAATCTGATGTGTTTCCAAGCTTGGGTCCTAATGTCCCACTTTCAAGGCTTTGGTGGGGAGTAGTGGTTTCCCCCCCCAGCGCTGCCAGCTGTAGCGTGCTTCTGCGAACTGAGTTTTGTAATAGAAAGCGGGGCAGCATCAGCGTGTGGATGTGGTGCTCTGATACTTGGCAGGCTCCCCTGTCAAATGAGAGGGGGAGAACAAGGTAATGAGTCAAGGAGAGAGAAGCCTGACATAGATATAAGCCGTAAAAGAGCTCAAGTGTTACCTGTGCATTTTGACCCAAGTAGCTGAATTATTTTTTGGATGATCTGGCATGTTTATACGAGAACAAAATGAGTTTCTAGCCAGCATGGACATTTAGAGTAATTTTTGAATCCCTTTCAAAGCTTCATTAATATCTGCAATTACAGTCAGCTACAGTGCACTTGACCCAGCGTGCCAGTGTCACCAGGCTAAGCTGAATGAATCAAAAAACTTTTTATCACGGTCTCTGACCCTGCTTTGGTCACAGACACAAGGGATGAGTAGAAAAATCTTCTACCTGCACCAGGCAACCAAATCCATGCAGCACTGTTATATATGTTCCTCTTAAAACCATTTCTGTTTGCTTATAAATGTCTCTA
Source organism: Himantopus leucocephalus (assembly GCA_003993805.1). Classification (NCBI taxonomy): domain Eukaryota; kingdom Metazoa; phylum Chordata; class Aves; order Charadriiformes; family Recurvirostridae; genus Himantopus; species Himantopus leucocephalus. The sequence goes on along the minus strand of RSEF01000001.1, from coordinate 105,117,241 downwards.
ATACTTAAATGTAATTATGGCATTGCTGCCATATTTAAACTGTTAAATAAAATGATGGGTTCCAGTGATGAAGACAATTAAGTGCACAGGATATAATGAAACTTGATAGAGCCTCGGCTGCCGTCCTCCCTATTAGCGTGCACAGCTGCGCATGTGTGTCAGCATTCGCAGATTAAAGAAGCAATTAATCTGAGCAGGGTGAACGTGAAACTGTTGCTTAAGCACGGCGGCAGATTGCGAGCCTCGGTCCCTGACTTTTTCATTAAGGTCACAAGTCGAATTGCAACCAGCTATGTAAGTCCATTCTTCTCAAATCCCATATTTCTAATCAAATTTAAGAGCTGATACTGGTGAATTACATCCCAGTGTCATAAATCTACATTGCCAGCGATTTATGCACCTAGTGTTAACTGACACGGTGATTCATATCTGCTACGATTAAGAGCTGAATGGCTTTATAGATCTTGATATGGTTTCCAAGGGGTTAGATTACTGAAACAACAGAATGTCAAGGAGCGGCATTTAATATTTTTGCTCACGAACAGGCCTTGTGTGTTTGGACAAGCTCACGAACAACCGTCTCTCAGGCGTTTGGCACAAACAGCGCTAATAGCTACAGCGGTTGGTGCCAGTTGTACTACGTGGGGGCTCCGAGGTGTGCAGAGCGTGTGTGCAGGAGCCGTGCCTCCCTCCCACCGTGCAGGCGGGGGCTGCAAGGTCCTTTGAACACCCTTGCGCTCTGTGTGAGGTGGGAAGGACGCGGGACGGGGAGTTGCCTGTTTAATTCCGTTTTGGAAATCATATGTTAAAGATGGTGCCATCGATGATCTCCTGAATGCACTGACACTCAGAAAGAATGGAGAAAGGCGGTTTATAAATCACCCAGTTTCCACTTTAGCCCGCTTTTCAATTTTCATTTGTCAGAAACACAAATTGCAGCTGTTCCTTAAGGTGTCTGATCTACCCTCTCAAGAAGCCAATTTCTTTTTTAATTTCCTCTGATGAGACTCAGAAGATGCTGGATAAAATACGAGGTGAGTTATTTTATTTATTTATTTTTGAGGCAGCCTTCTGTGTGAAACACGTCATGGTTTGCTTCTTTGCTGCCAAGGAAAGTGCTCATCTCTTAAAGCATTCTTGATGGAAGCGCTGTCACGGAGGGGTGTAAAGCAAAGCAGGCCTCGGCTTTAGCTGAGGTAAAGAAAATATAATCAGTAAAATGGGTAATCAAAGCAGGTGCAAGACTTGAAATTAACCAAAACATTTTGAAAGGGAAAGAAATAGTAAAAAGACCCGAGCTGCAAAGGTTCTTACTGGCGTATTTATTGCACCCTGCTAACCCGCAGATAGAGAAGTTCCAGGTCTAATTCCCAGCACGCTTCATGATAATAAAGGTATTTTATTAAAATATTAGCAACTGGGAAGGAACTTTGCGAAGTGCTGCAAGAAAAACCTTTCTGCATAAATAGGATTATGTGGAAGTTTTCAGTATGGTAATTTAGTTGGGGTTTATATTATTTTTTCAGTTACTATGGGACTTTAAATCCAGGGATGTAAACAGAGAAATCAAATTTTTCGAACCAGCTGCTGTATTGCACATCACCAGTCATTGCTGTCATGCAAAGCTGTCCTGTCCGCAGTAAAGACAAGAACTAGAAAAGCAAAATGAGAATTCCTTTACGTGGCAAAAAAGGGGCATTATTTCCTAATAGTGTACTACAAAAAATGAGGAGGAATCTGATGGCAGACTATATTATTTCCCCCTTTTTGTGCAGAACTTAACGTATGGTGCAGAGTGTTGATGTTGTTATATAGGTTAGTAATAGAACTGAATTTACAGAAAGCCTGTATTTGACTTTTCTGTAGTTTGTTAATTATCTGTACAAATAGTCCTTAATACAGATGTGTTTACTTGAAACTATCTGAGCAGGATTTGATGATGCATTTCTATTAATGGGTTGTCCAGGAACCATTTGTTCTTTTCCCTGTCTAAGCACCTTTCTGCTTCTGGCCTGGTGCTTGCCTATAAAGTGACCTGCTGCTGTTTTCCATCTCCGATGGGAGGTTTGACGTTTCCTTTAACAAGAACAGTGTCTAAAATGGCCACCCAGACCCTTCCTGGGCAGACCTCCCAAAGCATGTTCTTGGACAAGTTTGCCGCCCTTTCTCTTGTCAGGAGTGGCCGTGTGAGTGCAGTGTGTCTCTTTTTGTATGGAAAGGATGTCTAAAGGGGTATGTTTGACAGCGTAGAAAGTTGGGGTTTTTTATTTGGCCAAACGCTACTGCAGAGCCTAAATTTTGTCTATACCAAATGTGTTGTCCTCTCCCAGTTCTGGATGGTGGGAGAGCCCGTGTCAGAGCCCAGAAGCAACCTGTCATCGGTGACCGTCTGTTACTTGCTCTTTACCAATTCTTGCTGCTGTTCTGCTTTACACTTCTTTTCACATACAGGGTAGTTTTGGCAGCAAGACCGGTGTTTTCAAAGTCATTTTCAGAGGAGATGAGAGCGACCAATCTTGTGCTCAGGTTGAAACACAAAAATTTGCTGCTCTGACTTAGTTTCCCTGCAGACCACAATGAATTATAGAGCAGGAGGTGAAGAGGAGGACAAAAATATAAAGGAGGCGAGGAAATATAAATAAGTAAAGAGGACAGGGAAAGAGAAGGGAGAGGAAGAGAGCAAAGGGGTATGAGGAAATAAACTCAACTGCGCAAACCAGGAGAAGATACTTCTGAATGTCTTGGTAGGAAAATTAGTGACGAAAATGAGCCTGTTGTGATTTTTTTTTTTTTTTGGTTACTACTGCTGGGAAGGCTCCAGAAACCTTCTAATGATGGATGCTGTAAAATAAGCTATTTCTTCCTGTAAGCTCTTGAAGGGAAATACACACTACTTGTTTTAGCACAGATGTACAGGGCAGTGTACATTCATGGAGACCTGTAGAAAACCACTGGAAATAAAGTAACGCTTTCTCTAGCTGCTGGCGGTACCTAATCATCCTCCCTCATCACTCTTCTATCCGAGCAGCTTTTTTAAACAGATTTTCCCTCTGCAGTGCCCAGAATGGGGTAATTCTGCAAAGCGAAGCCTGGAAAGAAAGGGAGAAATGTTAGATGCTTACCTCCTTGCAATCAATGGGACTTGCCTGTTTTCCCAGAGGAAGTCTGTGGTGTAGCAGTTACCCCAAACCAGGTTTCCTAGGCTGGCAACTTGACTAGAGGACTACCTACAGCAATACTTACCTATGATTTTTGGACTAGCTTGACATGAGCTCTTCCGTGTTATGTGTCCCAGAAATTCACACAAAGCTCCTGAGCAAGCATGATTAGATTGAATAATCTGATTTTATGGTCATGTTATCAAGCTAACCTTTCAGGGCTTTGGTTTTGATTTTGGGGGGGGTGTGTGTGTTTCACTGTAATAAGGAGTGACTTGGGAGTGATTTGTGGGGAGGTAAGGCTTCAGCTGCAGAACTGGTGATGTTTGACCCTATAACTCTATGCTCAATTGAGTCGTATGCTTCTGTATACAGTGAAAAGGATAAATATATTGAAATGTAGCCATGGCAGGCTTGAGGCCAGAATGGCCGTGAGTCTGGCATGGGGTCAAGCATTTGAAGTTGCATGTAATCAGTCAAGAATATGGATCCATGGTGTGACTTTTCATACAGCAGCAACACTTCATTGGCAGCAAAAGCCAGGGGAGAGAAAGAGGCAGAACATCTCAGTGAAGTGTCTGACTAACCATATTAGAGTGTGGGGGGTTTTGATGTGGGTGGGAAGCAAATGAAATTCAATGCCCCAAAAGTTGGAGCCACGGCTGCAGAAAGTTTTGTAACAAGTACCACAGGAGGCAGGGTATTGCGTCTCCCCGTCTATCTATTTCCTTGCTTTCCTGCTGGGACTGCCAATTAGATCCGGCTCTGATGGTGGCTTTTTGACACTTTTGCTCACTGGGAAATGGACTCAGACTAGTATTTCATTGCATTTGGGCTTTTAAACAACATCAGAGAGAAATGACTTTCAGCTACTCTGTCTGAACTGGATGTGAGCCAGCGCTCCACACAGAAATGGAGAGAAGGTCTCAGTTTGACACAACTATTCCCTAGTGTGTGACAGGCTTTCTGCAAATGTACTGGGCACCCTCATTTACCTATATCTAGTAGGAGAGTGTGTACCTCAGATTATTTTAGGTACTGTCTTCTACACTTTCAGCATTCATAGGCAAAACCTATTAGAGGGGAAAAGGAAAATCAGAGGGGGAAAGGATGTGAGATTTTAAGTGAAAAGAGTTTGGTATCCAGTTCCCCCTGAAAATGAACTAACTTCAGCTGAATGCCCTTTCCACCTTGTAAATTTGACCTTTGGTCCTCACAAAAATAGTGCTGCAATTGAGACTTTAGGCTAAGTGCCTTTTTCAGACATTAGTTGATACTTTACATACCTATCGTATACCTGTACCTATTTGTATATGCTATGTGTATGTGTGTGGTGTATGTTATCTGTGCTTTCTGAATGTTGTAATTGTTGGAATATACTGTAGCCAGCCCCTGGATGGGATGCACCTCAGGGATGTTTGTCTTAAAGACTTCCTCCCAGACTTTTCCAGTTGCTTATCTAGCTATTTTCCTTGCATGATTTAAATCCCTTTCCTCTTGTCTGATCTCCTGTGGACAGAGAGAACAGGTTGTTCCCTTTCTTTCTTTCCGCCTTCATGAATTTGAAGAATGCTGTCAGCCCTCCTTCCTCTACCACCAAGTGTTTTCTGCCGCTGGGAAAACATCCCCACTTCACTCGGCTTGCAACCTGCCATCGGAGGATATGTTTTCTAGGCCACTCGTGGTGCTCTCCCGTGTTGTCCCCAGTTGGTCTGTATTTGTCTTTAGTCCAGTGGTTCGCAGCAATTTATACAGGAGTCTGACATAAGCTGAAGAAGAGAAAAATTATATCATTATGCTTATATACCTTGGTATAATGTGCATCTTTCTCGTGCCAGCCGGATGTCATGGACTCGTGCTCTGCTTGTGAGCAGCGTGAGCCCCAGCCCAGGCTCTGCCAAACTGCCACCCAGCAGCTCCTCCCCAGCCGATGTGCTCCTGCCCATGTGTCACGCTTTGTGGGTTTGTCCCTACTGTATCCTTCTCCCTGTTGGAGCATTCCTCCCTTTTGTCCGGACAATGCTGGGCACCGAGGGCCGGCTCTGCTTTGGGACCGCGGCTGATTTTTTTTCAGCTGATACGTACGTGTGCACACTGACACCACACTGGCCTCAAAACTCCTGCATTTATATGCAGACTCACTAATGGGATTTCTGCCAAACTAAGAACCTCATCTATTTACATTTTTAGGATGTGTGCGTGCTTGAGCTTCCCTCACTTCTCGACTTTCTGTTATTGACTGAGGATGGTATATTAGTGAAACTTTTTTTTTTCTTCTGTTTAAGCCGTTTTCAAGCTTTCCTTTTCAAAAATTTCCAGCATGTATAATGGAGCAGGTAAAACAAGTGATGCCAAGAGCAGGAGAGAGAAGAGTTGATGGTGTGTGTGAGGAGAAAGGACTTAGATAAGGCCATCTGTGTGCTGATTAGCACGGGTTTTGGGACACAGTAAGTAATACTGCTATTTGCTCAGCTTATAAACAAACACAGTTTAAATTTTAATTCCAAGATCTTTTCTCACCCTGTTATATAATTTTTTAGGTCATTCAGCTGTAGCAAATGAGCTAAAATGATGCCTGTCATCAAAGGGACCTAGTTCCAGCCTTGGCTGAGGTGGGGATGAGCTGGTCCTGCTGAGGCACTGCGCTTGTTATCTTCATGTACTATGTAATCTTCCAAAAGCTTCAGTCTAGATCTGCGTTTTCACTGAAGAAATGAAGAATGGGGGCTCTAGAAACTGGCTAAGGGGAGTAACAAGCTTAGTTCTGTCCTGTGCCCCCGGGTGTGTAACTAGAAGCGATGTAAGCAGGGGTTTCCTAAACTGGGGTGCCAGGAGGAATAGAGAAACCATTTCTAAGTGAGGTGAGAGCTGTCGTTGGCAGTGGTTGTTTATACGAGTATCACTACCCCCAGTGAGCAGTGATATGCACCAAATTAAATAAAAAAAAAATTATCCATTCATGGATTTACATGGTATCCTTCCGACTAGCTTGTGAGACCTCCAGAGGCTACAGTTCCTGAGAAGCCGCGGGAGCACATCTGTTTCAGCAGTGAGCGTAAGCAGAGATGGGTTGCAAACAGGAGTTTGGCTCCCACTTCCTTCTATCATACTAGAGTGGGAAAGACACAGGCTTTATACACAGGATTGCTCATGGCTTTGGGAACGTTATACTCCACACCTGTAAAATAAATCCATGTCCTCTCTAAAACTGCTTGTTTTGGCATTGGCTTAGGAAGTGGTGTATTATCGATGAGCAGGTCTCCATCCACAGTCATGTGCCATCCAAACCTCCCCACAGTACTGTGGTTCTGGATCTGGGCTGGACATTCGGTCTGGTCTGGTAAATAACATGAAGGTACTAAGAATGCCTCATCAGCAGGGAAATTCTTGATAGCAGTCAAGTCTGAAAATTAGACATGAACTTTCCAAAAGCTTCTTTTGGCTCTCACGAGGGCTGCAATAGAATGACAAGCAGCATGCTGCTTTCTTTATTGTTTCAGTTCAAGGACTGTCTACAAAGAGTCACAGCCTTGTGCTTAGAATTACATAAAATTATTAATTTCCTAGCTATACAGAAAAGTGATTGAATTGCATATAATTAACATATGTTGTATTTTCTTTTCTAATGCCTTCCTGTCCTTTCATGGCATACCTTGGTAAATGGCATCAGAGCACTTTGCTTTCAAGGGGACGTCTCCCTCAGAAACCTATTACCAAGGCTATTTCAGAGAAGTTGCTCTTGCTTGATACATCTGGTAGAATGTCTCTAGAAGCCAAACACATCGTTGCTGCAGCAACTTGACCTCCGCTAGTCAATTTATTCCAGCTCCTTGCTACATTCAAAGATTTTTTATTTTTTTTTTAAAGGAATCCTCTCCAGAGTAAATGCAAACCTCTTCACTCTGAGCAGTTGTGCTAGGATAAAGAACCCCATAACACTTTTCCTTTAGAGATGCTTCAGTCTCTCATAATTAAATCTGGCTGCCACACTTGATCACGGTCAGCAGTACAGAGATTTTACCAGCCTGTGTTTGGCATACAGGTACTACTGCTGATTAGCACACAAGTGAAATAGACTGGATACACCAACCTGCCATTTAAGCTACCAAATTCTTTGCCTTGTTTCTGGCTTGTTTTAGAGACAGGTACAGTGGTGATTTTGTGTTCAGAGTTTTCTTCTGAGATTGAGGCAAAGACTAACTCAAGGGATTCAGCACTGCTGAATTTTAGGAATTTTCTGGTGTTTTGCAATGTTAATTGCCTAATCATCAGAACAATGAATGTCATCTCATATAAAAGATAGAAATGATAGAGCCAGAAGGGACCATTGTGATCATTTTGTCTGACTTACTTCATGACACAGGCCCTAGGACTTTTTATATGAACTGGAACAAGACTTCAAAGAAGACAAAAAATCTGATCTTGATTTAATCACCAGCTACAGAGAAACAACCAGAACACTTGGTAAATTTTCCAGCAGCTAATTGCTGCCATTGTTAAACAAATAATTGCACTGCACTTTATTTCTCTTCTCTCCCCTTTCAAATTGGGTCATTTGGTCTTGTTACACTTTTGTCTGATGAATTGACACGTACTTTAATAATGTTGTGTTCCCTATCTTGGCCCCTGAGAATTGTGATCAAGCTTCACCCTTAATTTTCTCCTTGGTAAACTAACCAGTAGACTCCTGAAGTCTCTAACTCTAAGGGAAGTTATTTTGGCTTTTATAATTATTATGGCTTTTTTCTCACTGATTTGTAGATGTTCATCCAACTCCAGGCTCCCCAGTACAAGAGAGAGATGGAGCTACTGGAGGAAGTCCAGCAAAGAGCCACAAAAATTATTAAGGTGCTGGAGCATCTGTCGTATGAGGAAAGGATGAGAAACCTGGGACTGTTCAGTTTGGAGAAGAGAAGGCTTATAGGGACCTCATCAATGCGTACAAATACCTGAAGGGAGGGTGCAAAGAGGATGGAGCCAGGCTCTTTTCAGCGGTGCCCAGTGGCAGGATCAGAGGTGATGGGCACAAAGTGAAGCACCTCTGAATATCCCTCTGAATATCAGGAAACACCTTTTTCCTGCGAGGGTGACTGAGTGCTGGCACAGGTTGCCCAGAGAGGTGGTGGAGTCTCCCTCCCTGGAGATGTTCAGAACCCATAGGAATGTGGTCCTGGCCAACTGCCTCTAGGTGGCCCTGCTTGAGCAGGGGGGGTGGACCAGATGGCCTCCACCACCTCAACCATTCTGTTATTCACAGTCTTTCTTACATGGTAGACAGCAAGATTTAGCACAGTATTCTGGTAGGAGGTTCATCAGGGCTAAATACCAAACATACAATGAATACCATACCAGACACAGGAAATGAAGACAAAGAGGGGTGACTTGAGCCATAGAGGAAGGCAGTGTCAGAGCCCAGGTAGGACCTGCTGCACTACTCCTTGCTCTGGCATATGCATATGCAGAGGGCTAATAAGACCCAGCTGTTTCAGGGATTTTGACTAGAGAATTTCAAAGTGGTTTGGTCAGTTGATTTCTGAGCAGGTGGGAAGCTGAAGCAGAGAATGACTTACATGATGTTATCCAGCAGCCCAGCCACATAGCTGGCTACAGACCTTGGCTTTTTGCAGTGCCAGAAGCAAAGATTCATCCATTCCTCCACCACCTCCCTGTCATGCAGGAACAGGCTTACTGAATAGCAAACTCCATTTGCAGACGTACTTTTGAGCTGGGTTGAAGCCAAACTGGGTGTGGAAAATTTCTTCCAAACTCAAGGGGCAATGATAGGAAACGAGAGAAAAAGAACCTTAAAAGGACTTAGGGTTCAGATTTAACTGAGATACTTATCTGTTCCTGTCAGTTCATTGTGCTGCAAGTTACTTTTTAGCTAGGGCAGTGGTTTGTGGGTATCTAGTCAAATGAGTGGCAAATTTTGCTCTGAATGCTATGCTTCAACTAAACTCCATAGATTTACGTTGATATAAACCTCTTGGAAATTGTGCTTTCACTGCAGACCTAACAGAGGTTATGAACAGTACTTCTGAAATCAGCATTTAAATAACATTTCAAAACCACTAGAAACCTCATTATCCTGAATATATAGTTTTAACATTATACAAGCAGTGAAAACACTGTGAAACAAATGTGCAACTTGTAACTGGGAAAACACACTACTGCCTAAAGCCTGTGTTGATAAACATCCAATTAGCCACTAGGTACCTTTACACATCAGTGTGTTTGCTGAAACTTGGTAAGATAAGAGCAACCCAGAGGTAACTATCCATCTTGTTGTATGGGGATTTGTTTCTGAACTTGCCACAGATCATCATAAATACAGCCTTTAACAATACAAGTGAAGACGTCTTGCAGTTACCCAGGTTTTTCTAGGATTGTAGAGCAAAACCTGTGACCATAATTAAATCGAGTTGCATTTTTCCATTTTAATTCTGGAAATGTACTTCTCAGTCCCTACATGTGCATATATTGTTTTCCCAAATCCCCCCTGACCACAGGCATGCCAATCTACTGGAAAAACAATTCTTTTTATGCATGTTTTAAATTACTGCTCTCCGCCTGTAACTCATGAAGAAAGAGTGTGGGGGGCTGTAGCCTGGCCTGGGGCAGGGAAGGGACCTGTAGCCTCTCTTCCCCATAAGCCCTGTCCATGCCAGTGTGGGGAGATCCTGAACCATATGGTAGGAATGTGGCCATGTCCCTGAAGAGCCTCCACCCTCTTCTCCCTGCCTTCACCATGTGATGGCATTATACCAGCACGTCTGCCATCTATGAAACCTGTTCCTGGAAACGCGGGAACACACAGTGCTCTGGTGGACCTAATGGTGGTACTTAACAGTGTGCACCTCCACGTCTGCCAGGTACAGATGTTTGTTGGATGGCACTGTGCAGGTAGCGATGTAGACAGGGTGGAAAGCATGCCTCTACAACTCCAGTGCGTAAAGCAATGTGGTCCTTTAAACCAGTGAAAGGGTTGAACTAAGGTTTGAAGTGGGCTGGAGTCTGCATCAAGGTTGCTGAAGCACAGGCACACTTTCCCTTCTCCCAGTGTTTCTTGGGAAGGTACCAAGGAGCTGGCAGGGATGATGTTTTATGCGGTGCTCTCGGTCAATGAAGTATTTTAACACCGAACACATTGCTGCCAGTGAGGCAGGGCTCCTCACCTGAGTGAAACCACACCTGCTCCTGTGTGATCACACGCCCTGTGTTTTAGTGATGTGTCTCCCACCTGTCCTCCCCACTTCTTTGAAAAGACACTTGCTTATTTTGTAATTGATGTTTTCTCTGCCATTTTCTTCTTTTTCAGGGCCAGATGGTGACCCATGACCTATCTCTTCCTACCTACCCCAGTGACTTTCTGGCATCAGGGGAAACAGCTTCTGCAAGAAGCCATTCTCTAAAGTCAGCGAGCTCCCACAGACGTGGCAACAGTGTTTAGATCTTCTTTGTTGGCATTTTTATTTCTCTACCCTCCCTCCTAGGCATTTTACTAATTCTTTGTTTTCCCCATCTCCTTTCTATAGGCTGAGTTTTTTGGTTTTGGTTTGGTTTTTTTTTTTTCACCTTCTGTGTAAAGCAGCGTGATTCACTTTGTAGCTCCTGCGTAGTGACCTCTCCTGGTTCCTCACCTCATGTTCTCCACTGGTCAGATCCATTGGTGATTAGATACGCAGCAGAGGTGATTGTGCAGCCTTTGACACCTTGCATCCCCTGCTGCCTGGATTTCAAAGAGCTAATCTTTCCCAGGGACCTGCCACTGACCCTTTGCTCAAGCTTTTGTCATTCACCTTTTACTGTCTCTTCTTAAAGAACTTGAAGTATCTGGATTCTTCTGCTAGGGAAAAAAGGACACATGCATTGAAATCTTAATGATTCTACCATTCTTTCAGAGTACTTTCACCTGAAATGAGATTGGATAGTACCTCTGTATCACATCTTTAATACCTTTTGGAGTGAAATGTTCAGCTCCTATTCAGAGATCCCCTTTTTGTTCACTCAAAAACAAGAGGACGGGCAGTGAGATGGAGAGGTGGTTCAGTTCAATACCTGCCCTTTTAATCTGTACGAACTGACAGCGCCGAAGTGGAGTGGGTCTCATTGCCAGGCAATGTGACTCTTTTCGAAACTTTAGCAGGATTTCGAAAGGACTTGGGTGCAGACAATGAAGCTATTCACAGTGTTAGCTGTGAACTACTGAAACACGCATGAAGCTGAGGAGATCCGAGCCCTCAGCCAACCTGTGACTTGGTTATCAGGAGGAAAGTTTTATTTCAGGGTCTTTTACTCTATGTTTTTTTCAACCGAAATGTCTGATGCTGACCATGAATGCTTCACTGCTGTCTGGAGTCAACCTAGCTATATTTGCCATGAATTGCAGAGGACATCCAGTGCCATAAAGACTGAGAAAATATTTTTGCACATTTTATTTGAATTCTTATCAACAACAAAAAAAACGCAGCTAAGACTAAGGAAACATATTAGTCCTATTTAGATTATTTAAATGGCCATGCTTTCTCCAGAGAGTTAAAATTGTGCATCAAAAATCCTAAAGGCTAAGTTAAATCAATTGCAAACACAGAGAAAATTGACTTTTAATAGTATAAAAGCAAAATGTCCTCTAACTCCCCCCAAAAGCCCCTTGATATGTCTTTGATGAATCCATCTGAGAAAAGAGCTGAAAATTGATTTCAAAAGCATAATGTGCTTTTTTTTTCTCATTTTTGCTTCAATAAGTGATACAGTTGAAATATTTCCTTTGGGTTTCACAGTAAATAGATGAAGTAATGATGCTGCGATTTATTTTTTTTTTTTTTTAATGTCTCGGAGTAAAGCAACTTCTGGATTATCTCAAATGCACTGGTAACGTAAGTAGCAACAGTCTTCCTGATGAAGAAGGCTACGTGGAGTATGTTGGACGGTAAGCAAAACTTGTGTGCTGAGTTTTATGAAAGGTGTAAGAAAAGGAAATTTGGCTGCTTTAGTGACAACATGGATGTTTAAATTTCAAATCTAAGGCTGGCTGCACTATTTTTAATGAATTTAGCCTCCTTTTTTTTTTCTCCTCTTCAAAATGCTTCACAAATTGTGGTATTTGTGCCTTCATTCATTATTTGTAATTGTGCTGGGACTCATTTGTCTAAAAAACTGCAGCTGTTGGATTTGCTATAAATCAAATGCTGTGCTTGNTTGTTTTTTTTTTTTTTTTTTTTCCTTCCTGGTCATCTGAGTTATGCGGTGCTATTCCTCTTTAGTTGGACAAAAAGCTTTATAAACTGGTGACTAACTAACTGCAAGCTTCAGATAAATTCTCATGTTTGAGGTACGAATGTCCATAGATCAGAAGAATAGGTACAGGGCAGCTCTACAAGTGTGTAGTCTTTGTGTCTGCTGAATAAAATGGGAGTGAGAGTCGACTAATGCATTTATATAGACATGATGCTATGTTAAGGCTCCTTTACCTGCGTTAAGAGCTTCTTCCAACAAGAAGCCTCCTGTGGTCTATAATAGTTTCATCAGATGTGTATATAGAGAGTTCTATACAGTATGCACTGCTAGGTAACTATTTGCAGAGAGACAAAGGATGGAGTGGCAGTCCCATAGCAGCAATACGCCCTCTTGAGACTTCAGGCCAACTTGTTCTTGTAGGCTTGCATCTGACTGGGGCAATGACTTGACAGTGGGTTGGTCAAGCTAATATAATGTTGTGCACAGCCTTGGAAGAAACACTGCCGTTAAATCTCTCAAAATACCTTGGTATTATCAGTCCTTGGTGAAAAATCAAATAGATTGTGTTCAAGTCTAATAACGGGCAAGAAGGGCTGGTAATCTTAACTCAGTTCAGATATCCCAGAGGTATATGCATCCATCTCTGTAAGTCAGATGGTGTTTTTTCCAAGGAATTCTGCAGTAGAGTGTCTTCCTCTTACAGGGGCTCAGGGAAGCTCACAGGAGAGTGTCTGTGCCCACCGAAGTATCTCCTGGCAGGCACAGTGGTGTTCACAGGGCTTCTGTGAACTCAGCTGCAGCTAAGAGGAAGATGAACTCAATGGTGAATGCAGTTTGGGTGTATTAGTGTTTACGTTCTTGGCAGGGGTGTCGTAAAGAAGAGGCTCACCAAAAACCAAGTGAAAGCTTTGGGACAGTGAGAGGGTACAGCCTGCAGCCAAGGAGAGGCAGTGGGACATAGAAGAAAATAAGGACTTTAATTCTGAGTTGTTTTGTAATCGTGGGAAAGCTGGTCTGTAAAATGAGAATAGCTTTTGCTTCTTGTGATCTGGGGTTCATGCGATTCCCAAGTTCACATCAGGTGTCTTGACAGAAAGGGTGAAAATGACATCTTTGGTTTTGGGGGAAGCTATATAATGGTTTCCTCCGGTTTGGATTCAGGGGTATTTATTTACACACTCAGTGTGTGCTATATTGTGCTTACGTATAGAAGAATCTTCAACATCTCATTGGTGCAATGGAGTGGTCGTCTCAGGATACACCAAGCTTTTCTAAGCACTGAAATTGCTAACTAGGTGGAAGTTTCTGAGCAGCACAGGATGCTACAGGCTGTGATCCTGCAGTGGTAGCCTGGTACGCATACAGCTGGGGCCACAGGACACCCTGGTAGCTGCACAGCCTCCTCCATCATGCTGTATCACAACCTGGGCAATGAGGTGTCTTGTTTGTTTGATGGCTAGCACCAGAAGAGGAGAAAGCCATGTCCATCTGTATGGAACAGCGGCAAATTTTGGCACAAAGGTAGAGCAGAGACTCATAGCCACACCTCTGAAGCCATAGAGAGGTGCTCTAATTGTTATGTCTCATTTTATTACACAACATCTGGTTTGTATTCTTTAAGTATGTGACATACAAATGAAGAGGGAGGAGAACAGAAAGTAAACACATTGAGGTATTTCTCAGGGGGTTTGAAGACCTGTGAAGGGACTTGAAACACCATGTTTTCGTGCTTGCACACAGGCACAAATCCTGGTGTTGCCTCAGACTGAGCAGGAGGTGCAAAAGGAGCTGTGTAAGCCCGGTGGAAGGCAGACCCCTCAGCTGGAAGTCGCTAAGCACTGGGTGGTTCTGGGACAGGCACACAGTAATGTATTTTAACATAAGCTGGATAATAGAATAATTTGAATTTGACAGACTGCAGATGGAAATGGAAATTAGAAAAATCATATAATCCTTTCCCCATACAAAGCTTGACTCAAGGTAGATTTGGTGGAGCCCCTCTAGCCAACTTCAATTAATGGTTCCTGGACAGCCCCCCACTTCCAAATCATGTAATGTTGTTATAAGTGTCTGCTATTTCAAGTCACAGAAAGAATATAAAACTACTGCTGTCTTTGAAGTTCACAGCCAGGGAATCATGGTTACTAAAGACTACTAATTATCTTAGCAGTCAAACTATGCTAGGCAAATCTCCAGTATAAATGGCAGGCAGCAAGTCTGATGTTATACTGCAACATTTCCTCAGAATAATGTCTATAAACCAAGAACAAAAACCATGTGCAAACTCTAATCTCGCTGAAACAGCCCGCAGAGGTACATGTATAAATCAAGGGTTAAGCAGGAATGCGCTTTTCTGAAGAAAGTAAAGGCACTTTCAGTGTTTAATTAACAGAATGCTAATTGGGTAAATGAGGGAGAATTAAAAAGGAAACACAGAGTGTCTGTAAGAGATTGGTGGTGAAGCTGTTAGAGCTGAGTATTTGACCTGTGAATAGAAGTTGTAAGTCAAGAGCAAACCCTAAGTTTGAGAGTTGTAATGAACACAAAGATGTCCAGAAAAATCTAGATTCCTGAGAATGAACATGCTCAGACAAAAAAGGGTTATTTTAGCCAAGAATATGTGAATGTTTTGTATGGACTGACCTCCGTGCAACAACTGCAGTTTTACACCTCATGACCCTGTGAGCAATATTGGGTTTTTTTCCCATGTGGCTCTGATGGATCAGAGCTGAGAGCAGGGAGGGAAAGAAAGTCAAAGAATAAGTTTGTGCCCATGGGCAGTCACATTAGAAGATGTTTGGGAAGGGCTTTTTTCATAAGAAATGGGACCACACATTTCACCATGGTTACTAGGAGTGTAATTTAAAAGCATGTAGCCCTTGGGCACCACAGGTGGGGGTGTGATATGTCTCAGAGTCCAGCCTACAGAGGAAGAAAATGCAAAAATCTCTGAGTCCGCATTCATATTTGGCACACTGCTCAGCAGGTGATGTCCTTTGCTGGTTTAAGCCCATTGTTAGGGCAGCAATGAAAGTGCTTCAACACCTTACGGCAGCACCGGGCTCTCCGAGTGCTGTGTGTGTGCTGCTTTGAGCGAGCCCCACTTGCCATTGATAGCAGTGGGCTGGTGGAGAGGTTTTGCAGACTGAGAGGTCTGCCCTGCAGTGCTGCATTGACAACCCTTGCTCAATGGCCATAAAACCCAGAAGACCATGTCCCTTTTTGTGACTGTGCAGAGGGAAACTGCTTGAGGCAGTCAAAGCAGCAGCCAAGCAGAGAAAAACAAAGTCAGTGTTACAAGAGGTCTTCCAAAGCACTTGCAAAGTTAAATAAGCAGTAAATGATTCCACTCATGTGCAAAACTCATTTAGGTTATAGCTGGAAACAAGGCTCTGTGAAGCACTTCATTCAGTCTCCTCTTCTATATGTACATTATTTTAAGGACTGGAAGAGGCAAACTGATAAACACTGAACATAGGTCCTCTGGCTCTTTAGAGGAAAACAAACCATACATCATAGTAGTCCTTCATCCTAAGGTATTGACAGCAGGCTTGAGGTGTGTTTATAGCAGTGTTCTGTATCTGCTATATACATATATATAAAAGAACATATATATCTTCTTTGAAAATAGATTCTTCAAAATTAATCTCTTGGCCTGTAATTTCGTTTTGGACCCCATATATTTTATTTCTTGGTGTGTGCCAGGCACTTCTCTGGCATGCTCTGATTCAGTGGCCCTCCAGCATCAGCGCTGAGAAACTTCGTGACTGAGCCAATGCCTCTGAAATTAATTGGTCTCATTCCGTTGGCCTAGGGTGGCCCTGGCAGCAGCGTGTGCGTTGTGAAGGCCAGCAGGCTGAGGAACACTGGGCTGTAGCCCACATTTACCCATCTGAGCTTCATTGCTTCAGTCAGTCCCATGACAAAAGCAGGATATATTGTTTCGTGCAATAATATATTGTTTCTTCTCCTGCTAATAGTGACAGCAATTTTTTTTTTTCCTGTGTCAAAGTCATGACTCTTGGACTAAAATTGAGCGTATTCCTCAAGGTACAATGAGTGGTCAGAGCTGATTAATTGCATTGGCACCCAGTACATTTGATGAGTCTCAGGATCTTGGATTCATGCATTGTTTTGTCAGAGGCTGAAATTGATGTTTAGCATATTATTGACCAAATTTTCTCAGATGTGACTTAGGACAAATTAATGTCACCATATCACTTAAAAGCTTCGAGGACATGAATAAATACCAGGTTTTGCACAAGGAAATTAAACAGGGTGTGAAATCTTGTTGGTGCTTGCAAGCAACTAATTGTATGTTAGATTTGTGTATGATTGATTGGGTGGACTGTGCATATCTTGAAAATTCACTTAGATTTTATCCCAGAGCATGTGATTATTATTATTATTTTTCAGCAAAATTGATCAAGGGATTTAATTTTTTGAGGTGAATTAGGGTTATGAGTTGGCTGAGCTGGCATATCACTGTTTTCACTCCAGAGATTACTATGATTTTCTTCAGTTGCAGAGGAAAAGAAATAACTCCCAAAACAATCGAAGTCAAATACAGTCGCATTCCTTTTAGCCGTTGCAGGCTGATATTTTAAGAAGGTATACAACCAGCGAGTTGTAGTTGGAAAAATAACATTTAACTGAATCAGATAACATGCTTGGTTACTGTGTCCTGCCTCCCGCAGCTGACAGATCCTGGTGGGGTGTTTGCACCTGCAGAGCGCTGTGTTTTCAAGGGCCGCGCGCCAGCATAGCATCTGAATGCTTCTTCAATGGGCTTGTATACCCTTAGGATGAAAGACATCTAAGCTGGCCATGGCTGCACCCCAGCTGGCTCTGTTTGTGTCGTACTGTGCCACAGCAAAGAAGATTCCCCAAAGTCCTGTGAACCATTGCTCAGAGTCACCCAAGATGGTCTGCAGGCACCACTCTGGCACCAGAGGTAATAAGCCTGGCTGGCATGAGCTGACTCCAAGGGAAGCTAGAGGGATACCACATTTCCCGTTCCAATTCAGCACTTAGCAAATAGGCACTTGGGCTGGCTTTCCCTGGAGCAGCTCCAATCAGGCAAGGCTTCCTGAAACCTCTTCCATGCCTTCGGAGAGTGGGCAGGCTCTTTCCAGGGCTGAAGCTGGTCCTCATAAGCATGGGTTTAGGCATACGGTAGTGAGCCCTGCTGGGCTCGTACTCTGCATGTACGGAATGGTCCATTCTCAAACAGAGGTTAAAGGGAGGACTACGTTGGTATAGTTGCCCTTTACAAGAGGGGATTTGAGATACAGTGATACAGAGAAGACAGGTTGACACTGAATGGAGATATGGACCGCAACACATTCAAGAGGGTTTCGCCAGCGAGTTCAGCTTTGAGAGGAGGTGTATTTTGTGTGGTGCCACTGAAAACCATAAACCTCTTCATTTTCAGGCAGACCCCTTTCTGCGTTGTGAGTGTCCTTGGCTCTGGATGCTTAGCGAGAACCAGAGGAAGAGCAGTCACTTGACCCAGCTCCAGCGTGCCTGGTCCAGCGCTGCTGGCAGCAAAGCCCAGCAGTCAGGCTCAACCATGCACATCCCCAGCTGAGACTGTGGCTTTGCTGATGTCTATCTCTATGCAGCTTCACTGAGTTAAAGCTGATTCCAGTTTGCCTCCATGTACTGAAACCATGTTTCTCACTGCAACGGAGGAGCACCCTGCGTGCTGTTTTCAGGTCCACACAGGGAATCTGTGCTAGGGTGGGGAAATTGTGCTCAGTTGTGTTCAAAGTATGTGGCTCATCCTTTGTCTCTGAAGTAAGTTTTATATACAAACATATATATATAATTATCAGAAACATGCACATAGAGGCAGTCTTGAAGCAAAAAGCAAAAAACTTGTAATTCCATGAATAAAAACATAGGAGATAAAATATTTGCTTCCTGAGATCTCATTTTGTTGCAGGACTGGAGGACAATTGTTCTTTTCTGCTAAGCACCCTTGTTGGCTGCTCCAATGTTAACATTAATTATTCAGGACAGTAACTGATAGTTTGGTTTATAGTTTTCCTTCAAAGAATATGGTGGACTTTCAGGCATTGTGGAGTGCCCCAAGGTCCTCAGAAGCTGCGTTCTCTCCTCAATGGCAGGAGCATTGACAATATAGTCCTAATTAAATTTTTTTTTTTAAATTAAAAAAACTTTAATTAAAAAAAAAACACAAAACCCCCACCAACACCAAACTGCAAAGAATGTATTAAAACACAGCTATAAGAACCTTGCTGGCAAGAGTTTTGGCATGCCTTTATGTGTTGGCTTCAGTTTCTGGTTTCTTGCCATTTTCCCTAAGATCTAGAATTTCTCTATAAGTTTCTGACACATGACAAGCAAGTCCCTGCAGACAACATCATTTGAGAAACTGAGAAATTTCCTGTGTAGTAGGTCGGGTCATCCAGTTTCAAAATACATCCTTGTTTGTCATATACAGTGGGTCTGAGGGAGCAATGCCCCTGAGTTCCAGAGTCATTGATTTTGGCACAGTTTAGATCCAACCTGGGTGAAAGACGTGTAAAATTGTGAGATGCACTGGCTTGCAGTGAGATCAGGGAGATTTGACTCTCTTAGAGATTTGCCTCTCCTAGCATCTAGATGTAGTGGAGAAAATCACGTGGCTCTAATTTAAAATAAAATAAAATCTGAAACAGCAGCAAGAGGAATCCAAGGATGAGTCGGGCTACCAAGGAATCCTTCAGCTCCCTGTGGTGTCCTCCTTTGGGACTGGCATTCTTTTCAGCTGATGGCCTTGGAACTTGTTTAATGTTAAATGTTCCAGGAAAATCATTAGAAAATGGGTCAAAACAGAATTCAAAGAAACCTGAGAGATTAGAGAAAAATGCTGAATTTCCTGCAATCCTTACCTTCAATTCATCAAACCTGTGAAGGCAGGTCATATGGGATAAGAAAGCCGCGTCAGGCCACATCAATATGCATTTTGCCAGCATGCTCCTTTATCGAAGTCGCCAAAAATCCTCCAGTGTTTTCCTTGATGGTGATGAGGATTTTGAGATCCAGTGACTTCATTAATTGCGCTCTGTCCCTTCTCTTGACTCAGTGAAGTTTCACTGGCATACAGGCTTACTCGGTTAATGAGATATGACACTTGGCATACTACTAATAAGGAGGAGAAATGGGAAGAAATGTATGCATCACTTCTGAAACGTTGCTGCAGGCGCCTTTTCTGTACATCTGGTACATATTTCTAATCTTTTGTTTTGCAGAGTAAGGTGCCAGAAATGTGGGAGTCATCAGCAGTTAGTTCTTTTCATAAAGGAGAAGATGCTGAAAATCTATGTAATTACAGACCCATTTCAATTTTATTCTCTGCAGTTAAATTATTTCAATGTCTTTTTTATAGTCAAAATGAACAAGTTTAGTTTACAAATATTTTATTACCATTAGGGTAACTTGATTTCCATTATCATCATTTTACAACTGTAGTATTATTAAAAGTGACAAATGACTCTGTAGTCAATTGCTCTTCTAAATAAATGTCGTTTTTGTGTGGTGGTTTATCTCCGCTGCCAACCTTTGATCTAATGAGAGGCAGCAGATTTTATTTGGCCTTTTTTTTTCCTTTGGCATGCGACAGCTTTGCCTTAGTGACAGGAAACAATTCATTTTCGAGTGAGGCAGCTGGAAATTTTTCTGTAATGAAAGATTTGGCATTTGGCATGGCAACATTCAGGGATCCTGCAGCAGGCTTTGACAGTGTCCTTATCTGTATGTTTCTACATTTGCGGCAGTCTTTAGCAACAACGCAGAGCGGCAACAGCTTTTGCCCATTTTCTCTTGTAGGCCTGCACAGGGCTGGCCTGAACGTCTGGGGATTTCGGCACTTCACACTCTTGTTGACTCCTGACCACACTCGGTTTGTGACCAAGGCTTTTACACCAGTGCCATCCAGTGAAGGGAACTACAGCTGCTTCAGTGTTAGGTACTGACCCCACAACGTGCTCCCCAAACTCTCCTGGCTGCTGCTTTTACTCCTTCCCCCAGGGTCCATGCTGGTTGCTACCTCTTTGGCGTTTCGGGCAGGTATTGGTGCAGAATGTGTGCACCAGCTGCTTCTCCTCCCAGGGGTGATGGTGGGACAGGTGATGGTGGGTTCATTTGCCAGCAGATCTCCCTACCAGCGTGCAGCTGAGGAGGTAGTCTGTCCCCACTTGCCTCACCTTGAAGTGACCACGTTGGTGTGAGCCAGCTGGGAATGTCCCATCATGGGGACAAACATCTCATCACTGTCTTCTGTATTGGCAGTAGAGAAAGTTGTTGACACTGGTCAACATTTCATTCACTGGTCAACTAGGCATTAATACTGTTACTCTATTAATTAAACAACACTGACTGTTACGTACAATCCTGCCGCGAATGTAGCGGGAGCTTGCCAAGTCAGTGCTCAAGAGGGTGAAAAGAAACTCGGTGGTTTTTACTTTTTAACCTTAATTGATACCAAGTTGAAGCTGGACTTTAAGAGTTGGCTGAGGTTGGTTGGTTGTAATGAACGTTTTCCTCAGCCCGACCGCTTGCATGTGCTGTGGACAGCTGGAGTTTCCCATCTGAAGTTGCTGGGGGCGAGCTTAGCACTGAAGTCACTCCCCGGCGGGTGACATGACTTAATTGTCCTCAGCAGGCAGGTCGCTACATGGGCTTCACTCAGCTGAACTGGTGGGACTCCTGTTACAAGCCATACTTGTCATCTTTATCTCTTATGTAAGTGGAATAATAGCAAAACCCTGGGATAACTGTTGCCCTATCAGTCAATGTCAGATAGCATTTACTTTTTAAGATCATGAGGCCAGTATGGATCTGAAATGCCAAAAACTTCAGGTGGGAGAGAAGTGGTAAGACTTTATTTGCTGCTTTGAATAGCTGGCATCAATTACAAGCCCGGCTGAAGGATGTATTCTGGTTTTGGACAATTTACAGTTCAGGCTCTTTGATTAGTTGTTCCTACAGACAGACAGCTGTGTTTACTCATTCCCCCCTCTTTAAAATGTTAAGTAGAAATGCTTGGAGGCTTTTTTAGTAAAAGCTGGTGGCATTAATTTTCCAAAAATGAACTTACAAAAACATTTGATTCTACTTTTTAAATTTGCATTTCTTTAAAGTACACTGCAAAGGCCAGTCAGTAGAAACGTTGGGAGTAAGTGGCTATTCTTTTCAGTGTTTTAGTCACTCAGCTTAATCTATTTTTAAATCAATTTATTTAGTTTGGTCTTATATGTTTTTTAAATTTTTGACTACCTGAAAATTATGTAGCTTAAAAACAGCGGAGAAAAAAAAGCAGAAAGAGAATCATGAGTGGAGAGGGAAAATAGCAGGGTTTGGTGAAATAGTTCCAGGTATCTTGCCGCCATGGATCAGACTGGAGGCCAGTCATGGCTCTGCTATGGTGGTAAATTCGTAGTGAGTAGCCTGGAGACATGCCAAACCCATTGCACTTTCCCCGATGTGCAGTGTTGGCCCTCAGTGAGCTGTTGTGTGGGAGCCCTGATCACCAGATTCGGTGATGTTGGAAATTCCAGGCAGGTGCTGTGCACGGAGAGGTGATCAGGAGGAGGGTGAAGGCATCTGATGCCACTTGCCTGTGTGGGAGCACCAGGAGCAGTGCTGCCCCGTGATGGGCAGCGAGGCAGGGGCAGTGCGTCACTGGCCAGAGGTGCAGTCCCACGGTACCCAAACATGGAAAGTCCTGAGTTGGCTCAGAGCGCAGACCACCAGGCAAGTCCGTAGCGTGGAGGCAGGTCTGAGGTCAAGCCAGGAAGGTCAGTCCCCAGGCTGGGGTCCCCATCACAGCGGGATGTGGCCAGGCACGTGGCTCAGGTGAGGAGCAGTGACAAGCACCTGAGATTAAATGAGATATATGAGCACTGCCAGGAGAAACGCTTGCATGTGAGGTATTGCTCTTTGAGCCCAGTGTGGGCTACATGTGGATGCCCTGGTTGGATTGAGGATAACAGTTTGGAAGTTTGGGCCATTATATTGTCATTGTATTATCTCTTTTTTAGTATTACTTTCAGCGAAGCATTATTTTTCCTCCTGCCCTCCTGAGATCTCCTTGTAAAGAAAACAATTTGTAACAAAGGGTAATTCCTTTGCCTCCCTCTGCAAGCCAAAATCTGGTTTTCTGATTTTGGGATGGAAATGTGGCCATTACTGTTTGTTTTATGCTGACATTTTTATTTGGTTCCTGGAGTTAGACATTGTCTCTGATTCAGCCTGTGAATCCCTTTGCTATTACAGACATATTCCTGATTTGGATTTACTGGAAGAGCTAGAGAGAATTCTCCCTCCTCTTTTTAGCAGCGGATATACTGTGGGCTCCAGCGTTGTAGGGTGCGGTTATATGGCTGCACTGCCACCCACTAGGTGAGGACTTCCTTCACGCCTCTCTGCATATTGCGCTAGCAGTAGATGGCTCTGATTGAACCCATGTGAAAATAATTCTCTGATAACTTGGGCGGCTTACCTGCTGGGAGGGTGATTTGTGAGCCTAACTACCTCTGCCCCATCCGCTCCTGACCCTGTAAACACCGCTCACGTATGTGTTCCTGCAGAGCTCAGCGGGTGTTACGAAAGTGATCATGGTTTTGCAAGAGCTCAGCTTTGGAGCTGGTTTAATTGCATTGTGTTTAAGCATTAAAATTTTGGCAGTGGTTTTTTTTTTTTCCGCCACCAAGCAATTGTTCACAAATGTTTCCGTTATTCAGCCATCTGTAATGCATGCCTATCAAAGGAAGAGCATTCCTATTAATAATTACTGTCAGCCGTGTGCAGTGATGCAGTCACTTTGCAGCATTCACTCTTGGTGTAATTCCAGTCAAATGGTGTATTTCAAATGTCAGCTTGATGCTCCTGTTGTAAAGAGGAATGTTCTATTACAAGAAAATAAAATTTACTTGTAATCCAGGTCTACGGTCTGAGGCAATGCAGGATGGCCAGGATTTTTTTTCTGTCTTAGTGTTTGCTAGACTTACTTTATTTTTTCTTTTTTTGAAGTCCCTCTATAGGCCGGGGTGGTTTCTCCATTTGTGGGACTAACCCAGCCCAGCCCAGCCATGTGATTTGAAAGCCACCCGAGTAAAGACAAGGTTTAGCTATCAGATTATATGCCATAGGAGCAAGTAAGAGCCAGCTGCTCCTCATCATCCTGTTAGACAAAGGTGATGAAAACATGGGGATTAATGCGGCCTTTTTCTGCCCTGCTGCTGGGAGGGCAAGTCCTTGGGACCACACGTGAACACGGTGTTTTATCTGTGCAAGTCCCTGACCTCCAGCAGTGCTCTGATACTCTCTGGGGTTTTTGTTTTTTTATTTTTCTTCGGTAGCTCCCTTCTCCATGTGCCATGGGGCAATGGGGAGCCGGGATGCCCCCAGTGGTAGAAGCATCCCTCCTCCCAGCACCCTCCAAGGTTTCTGCCCTCTGACATGTGGCTGCTCTCCTGCCCTCCCCAGGCTGCTGGTGCCTGCCCCTGCCCTGGGCAGCGAAGGGATGGGGCAGGGGATGAGGGGCCCGGGGCAGCCTCCCAGCTGGGGGACAGGGCAAGGGGCTGCTGGTACCGCGCTGCTGCGGCTGGTGGTGAGATCCAGGTTAGGGCTAGGGGGTTGTTCCCGAAAGCCTAGAAACGCTTAATCCAGGAGAATCTTGCATTTTAGGGGCAGTGACGTTCAAATTTTATGCCAAGGCTTTGCATTACATTACTGAGCCTGGAGGACAGATGTTACCAGCTGAGGGATGGAAACCCGCTAGGGAAAGATTAAGTGCCATTCTGTGCACACCAGAGGGGGCCTGTTTCTGAGCTGGGATCAGCTTGTTCAAATTTCTAAGCCCTTTGTCCTGTGGTTGGGTTTCCTGGGTTGCATAATTAATGGTGTATTTGGGGTAGCATCTGCTGACACCCGCATTGTTGATACAGGCAGACGTGAGGACCAACGTGTGCTAGCATCGTGTTATTCACCACTCAGATATTTGAATGCCAGAGAGTGCTGCTAAGATGACTCTTATTTAGTTCTCTGAATAATGTTGACCATAGAGCCTCCCCAGTGCTTTTGGTTCTAAGTCCAAAGAGCAGTAAAACCTATTGCTGCTAAAACTTAGGTATAACCGTATCTGCAAGAACAGTTTATTAAATCTTATGCTTTATTTGGGTTGAGTAATTCTGAATGTTTCTCACAGTGACAGGAGTGTCATTTTTTCATTTGGCATCATCTTTGTGTTTTTCATTTGTTGGTTTATTTGCCTAATAAATATCACAGTTTTATCCAGCAGTATCTCATATTACCAGTTCTGTGGACCAGGTAACAAAATTCACCTCTTCCTGGATTTGTTTCCATAGTACGTCTTGGTAAAACTCCAGGGCAGGGAGTGCCCGGGCTGCTGTGGAATGAGATGAATAACTTTGACAGACCTTGAAATACATCTGTATGGATTAGATTACCTCAGAAGTAAGAGAAAATTTATATTTATTGCAAGGTACTGGCCCTTTCTTACTACTTCTGCTAACACTGAGAAAAATGTTAAGGGTAGCACTTTGGAAAGTATATAATTAATATTACAGGGACAGTCTCAGGGCTGAAAGATCACAAAACTGGCATGCTGTATAACTTACAGTAAAATCCCACTTTGAGAAGTCACCATTTAAAAATGCTCTTACTCAACACATCTGCTGCCTCTGTGCGTAGTCATATCTGCTGACTTCAGTCACAAAAATAAGTTCTGAGCTACTTTTTATTCCCATCAGTCCTGCAGAGCCGATGCAGCTCCGGGACCGAGGGTCGGGACTGGAGGACAGGCAGCCAAATTACATTCCCCCTGCAGGTGCTCTGATGCAGGCTCACCAAAGCCGGAGGAGTCAAACCGGCAGAGAGTAGTTGAGAGCAGACCGGGTCTGCAGAAGAGGTGGTGGGCAGAAGAGAAGAGATTAAAGCAGCCACTTCAAATCTGAAGTTCCAGGCTAAGATAAAAACCCCAGATACGTAGGGAAAAAAAGGACAGGGGGTGTTTTGCTTTCAGGGCAAGACCATTTGTGTCTTACAGTTCAGTTGCACATAGTTTTTTCCTTGATATTTAAGTGCTGTTGGGGTGTTATAGCGAGGCAGAGTTAATGCTAAGTGATATTAACGCTGGTCTTTCCTTGCAACCACCTATGTAAGAAGTCTCATTTTAGTGCAGATTTTGATGTCTGCAATGCTTGTTTAAACTCTGATATTCCTGGAGCTTTTCTCATTTTTGAAGCTAAAACATATATATTGTTTCTTGCTTTTATTTCTCTCATGAATATTTGTGAAATGTTGACATCAGCACTGTGGTTTTGGGCAATATTGTCAAACTAAGATACTAAAAAATCATGAGCCAGACGTCCCTAAACCCACTGAGACTTGCTTAAAAATGGTAATGTCTTTGTTCTTTTATTTCTGGTTTCTGAACTTTTGGGACACACTTATCTCTAGTTTTCAAGCCTTTTCTCTATCTCGAAAATAGTAAGGTGGGTTTTGTTTTGTTTTGTTTTGTTTTGTTTTTAATTGATACGTGTGCCACCAGTACTCACCACTTTGACCTGAAGGTTCAGGTTAACAAAAAGGAAAAAGTTCAGTGACTGGCAATGGTGAGGAGACACGTGGAGATGCTTATGCTCGTGGGTGTGCTCAGGATAGGAGGGCTTGGCTTAGCACTGCTGAGGCCCCCAAATGGCAACCCATTGACTCAGTGAAGGTTTTCTGCTGACTTCAGTAACCCAGTATTTAATTTGTGGTGTCTGGAGGGTTACCTTCCAGCCAGCATTTAGGGGCTGTGCATTAGTTTAAATGAATTTATGGCTGCCTGAGATGCGGCATCTCATGAGGCATGGCTTTTCCCAAAGGAGGGGGACACAAGAGGAATGGGATGGCCAAAAAGTAAGACAGAGGCTTTCAAGGAAAGGTAGCAGGTATTTGAAATCATTCCTGAGCTTTTGTTTCTTTTCCTTTTTTCCCTTCTCGTTCAGAGAACACGTCGGAAAGGATGCTGTGAGACAGCCATATCAGGGTCCTCTCAAACTGAGCTGAAGCACCACAGCTGACAGAAGAGGAGAAAAAAACCTCTTCCTGCACAGGGTAATTCCTATATTCCCACTGCCTCCATCTCCCCTTTCCTGGCCCTGCTGAGTGACCCTCGGACTAGAGAGGGTTCCCATGAGAGAAAGAAAAATACCCTGGTCAGGGTAATTAATGGTAGCCCAGGACTCAGGGCAGCGGGATGCAAATCTTTGCCACAACCATCCTGCAGTCCCAGGGTTTGTTGGACCCCTGAGCCCATAGATACATATATATATATATATATATGCGTGTGTGTATATATACGTATGTGTATTTATATGTGTAAATTTTATGTCAAGTGTGTTTGTTTTCAAAACCTCACCCGTAAGTGTCTGAAAACGGCTGTGGGCGAGGCTGGACATTCTGCTTCCAGCAGCAGGAGGCTGCGGGTGTCCAGCTCTCCTGCCATTGTCTCCAGGCTACTGGGGCGGCTGTCCCTCCTAAAGGCATGCACTTTTGGAAGCCAGCTGATAAAAACGTGCACACGCTGAGCTCCCATGCAAAGTAATTCCAGGGTATGATGAGCCTGTTATTTATATGAATAGACCTTTAAGGCATGTGTGAACGAAACCTTTTTTGATCTCTTATCTCTTCAGAACACTTCATGCTGTTGCCTCTGTGTCTTCACTCAAATTCTGCTTTTTATTTTTTATTCACCTGCCATGTGCATGGCATATTTTAAAAAAATATAAATGTTGAGGACCAGTCTCCCAGGAAGGATTAGTGATGGGGACAGAGAGGTGGTGGAGAAAGGAGCTGTTGTAAAAGGCACACGTAAGCATATGAGATAATGTTTTTATAGCAGATCACATAGTACCCAATTTTTCATGCACTGCTCCAGATGTTGGAAACAAGTGCAAATGTATGACTCTGAGTGTTGTTGCAGAGAAAGTATGGTCAAGCCACACTCTGAAAACAGAAGGCAAATAAAAATAAAAGATTGCCATAGGTATTACTTAGAAAGGGAGTCAATACCAAACTTATGATTGCATAGACCCCTACCTGCTAATTTTTCTTCCTTTTTTTTCTTTTCTCTGTTCTTAATTTTACCATAAAGGTGAGGTTAGTAAGAGCTGTAATTTGTCCCTGGCCCAGCAATCAAATTATATTTTGATCTTGCACGTGATTGCAGGCAGAAATCGAAATCTGCCCAAGAGGGGCTTGGCAGGACCAGCACCTCTGAAATGACTGCGTTGGGCTCTCATCCCCATTTCTGTACTGAGTAGGATGGCACTGTGTCCTGCAACGTGGACGAGCTGCAAAGCTGTGGGGGTCCCCTGTGTCTCAGCATAATTTGCAACCCATTTTTCAGTAGATCTGGGAAAAGATAGTCACGTTTCAAGAGGGTCCTCCTTTGATAAGCTGGAGGGAGGAGGACTGACCCTGGGTTGCGATGTTTTTATTGTAGAGCACAAAAAGTAGGATATGCCCCCAAAATAGCCGATAATAAACAATTGATATTGTCTCTCCTTGATATTTGGTTATAAATAAGCTATTGTATACAGTGCAGCCTTTCAGGGATCCCCTTTCTATGGTGGAGCGGGTAAACTTAATATTACTGAAGAGAAACTGCGAGAAGCTGTATAAAAGCACTCTGGTTTGGCACTATACAGAGCAGTAGGGCTGTGAGCATGGGAACTAATGCAGCCTGCCTCCCTATGGGCATGCCTCTCACAGCTGACAGGCTTTTTAATTGAATTTTATCCTAAAGCAGCAGTATGAGTTCAACCCTTTTGGACACCAGAGAGTCTGCTCAGGAGAACACTGTGAGGAGTGATGTTCAGATGGAGAGATGCCCATTTGGGAGCAAAACTGGAGCCATGCGGTGGGTTTTCTGGTGCCCAATAAGGCACAAACTACGGATGAAATGGTCTACAGAGCTGGGGTGTCTGTGGCAATTCTCTCCATGGACTCCCCACCTCAGCCTGCCCCTCGGGGAACACGAGTTGTGGCTCTCTCTTATTTCCACAACATTTTAAGGAACTGGCTATCTTTGAGGCTCTGACCAGTCACAAGTTTGGTGGGCATCAACGTACGGGATCAAAAAATCTTTATAGTGGGATACTGGATTTGCGTGCTAAAAGTTCGCTAAAAGCCAGGGGAGTTTTATAGGTTTGTTGCTGTTTTGTGCTGTTAGTGCATCCTGTGATTCTCCTTCCCTCCTTCTCTCCTGGGGCTTGTTGCCAGAAGACAGTGGTAGTAACAAAAGCCTCAAAGCTCTGCAGTAAAGTATGTAGCACTGGGGAACACCATGAAGATGGTACCTTTTGAAACCATAAGCACTGTTGTCTCCCATCGCATGCTGGAGTTACTCCTGGCTGGTGCATGCAACCTGTGGCAGTGTGGGGATGCTCAGGAGGCCACTGGGCTGTGATCAGGCAGAAGGTGTGGGATCGTACACCAGGTACTGGAGAGCCCATGTCGGAAAGCTGTGAGCAGAAGAAACTGCTGTGAAGCATGCTGGGCTCGAGCCGCTCAAGAAGTCAGTGCAGTCCCATTTGGTCTTTGCAAAATTACATGTTTTGGAAGCCTTTTCTGTCCGTTTGGATCTCTGCTCTTTCCTTGGCCGTTAGAGAGAAATAGTGTCACTGAGGGTGGCTGCAATGCGCTTCAGCCACAGGAGAGGGTGATTTAAAGGGGGGACCGGCGACCTTAACTCAAGACTTCCTTGCTCCTGTCAGCTTGCAATGCTGCCTTTAAGTTATTTTTATGTCATCCTTACATACTTTATTATTCACAGTAGTGTTCAGTTTAATGTAGGGTGACCAGATGCCCCAGCATGACTCAAAGAGTCTTTATCCTTAATTAAATGTCCTCTATGCGTCTGTTTTTTCTTGCTAGTTTCTGAAGTCCCAGGAATTCAATCCAGTTTTCACTTTCCTGTTATTAGCAAACATTGTTTCATATCTGGCTTTACAGTTTTATTATACAGTCAGCTGTAGAGCTTAAAATTGCATTATAAGGCTCCCTTGAACACTCTGGCTTTCAATATATGCTCCCTTCTGTAGCACTGTGTTTCTAAAGCTTGTGCTATTACACAGTGATAATGCACAATTTTACATTTTACAATCATCAACTGTAAAAATAAGACAGTAAAAGTTTGTAATTTACAAGGCTATAAATGACATCTGCAGATCTTATGGGTTTAAAGATGTATTGGTTCAGTTTCACATATATATCAGTCTGAGACGGAATCTATTAGGTTCTGCATATATACAGCATATTGCTTCCATTTACACTCGATGCTGTCATGTCTTTGAGGGAGAACATAAAAAAGAAAGAGGGGAAAAATAGGAGTATGGACTCTGTTAACTACAGCAGATGTTTTCTAAATATGCCAAGTCATAGGGGCTCAATAGACATGAAATGGCAGCAGAAACAGGCCAAAATACTGCAAGCACATATGGACATACTTTAAATTTACACATCTGAATAGTGTTGATTTTAATGGAAGTGTTCATGGATGTCATGCTAAGGATGTGCACGAGAATTTGCAGGACTGGATGATAAACAACAGTATACCTTAGGGCCAGAAATTAATTGCATATATATGCGGGCAACCATGAGTTGGCCTGTGCATTACTTGCAAGATCGTTTGGACAGTCTTGCAAGATCACGCATGTGATCAGAGGAACAGGTTACCCTCAAAAACTCACTTTTAACCAGTCGGAGTAGGGTAGGAAGTGGGCAGAAAGAAAAATATGGCAGAGCCTGTGGCTGTCAATGCATGCAGTTGATCCATCCTCTAGACTCAGTTGTGCCATTGGAGAAGGTTATTACTCCCATGTAGTTAGCCAAGATCACTTGTTTACATGGTGCGTATGGAGCCAGCTGGTGTAGCCACAGTGAACGGGGAGGACCTGAGCTGTCTGGCCGGTGGGGTGAGCTGCTCTCCCCAGTGGGATCTGCTGAGTCTGAGCTTGGGTGAGACTGGGGCCCCAAGCCGGTGTGACGTGGGAGGGGGCAGCGCTGCTGAAGGATGAGGGGTGCACCTGGGGCTGCACCCACCTTAAAGATAGGTGAGAAAGTGCATAATTTGCTCAGGCGCAAAAGTTTTGAGAAAGGTAATCTCAAAGCAGCTGCTTATAGCAACAGCTTGCAGGGGACAACATGGTTTTCATCTCACAGAAATGAACTTTCTGAGAAGGAGGAAAGGAAGTATCCTGTGGTGTAGCTACCACAGCATCTAGCTGCTGAATCCTGAGCTGTAAAGCAGCCTTTCAAGGATAATAGTGCCTGCAGGTATAACTGTGATATTCCAAAGTCAAGAAAATTCTTTTTGAGAAGATGAATATTTTTAATATTTCTTTAATCATGGAAGCAAGAACAAAGAAGAAAGCTGTTATGGAAGACGCACCTGACCATTGCAGGTGGAAAAGATTGACCATATAATTTGTTCAGATCAACATTACTGCAGATACATTGTAATTTGAAAGAAAAAAATAACACCAAACCCTCCTCTTGTTTTAAATAAGAGATGCTTTCAGAAAGGCAAATCTTGGTATACAACAGCAAACTAGTGCTATATTGGTGGGAGCACATTTGGAGAAAGAGGCAGGGAAGTCTTGGGGTGTAAAATCAATGAAGAACTGTGATTTCACTCAGATCGTTTTGCACTCAGTCGTAAGTGCACATTTCCAGTCTGAAAAAAAAGGTCTGATATCTGATCAGCAAAGGTTGGGGAGTACTATTGATTTTCAAACATTCTCGGAAGAAATACCTTTTTCTAAACACCTATGGTAGTTCAAATAAAAATATTCTGGACAGAGCAAGCGTGTACCCATTTGATTAAAAAGGCATCAATTTTTCATTATTCCAGTTTTAGAAATCACCATATTTCCACTAGTAAGTATCTCTGTATACCAGGACAGTGTAATTGATTGGACACGTGTTCATCTAAGCCAGAGTAGTTCATTTCAAACCTATTTATTGTCCTGCAAAGCAACTGCATTGTAACATATTTTTTTTCTGTCCTGCGTTCTCCCAGGCTGTGGGACGTAGTGCTGTTCAAACAATAGACCCATTCATTTAACTGAGTAGGTGCTTGCAACTAAATGTATGGCATCATTATCATTAGCTTCAGTTCCATCAACAGGGTGTCATTATCACATTTAACTTAATTAGTATGGAAGCTCTCTTAAAAGAATGCTTCATAGAGAGGGATGTTGTAAATGTATTCTTGACTCCTAATAAATAAACCAATAGGCTAATGCACGGTGAAGAATTTATAAAATAGCTGCTGGAGTGGAAGGCAGGCGAAGTAACGTGTGCGTTCATGCTTCAGGCAAGGAGGTAGCAGGAGAGCGGCAGAGACAAGCTCACCTAGCAGCTGCCTATCGTGAATGTATTAGGGCATGACATTATCTTTTCAGGTGTGCTCTGGAGGATGGGCAGGCCAGATGGTTTTGTATGCAGCTACGAAATTTGTGTGCCTTTGCTCATGAGCGCACTTGTCCTATTGCACTTCTCAGTGTGGGAAGGCAGTAGCCATTTCTGGATTGCTGCAGCGCATGCGAAGGAGTTACTTGCACTGTTTACTCTTACTGGGTTTTTGTAATCCAAACAACTCGTCTACAGGTATGGAAAACATAAAAGGGTCTATTTTAGCATATTGGCCTCCCTAGTCAATCAATATACTTTCTCCCCCACTCCGCTCCTGAGATCATGTCTCAGAGGTCCGTGAGGAGTTACTGCTGAGCGGCACACACATCTGCTTGTGACATACTTTGGATGGGTTTTTTTCCATTGCTAGTATACACAGATGAGCTGTCTAATAAGCAATTAAAAAGATAGCTGAAGACTAGAAGTTAATTGTTTGGCTTACCCAGCTGAACAGGCATGCATCCCCCTTCACCCAATATCCTCCTTTCTTACTCAGACACAATAGGAGAGCCTTTGAATTCTTCCTTGCGTTTTTCAAAATGCTGCATTTGAATGCCAGCCTCATCCACTCTGAGTTAGGCGCAGGCACTCATAATGCTCAAAACAAACAGAGCAGCCCTCTTTTTTAGCTTGCATTTCAAAGGAGAGGAAGGTAGCATGGTCATGCTCTGGGTGAGTGAGAATTTGTGCTGCTGTTTGGCCTTTCCTCCATAATAATCTATTGATCAGGTTTCAGAAAGATGTTGGGGTATTTAACTTCCTGCAACTTGCAAGCCAAAATAAGTTGATGGAAATGCTTGGTCTGAGCTCAACCCTAATTAGACTCCAGGGAGTGAAGGGATCAGGGGAAGAAGCAGGGAGAAAGATTACAAGTGTCACAAATGTGGGAAAAGCTTCAACTGGAGTTTGTGTGAGAATGGGTCTGTAGGAATCATGGCTTTGTTA
This sequence comes from Himantopus leucocephalus, assembly GCA_003993805.1. Taxonomy (NCBI): domain Eukaryota; kingdom Metazoa; phylum Chordata; class Aves; order Charadriiformes; family Recurvirostridae; genus Himantopus; species Himantopus leucocephalus. Next base: position 105,084,404 of record RSEF01000001.1, on the reverse strand, counting down.
ATTTGGCAGCTCAACTAACTAAACTGCTTTCTGTTGTTTGGCTGTTTACAGTTCACCCGAGACCAGTTTTACAGTTTTTCCTTATAATAGTCTGGTCCAGAATTGTCTTTTTTTCTCTTTTTTATTTTTTTTCTTCTTTTGGTCAGAGATCAGCTATTTTTCTTAATCATGAAAAGCCTAAGAAAACAAATAAGAGAGCCACAATAAAAATATGTGAGCTGACACCTCTGACAATGAAAGGTAACGAAATGAAAAATTTCCCTGCAGGCTTCCTCAGCTATGGAACACCCTCAAATTTGCTCTTCCCTCATTTTGCTGAGTATCAATAGTTAAACATCTTCCAAAGAGGCCTTGAAATCACTTCAAAAGAATAAAAAGATTGCAATCTACCTTTCTTCCAACAGATGCAGTTTTATAATTTGTGTTTGATCGTGGGGCTCAAATTAAGTCTAGCAGGACTGCTGTGGACAGCTGCTGCTGATAGCTCCTCGTGGTGGGATCCAGCCCTTAGTGTTCGCTTCAGCTGCACACGTGGGCATCTGCATCAGCGGTGTGGACAGAGCAGCTACAGATGTGCCTTAAAGGTGGGCAGAGACTCCAGGAATGACAACTCAATCTATTAGCTAGGATATGTTGAAGGATTTCTGAAGGAGGTGAGCTCAAAGACAACTGAAGCTGGAGGAAAAGTAATTAAAACAAATCTGGATCCATTAAAGGTTGTTATTATTATTATTTTTAGTGCATTTAGCATCTTCCAGATGGCGGAAGATAACTTGTCAGCTTTCACGACAGCAGGAGGTCCAGGATTCACTGGATTTAAAAGCAAAGCTATAAGCAAGCAATGGACACAGTTCATGTCTGATTGACTGAAATGGACAGTATGTCAGAACACTTCTGCTTGACATTGCAAGAAGCGGGGAGAAAAATTAGGGACATTAGGTCAAACTATTGCTAGAATAGAAGTCCAACAAGAAGTAGAAGGAACATCAGAAACACTTGAAACTAATTGTCTTAAACTTTTAAGACAGATGGGGGAATGCATCAGCAGGTGCTGAAGTTTTTCTCTATAAAAAAGAAACAAGGAGTAACAAGAGGGAACATTTTTACTTTGTCATCCCTGTAGCTGGCTAAACTCACAGCTCTTAAGAAAATAATTTTTACTGTTAAGTTGTATTTTACAGATCACATGTTCATGGAAACCAAACTGTCAAAGTAGGTATTGAACAAAAGAACAGTTCCTTGGGTAAACTGGACTTGAACCTTTGGCATAGATAAAATAGGTACAGCTGAAGTATTTGAGATAGTAAGCCCCTGATGAGGCACAGGTGGACTACAGAATGATGACAAATATCTGGGGAACTTCAACAGTTTCTGAAAGAGTCTGCAGCCAAGCTACCTTCACCACAGGTAAATGGCAATGCTGCTGTGAGATCAGTATGGATTTACTTTATTGAGTCTGATCCTGAATTCCTAATCCTAAATTATTTGCCCAAAGCTCTTACGTCCACTGAAATCAGGGGGAGATAGGTTAAACCAACTTAAAAAAGAAGGTGCATGCTGTTTCTGATGTGAAAATTAATGAAATTATTTTGATCACAACATGAGCAAGTCTTAGTGTTTGTTTTTTCTGATTAAATTTAGTGCCTTAGGAATCATGGATGAATGTGTAGTCAAAATGCCAGGGGAATAAATAGTGAGTGTATGGTTTTAAGCTTGTATCCAAGTGCACTCCTGGAACTTGATTTGGAGTAGGCATGTTGTCCATTGTACAGCACTATGCTGCAAGCCATGGAGTTTACAGATGTTAAATTAGCCATGGTAGGACACCTCTTTGTTTCTTAATTTCAAAAGGAACACACTGAATGTGGTGGGGAGATACAGTTTGTTTCAAAACTGTGTAAAAGAGGGCCACAGAGTTCAAAGAAATTATCTTCTCTGTTTCCTGTTGAGATCTGCAGGCGTGCTGAATTCCTGGCAGATCTCAGTTAATCTGCTGCTTGGTTTTGCTGCTGTGAGAGTGAGGACCAACCTGTGTGTTAGCTCTCAGTGGCTCAGACTGAGACAGACACCACTGGCCGCAGAGCAACTCCCTGTGCACGCGTTTGTGTGCGTACGGTATAAGCTGAGATCAGACAGTAATGGTGGGTCTTGCTAGGACATCCTTGATCCAGTGGTACTCTTTTATGGAAAGTGACCATTTCTTGCTTTTTATATAATTGTCTAGTGATACAAATATGAACCTTGTAAAGGAGGATAAGCATTTTCCAACTCTGCTGCTATTGTGTATATGACACACTGCGAGGCACCTCCCTATGCTTAGAATAGTAAATAACTGCGGAGGGTTGCAATTTGTTAAGTCTTTAATGCTGATTTTTCTCTTTATTTCTGCAAAAGCTAAGGGCTCCTCTGGCTCTTCTTAGTATTCCAAAAAGTATGTCTTGCTAGGTCAGCTGGATTAAGCTGGCATGCATCTGGACCAGACTGCATTAAAGCAATTTTTCTCTTCTCGTTACCTGAACTCATTCGTTCACAGCTTGGTACTGAGAGTGCTGTTCTGAATACACATGATTGGGGTCATCTTCCCCTCAGCCCTCTGAGGTAAGGAGGGAAGAGTTTTAGATTTACGATTCAGCATTAGATTTACCATTTCACAAAGTCAGAAATAAAATTCAAGGGAGAGTAAATGGCTAACCCAGAGCCACACATAAAGACAAAGAAAAGAAACAAATAAATCTCTGTATTTGGGGAAAGAATTAACAGCAATTTTTCCTTTCCACCATGCAAAGGTCCATGCATCCTACCTCTCTCCTTTTCACTGGCAAAGGAGAAAACATCTTTTGCCTCCACAGCCTAATAGCAAGGGTTCCTCAAATGTATTTACACTGAAGTGGGCAATTGCTGCCCCAGTTAGTTTTATAGGAACAGTGAGTGCTGCATCAACAAAAATTATGCAAACTGTGTGTGACATCCACAGCTTCATTGCCAGTGAACTAACAAAATATCTCAGTTAAATCCACAGTATGCCCATTTTACAAATGCACAAAAGTCAAACCATTTAATAATAAATCAGGGCTTGCACACGTTGGGAGGTGGGTCTTCAACTATAATCAATTTCAATAACTAATTCAATCAAGGAAACATACATGCCCTAAGGGAAAATGTATTAACAAATTAATTCATTGTGATGAAGTAATCTTCCTTATGAAAAGAAAAATGAAAATGAGCACGATCTTATTCCTTGTGCACGCAGTACGTTTCCTGTATTTATATTTGGGTTTTTAGAATGCATGCAGATTATGGAGAAAAGTATACATGGCAGCACTTTGCAAAGTGGCGGGCAACCCAGCATCACTGAGATGCTCACCCTCCCAGGTAAAAATGTATGGTAGGCTTCTTAATATGCCTTGTGACCTGAAGAACCTGCTCAACAGCTGAAAGTTTTGTAAGAGAAAGCTCCAAACTGAGCTCTTCCAGTAAGACCCCCACGGGCAACTTCCAGGCTCTTAAGTCTGATGACTGTCTCTGGTACGAAGGAGAGCTCACATGCAAGCGTTTGAGAGCTTTACAGAGCAGCGCCTACATCCTGAGATGACTCCTGAGATGAATAGAGAGCTAATGAAGATTTTTGAGGACTAATGTAGTGTGCTCTCTGCAGCTCCTGACTCCCAGGAGGGAAGTGTGCGCTGCACCTGCCTGATCCTCAGAGCTGTCTGTAAGTTGCTGCACATGAGCTGTACTACAGCACTACTCCTGATGGCATTGCGTGAACAACGACCGACCAGTGTGCAAACCCCTGCTAAACATCACAAGTTTACCTCTGGCGAGCCATCCTGATGCTGTACTGAAGAAATGAGGTGATGCCAGTAGGCAAGGAATAGTGATGGAGGCCCTTCTAGTGAACTCAGTACATAGGCAGCTGAAAACATAATAAAAAGATGGTCTTGGCACAAGGTTTCTTTTCTGCAATTTCCCTTTGTTCCTCTGTAGAAACCTTGGAGAAACATTAGCTGTTTCTATACAGTGAAAAAGATCTCTCTGTAGCTAAAAGACCCTTGCAGTTAGGTTGTGTTTGCTTTCTGAGGGAGAAAAAGCATTCCCTGCTAGGAATGAATGACACTGGCTACTGCAAGAACATATGGACACTTCTCATGGTTATATTTGTTATTAACTTTTATGAAGTGACAAAGAGGTAACTTCACTGAATTGCGTTAGAAGCATAATAAAGACTTGCCCAGCAAGACTTGACTTAAGATTAGCTGGTCAGCTCTTTTAGAGACTAATATGTAGTCTATTTTAGGAGCAAATGCGTTTTAAGCATGTAAGAGCAGCAACGACTCATATTATGGAACTACTGGAGATGAATTTTCTTGTCTGTAGATACAAAGTTCCTTGGAGCAAAGAGTTATAGCGACCCACTGTAGGTCAAGAATTATATTTGGAGGCCTGGCTATGAAATTTAGCAGGGTACTGTCCCATGAAATATTGTTGTAGTCCCTGTTTTTGCACAAGTATCCAAGTGTATGAAAAATACACAGTACAGTAGAATATGCGGAACATTCATGAAAGCCTTGATCCAAAGGTGAAATATTCATGTCTTTCAGTTTTTCCTTGAATTGTCTTCTGTGCAAAATTGTTTGCCATTGAATTATTCAAAGACAAAGAGCAAGGACTGTTCCTTGTCTGATGAGCTCCTTACTAAAAAGTACGTTAAGCAGGTTGTGGTACTGAATGTATCCCAGTTGCTACCATAGGCTAAATCAGAAGGTACTATCACTTAATAGTAGGGGAAAGAGGCAACACCTTTTGACATATTGCAGTGGGTTGGTTGCTAGATGTTTATGGCCCTGGTTGAAAGCTATGGAGGTCTGCTGTATTTGCCAGAATGTGCTGGCAAAAGACTTCTTGCCGTATATCTGCCAAAGTGCTGATTAACCTTACTGTGTTAAGCAAGACTTAGAAATGTCCATAGTGCAGCTGGCTGTGAACAGCTTGTTAATGCTACCAAGCTACACAAGAGCTGGTGAAGAAGAGTCGGTGGTGGAGACGGAGGAGCTTCTGCAGTAAGTCACCACGAGAACTCTCCAAGCCAGGAGAGGAAACTAGCTGAACATCAGTCTTGGTAGAGTTGGACATGAAGAAAGCAATATGCCCAGCACAGCTTTACTGAGCACCGGCTGGGGGAGCACTGACTCACAGGGAATGCAAACCCTGGGCTGTGAGGCAGGCGGAGGTTTTCCTGGCGAGGTCAGAGGTGTACACATGTAGGGTGGGATTTGGTGCCACCTTGGTGGAGGCACCACCCTTTCAGTGGAAGGTGCAGTTCTGGGAGAGTGCACGTATTGCATGGAGCCAGCAGCGGGCACTGGGTGGTGCTGCAGGCGAGGCTGCGAGCTGCCACTCTTGGCTCAGCTCTGCGGGACTCTCCAGTGACCAGTGGGGAAGCTGCGGTACACATTCAGCCACCCCTGCCGTGGGCTTTCTTAGCCCTGGTGCTGCTGTGCCTAATCATTGTGGGCCAAAGCCTTGGGCCGTGGGTTAGGGCTTTGTGTTTTCCCTCCTCATTTTTCCTTCCTCCTGTCAGCTGATCCACTTCCTAAACCCAGGTGGACTTGGGCCATCCCTCTGCCTCTTCTTGGGCAACTTATTCCCCAGAAGACAGAATATAGGCTCTGGTATTTCAGATATCGCAGCTGCACTTTAATATGTCTCTTACCTGGGATGGGGAGAGGTGATGTCCTCTCACAGCACAGTGGCCCTCGGTTCCTGGATCCTTAGGGTCTTCACTTGACATGGTCTGTCTCATTAGCAACCTGCTTCTCTCTCCTTTGTGGCCACAGCAAAAGAGGAGAGGATGGCAATTCAGCACTGATGGTTGTCGTGTCTTGCAATGTCCTTGATGCCATGCAGGAGAAGATGGAGACCTGACTGTCCTTGGTAGCCTGAGATACAGGTGATCTCTGCCCCTTTTGGAGCTAGCAGCAGCCTAGCATGGTGTTGATCAAGATGTTATGTTAATTTCAGGGTGGGCCTGTTTTTTTTTTTCTGTCCTGTCAGGGATATTTGCTAGAAGGATGTAGCTGGACAAATTGTTTGTCTTTCCCTGAAGAATATCTCTCATCTCACCACAGATTTCACTCCCCTTTCCAGCAGCTAGCAGGAGTTCTTGTAGGAAGAGCGAGGGAATATGGCTTATAGCCCACAAAGGATCTTGCACTGAGCAGAAGCACAATCTAACAGCAAGGTGCTATTGTACTTGACACAATGAGAGTCTACCTGAAAATATTCACCAGAAGACTGGTCCAGCAGGAAAGCATATTAACCCCAACAGATCACTGTGTTCTCTCTGACTTAAGTATTACACTCACCTGCTTTGCAAATAACTCTATTCCCTAGCACCCTGACGAAAGTTAAGGCACCCTGTAAAAAGCAGAGAGCAATCAAAGCACCCATTCTTTAGTGTAAAGTGGGCAAAAATATCCTCTCTTATGCTGCCTCTGCTCTTACGAGCTTGACAGTAACTTTTCTGTTCTGTACAACTTCATCCTATTTCCATCAGCCCTCACCCCCTGCCATCGGTGGGCTTTACTGCAGAGCACAAAGCGACGCGGCTCCTGTTGGTTTTGTATCAACAGCACTGTTGCTGTAAACTGAAGCAGTGAACTAACAGGATTTAATTGACTAGTGCTGGATTTTCACGGCAGACCCCCTGGGGCTCACCAGCTCTGCTCCTGATGGCAGCCTTTTGTGCCATTGATTTTAAGTGTAAGACGGTGGCACAGCATGCAGGATATTGGAACAGCATTGACAGAGTTAATTTACACTCCGGTTGGTCTTGATCTCTTGCAAGCAAAGGGTAAAATCATCATCCGGCCAAGGATGCATATGGGGGAGGGCCGGGGAGGGGGGCGGGGCACATCTGTACTATTTGAGCCCGCAGTATCCCAGGAGACTTTCAAGTAAATATATTGGCTTCAGGTTCCAGTTGGGAAGTTCTAGGGTGATGAAATCACTTGATACATTAAATTTCAATAAGAAAGGTAAAACGTTCCTCTTGTCTGTGCTTGTACAAATCCAGAGTGTCTCCTGTGGCTGGGAAGGATTGACTCTTGTGTTACAATTCAGACTGAAAACCAATATAAGCATCTCTACTTTAGGGGAGAAATGAAACAGTGGGGCAAAACTGCTGTTTTGGAGTACTGGGAGGGGTGCAAAGTGACAGAATTGATGTCTATAGGTATTTCCAGACTAATTTTTTATGACTTTGTTACTGAATACTGTAGGCCCTGGGACTCCTCTGTGCCAGGTTTTATGTGCCATATGACCAGCCTTTAGCATTTTGGCAGTGGTTTAGCTGGCCCTCTTGAGGGTTTTTTGTGCATCTATGCTTGTACCAGGTGGCCTAAAGTGTCCACCATGATCCCCATCCAACCTTCTTTGCTCTACCCTGTGTCGGGGTGCAGTCAAGGAGTCCCACAAGTTTCCTGCTGATTAATGAGTGCTGCTTGACATCTCTGTCCAGAGCCTTGACCTGAGATATGGATTCTCCCCATGCTTTGAGCAGGTTGCATCTGCATCCCCATTGGCATCTCCTAGCAGTGGTGAAAGCGCAGCAGACTAGACCACCTGCAGCACAGACTTCCCAGTGCATTTTGAGACAGAGGTAGGCGAGAAGCGAAGCAGAGAAAACAGGATGAGTGAAGAAAATCACCCTGAGACAAATGTGATATGACGGGCAAGATTAACTTACGTAAAGGGACTGACTAAGGTAATAGAAGCGGGAGCCAAGCAAGATGTTTTTAATGTGGTGCACAAACCCATTAATCAGACTAAAACGTTGTTTGTGTAACATTCTGTGCCCTACACAGTATGCGAGGTCTATAAATCTATCTGATCTATACGGAAAATTTGTGGGTCAGGGTAAGCAGAGAATGCAGCATCAAATAAAAGAAAGCAACTGCCAGTAAAATCAGTGATTAAGAAGTATTGAAACAAACACGTGAAGACTACTAGACATGACAGCTTTGAAATGCTTGCACAGTGGGCCTCTTTTTGAGGCACACAGTTATAAAATATAATATTTCCTTACCAAAGCCTTAGAGCTGAGCAGCTCTGATGGTATGGATCGCAAGTTATTGTCTGTTTCTTGAGCTCACTTCTTGTTGTTAGTTACGGAAGACCCTGAGTTAGAGGATAATTAAATGAAAGGACTATTTCAAGGAATTATCTGGATAATTAGTTGTGATAAATATGATTTTGCTTTAGACCACTGAAACAATAGAAGTGACTGAGTTGAGACAGGAAATCATATGGGATGCCTTTCATGTGAACATATTTATTATCTGTTTTAATTAGCAAACTAAGTCATAGATGTGTAATGTAAAGCACTTGTCTGGGGTTTCTTTTTGTTAAATGACTTAATTTCTGAAAGTCCATTATACTCCACTTTATATATACTTTTTTATGGCTACATCAGTGGCAGGGTTTTACAAAAGGACAGAGAAGTGAATTATGGAGAGATATTAACATTTTGAACTAAGTTGGATTTTTTGGTCCGTTGAGTTCTGGATTTGAAAGCTTTTGTGTGTATTTGACCTAATTCTAGTGGCTGGAGCCCTTAGACTATTAAAGTACACAAAAGCTACTACAAACAACATTAATTCTGTGATTGAAACTCACCAAAGCAAGAAAAGTCTGACTGAGGTTGAAACGTTTTGCTTAACTTTCTCTCTTATGCCTGTCCCTGTATGCATGTGCAGAAGGTGAGAACACAAGCTGTTCTGTGGCAACAAAAACTTTCATGGCAGGAATTTCTGAAGACCTTCCATGACCGAGAATAACCACAGAAGCTGATCAGTGTTGGCCTTTCTTACTGGAATTTTACAAGTTTTGCATTTCCTTCAGACCTCAGCTTATAGTTTTTAGGGAACACAAAGCAGACAAATTTTCTTGCAGTAAAATATGGAAACCCACAGAATTTCATTTGCCCCTGGAAATTGGTCCTTTGAAACTGGCTGTTTCTGGCTGCATTCTGGGTATATCAAACATGCATTCTTTGTTACTGTTGGAGAGGATCTTTGGAGGCATTGGGGAAATTACCTGATTTGGTAATTAAGATTATATGGGAAATCAGGATCCCAGGGAAGCTCAGAGCTGAGGAATTTCTCAGTAACGCCTATTTTGAACATAGGTAGATAGTATCTGTCTCAAGAGGATTAGGCATAATTTTCAGCAGTGAGGCACAAGGGAAAGTTTAAAGTACAATAAGCAATTAAACACTGTTTTTTAGACAAGTTGCCTGCTAGTGAGTGCCCATTCCCTGTGCAAGCATAATAGGATAATAACAAAGAAAGAATTCCTAATTGTTATCTTCAAATTGTATTGGCAGTATTCATATGTCCTAAATAAGAGTGATGTTCTAGTCTGTCAGGTACTGACAGTCCATGATAGGAGACCATCTTTGATTTTAAAAATCTCCTGGCTGAGTTAACAAGACAAGGAAAGGACAGAAGGTGAAGCAGACCTTCAGTGATAAAGTGATCCTGTGGCACACCAGAGGCAAAGGGCTCTACCAGATCTGACCAAAGGCTCGGTATGCAGCCACCAGCAGTGAATGCTTAAAGAAAATTTATTATCAACTGGGTAAATTCAGGGTGAATTAGCAGGTGAAAATCCTGGTATATCCTCATAGCTTCATGGATTACAAACATCTCAAACTGCATCTCAAACTGGATTTTGCATCATAGCAACTGATGAACTGATTCTCCAGGAATTTCCATGAAATGGCCTTGTAAATGTTGTATCACCATAACCTCCACAATTCAGTTGTTCTGAGTGAAAAAATGCATTTTTTTTTTTTTTTTTAGACCTCCTGTCTGATTACTCCCCTGGCTGCCGCCTAGCTCTGCCATGTGAGTGTGGTCCCTTTCCTCTTACTCCAAAGCATTTGTGATTTCATAGGTGTCCCTTAAAGATCCTCCTCCTTCGCGGTAAGAACAAGGTAAGTGTTTAAGTGTCCTGTCTTATTTTCAAGCCTATTTGTCTGTCTGTACAATGTTGTCCATACAATCTACATTTTAGTGTGGACATCCATGAGTAGAAGTGTCCGTGCTGCTATCAATATGTTTGCTTATGGAAAAGCAAATGCTTTTAGAGTTGTAAGGCTCTTCATTAATGTAACATTCATCCTCATTCACTTTTAATGTTATCCTGATAGAAAATCTGACCTGGTTTCAGAAAACCAAAGAGACTTTTTATTTCTTCCTGGGCTTTTAAACTTAGGTCTGTCATGATACTAACATAGCTCCAATTTGTGCACTGAAGGTACCTCCCTCCTGACTGGTAGGGACATGAGTAGTTGACTCCATCTGATCCCCTCTATTATAGACACCCTCGGATCTCCAGATTCCTGCTTGAGTCCCGTAAATGAAAGGTTTCCCTTCCTTGCATACTGGCTCTAACACACTGAAGAATGGTTGTTTGATAGCTTAATTTGCTTTTCTTTTTTATGATACCATTTAAATGAAACAACACGCTGTCGACAAGTGCTATAGCAGTAAAGCTCCCTTAAATCCAGGGTCCTACCACTGGCCTGTTGAGAGGTTTGGGTTTTTTTTTGCCATGTGAGTGGCAATAAAGAAACCATACTAAATAAATATTAGGACTTTCATCAGCTGTGGGTTTAAGTTTAATTACAAGCCACAAATTCAAACAAGGCTGCCCGATAGTTTGGCATCTTCTAGCAGGCCAGCAGGAGGTCTCAAACGTACCTCAGCTAATTTCAGCAGGGAGCTGAGTGCTGTCTGCTGACTCCTGCCTGAAACCCAGCAAAACTTGGGTGAATGTCACACTGAGCTCGCCCCAGCGTGGAACACCCACCCACCATCACACGGGGTGCGCTGTGCAAGCCTCCACAGTAAGAGCGTCCTCTCCTGGGCAGGCAGTCAGGAGTAAGCTCCCTTCCCACTTAAGTCTTACTTAGGTTGTATTTTGAGAACTTAAGCGATTCATTGACCTTGTATCCTCCTTCTGCCCTGGAGTAAATTTTACCTTTTAATGTAGGACTTGATTAAGGTTCTTGTAATTCCTGAACCTTTGTACGGATCTGCTGTGCAGACATGATTTTCATTGTCAATTTTGGGGTTTGCTTGAGTTCTATCTCAAAGGGAAACTTAATTTCACAGCATTTCTCACAGTCACAACCAGGCCTATGCCATGGCTTGGAAAATGGAGTCTATTCTTCAGCAAAGGGAACTTTGAAAAGCTACATAGTTTTGCAAAACATATCATATATAGCACTTTTCTGCACAGGTAGAAGAATTATTTTATTTTTTTCATATATTTGCATGTGCACTTTCAGAAATATATTATTTGTTAAAAAGAGATGGGGTTTGGAGTCTGGAAGCTTGAGGTCTGGTACTTTATTAATGCACTGTTTTTCCTTTTCCTATCTTCCTCTCCCCATGTCCCCATTTGTACTGTAGTACAGAAATTAAAGTTACTCTACTTGGCAAAGTGCTGAGTAGAAAATGTGTTTTAGGTATTGCTAGATTCTCACTAAAATATAATTTTTGTCAAAAAGATGATCTGACAACTAATAAACTGTTAACTTTTACAAATTTTTTTTACTTCCAATGAATTGCATCTCAGTCGTTTTACTGCAAATTTAATGGAATATTTCATCAAACTTTATCAAAACTATTATTCAAATAAAAATAATTTATAAAGAGGGTTTTTTAGTAATTGAAATTTTTATAACATCTAATATATATTTAGCCAGAAACTTTCATACTATTTTATTTCATTTTAAGCAATGTTTTTCATGAAGTAGTTTAAGGAATAAAAAGGGGTCAAAAACACACCTTAAGAGACAGAAAAAACTGTAGAACTATTTCCACATGGGTTTGGTTTTTAGATTTGTCTAGTTATAATTGTTGCAAAGTATTTTTGTGTATGCTGTGGCTTCCTCTGGAAGTACTAGGGAATTTAAAGGCACTGTAATGCAAGAGATCCCATTTTTGCAGATTTTTGTTTAGGTAATAATCATGGAATAGGAATGGCAGGATTTAACTTGAAGAGATTAAGAAAACCTTTTTTTCTCATTTTGTTTTGGTTTTGGTTGTGTTGGTTTTTGGTTTTGTTTTGGTTGTTGTTTGTTTTTAAATACATGTGCATAGCCACTTTCTTGATGCAGTTTGACCAGTTAATGCTGCATCAGACCGTATGTGCAATGTCACCAGTGTATGTATTGCTACAGGTTTTTGGAATGCTTATAGTGCAGGGGTCTTGACAATTATTAGAGGAAAGTTCCGTGTTACAGTTTTCTCATATTTGTCTTATTATCACAGCAGAGTCCTGAAGGACCCCTCAGGATGGTTGTTTGTGCCCCGCATTCTGCACGTTAGAAGAGCTGCTTCTATGATGAGCACAACTGATTTATGCATGCATGTTCAGCCTACCCTAGAGAGACCTCTCTGTTTTTTATGAGATACAGGATTGAAAGGATTTCTCTGTCTCACTGAATTAAATCCCCCTGCAGTCCCAGGCAGCCACCTTACACGTTACCTCCACAAACCAATAAAACTTCACTGTAAAATAGCTAGATTTCCTGCTCCTTAGTGCTTCTCCAGAATTTCATTCCTCTGATGGTTAGAAATCACACTCCCAGCCTAACCTTATTTATGTCCAGCTTCTACCTTTTTGTTCTTGTGCCAATGCTGGCCTTTAGCTTAAATAGCTCTTCTCTTTCCCTGGTGTTTACCTCTGATATGTTTATAGAGAACAATTATATTCGCTCTCAGCCTTCATTTGTTAGACAGTTTCTCTTCTTCCCAGATAAGCTTTCTATTTCCCTGATCATCCTAGAAGCTGTTCTGTGCACCTGCTTCGGTTTAAATAGCTTAAATTCATCATTTTTTTGGAATGTGGATCACCAGAATTGCCCATAGGGCTCCAAAGGACATTTCTGCAGTTCCATGCCCTGTGTCCTGTGCCATTACCTTTGCTCACCTGTGATATATATATATATATATATCACCTGTGATAAGACACCTCAATCATGTCGTCCTTCTCCTCAAACTGATGCCCTCCCATCTTCTGCCTGCATTTCCCATCCACCCCTTACTACTACTGCCCTCCACTGCCCGTATTTCACCCCTTTTCTCCAACCTCCTTTTAATTATTAGTGTTTTATTGTATGGCAATGCTTACAGGCTTTGTCTTATCAGCATATCACTTAACTGCCTTCATACTTTTTCTGATGCGTCCATTAACATAAATATTGCTGAACAAGATTGGCTATGAAATCAGTCTTTGAGAATACCTATATTCACCTCCTTTCAGCCCCTCGCTAAGTAGTTGGTACTAAGTTGTATTGTCTAGGTCGTGTCCCATGCAGTGCTGTAACAGATGTTCTTCTCAAGCCCAAATTTACCACAGAAAGTAAGTTGTTAGGTTAGTCTAACCTACTTCAGACATTAATCTATTTTGATTTTATTTTACTATTTCCCCTTATTTCTGTATCTTTGCTTATTGCTTCTTTCAAAATTGATTCAGGTATGTCACTGGAATTTTTTACTATTATTTTTTACTATTTCTTAAGTGCAGGTCATATATTTGCTATTGTTATCACAGCATATTTCATATGACAGTTCTTCCAGAGTTTTTAGATAGATGTGATTTGGACATATCATTTGCATGAGTTAAGGTCCTTTGACTTTTTGTTCCACCTCACTTTAGCCTCTGTTTTATAGTCACCCTACTTTTGTGCCTTTATTCTACATCATCTGAGTACTCTGTGTTGTCTTCTTCAGTGAAAATATGCTAAAGTGCTGTTGTGGTTTAACCCCAGCCAGCAACTAGGACCACGCAGCTGCTCACTCACTCCCCCCAGCTGGGATAGGGGAAGAGAATCACAAGAGTAAAAGTGAGAAAAAACTTGTGGGTTGAGATAAAGATATTTAAATAGGTAATGCAAAAGCCACACACAAGCAAAGCAAAACAAGGAATTAATTCACTGCTTTCCATGGCAGGCAGGTGTTCAGCAATCTCCAGGAAAGCAGGGCTGCATCACATGTAATGGTTAGTTGGGAAGACAAATGCCATAACATTCTCCCCTTCCTTCTTCTTCCCCCAGCTTTATATACAGAGCATGATGTCATATGGTAAGAATATCCCTTTGGTCAGTTGGGGTCAGCTCTCCTGGCTGTGTCTCCTCCCAGCTTCTTGTGCACTCCCAGCCTGCTCACTGGCGGGGTGGTGTAAGGAGCAGAAAACGCCTTGACAGCTTAGCAACAACAAAAAACACCAGTGTGCTACCAACACTATTCTCATCCTAAATCCAAAACATAGCATATACCAGCTGCTAGCAAGAAAGACGACCCCACCCCAGCCGAAACCATGACAAGTGCTTGTTTAGTTTATGGGCACTACCAAGATTATGCTTAATATTGATCCCATCTTCAGTGTCTAATGACCTTGCTCTTTTCTTTACTATTTATGTATCAAGCTAAAAAAAGGTTATTGTGCGTTTACTTTTCCTTTGAACACTTTCCACTTGCATTATGACAGTCCTTGATTTATCCTTTATATATATTCCTCCAATAACTGTCATCATATCTTCTCTCCATCTTCTCCCCCCCCCCCNNNCCCCCCCTCTCCCCCCCCCCCCCCCTTCATTTACTCTTTCTGTGTAGGTCAGATATTTTAAATCTCTGACCTTTCCAGTTGTTGTTTCTCCTTGGATTCTGGTCTGTCTGTCTTAAAGTGTTCAAAGTAGACACAATACTAAAGCAAAGACTTTACACAGCATTGAGAGAGACAGTACTACTACATATATTTCACAGGCTATCCTCCTGCTTATATATTGTGGTACCGTGTGTGTTTGTGTCTTTTGTATTAGCTCCACATTGCTGAACTGCACTTATTTTATAATCCCCTATAATCCTCACAAGCTTTTATGCTGAATTGCTGCTTAACCAGTTGTTCCCCATCTTGTATTTGTGCAAACTGATTACTCCTGCCTAAGTGTTGTGCCTCATGCTTGTTGTCCCACTTGAATTGAATCCCATTTTTGCAAGCTATTTATCCAATTTGGCAATGCAATTTGAATTTCAGCCCTGTCCTCCATTGTTCTCACAGCTTTAGTCGTTGTCTATAAACTTAATAAGCATATGCTGTATCCCATCATCTGCATCGTTAATGAAAATATTGAATGGTCTTGGACTGAGGACAAAGTTGCAGGACAGCACTAAATACATTCTTCCATTTTTGTAGCAACCTATTGATTGCTGTTGTCTTAGTATAAAGTTAAGACGTGTTTTTCTTTACTGGTCAATCTTCATCTCTTTCTTGTAAGCATCTTCGCTATCATTTTTAATGCAGATTTCTGTCCAGAACAGTCTATGAAGTCTTTCCTTTCTCCACATTTGGAATGCATCTACCAGATTTGATTTTGTTCTGTTTGACTTGGAGGGTTTTTATGCCTTGACATTTAGGTCCTTGAGACCTTCAGCTCAATTGACTTTAATACGCAGGTCTCAAATCTGACCTGCTCACAATAAACAGACTGTAATTATGAGCCGGGATTGTCCCACCTTTTATTTAAGTTGATTTGAATCATGCAGTCCTATTCTACTATTTGTTGTTTGATAATGTCCTTATCATTTAACAGTCTATATTACATTGTCTTTTGTTAGTTTAATGACTGGTTGGTAAAGAAATTTTTCTGCTGCTCATCTGGTAGATTTAGGTCCTTCTGTTGACAACAGGATTTACTTTTTGGCCTGCTTTGGGGATTTTCTTGGTTGGGTTTGCATGAGAGTCTGCTGCTACAACAAGTGGGTGTAATCGTTGCAGTCACTGACTTGGCATTTGGGTTGCTTTTAGCTGTGCTTGGGTGCTAGGGGGCCCAGAGGATGCTCAGGCCTGGCTGCGGGGTCTGACTTGGGTGTGCTGGGATGCTCCAGGGACTGGGGAATAAAGCAGGGAGGAAGACCTCCTTTTTGGGTCTGTGCTTGCTCCTGAAGCCCAGATAGATTTAAAAGCAATTACCATATTCTGGCACTTAGCAGTCACTTTGGGCTCACCTGTAACTGCTGGAAGTTTCTGCCCTGGTGGGGCTCAGGAGGAGATGTAAGTCTCAAGTAAGACAGTAATCTATCAGGTCTCCTTTGCTTTTAAAACTATGCTATAATTTATATTAGGAACATTGCATCTTTCCCAATGTAGAACCTTTCTCCTCACCCACCAACTTCCACTACTGGAAAAAGAGGAAGGAGAAAGCATTAATACACCTACAGTAATGGTGATCAGCATTTTTGTTGGCATAGCCAACTTTTTGTGCAGCTTTGCAGCAGTCATGAGGAGGCGATGAAACTTGCCTATTGGAAATAATCTGGAGTGTGAAATGGGACTTCATTAGAAGAGAGACACTTATTCATTGATTTAATTTGTCTTTGGTTTTTGTTGTGTTTGGTTCTTTTTTTAAATCAGATACAAGTATACCCAGATATTTGAAATTCCCTTTTACTGAGGAATTGATGTCTAACACTTTGATTTTGCTTGGACTCTTATGGAATGAAAACTTGCTGGGTTGTATTTACATGAATCGGATAGCTTTTGAAAAGGAAAGCTCAGCTTTTGTCTTTTGTGTGTAAAAGATCTGTTCCTTGCTTTCTTTTTTCAGCTCTTTGAGCACTAAAGATTTACATGTTCCCTGCTATGTATCTGAAAACTAGCCAGAGATCCTGCTAGATTTTCATGTAGGCTTTGTGCTGTTTGCAAGGTTTTCTTGGAAGCAATCAGACATATCTCATTTTTTCATTACTTTTTAATATGTATTCTTTCAGTATCTCCATATATATTCCTCTGCTTTTGGAGATACGAGGCCATTATTATCCCATTTAAAAATTTCTGAACAAAAAATCCTCCAAGATTTTCAGACCAAAGCATGCTCAGCTCTGACCCTTGGATTGGTGAGCAATAGTGCAGCCAGAGTATTGAAATGTCATACAAAAAGAATACATATTGCAAGTTTATTTTCCTTTACGTGTTACTAGCAAATTTAATAACATTGTTGCTACCAAAATGTTGCTTCTTTAATAGGTCAGATTATGGACTGTTATGAAATACCTGTGTTTAAGAGGAGTGGAAAACTGATACAAAGCAAAATCAAGCTGAAACAGACCTTGGCCCAGGCTGTTTCCTGGGATGCTGTTTGGGTGCTTGTGAATTCTGACTCTTCTCCTGGCAGTAATGTGATGCTCCTCTGTAGTGTGACAGCTTCAGCTTTCTGCCTGAATGATCTCATCACACACACGCACAAAGAACCAAAAATGAAAAAATGAAAACTCTCATATTGCTTATCTGCCCATCTTCTCGGTGAGGAGAAGCTCATAATGTCTGTGCAGAACTTCAGACATAAAAAATGCTATATAAATGCTTAGCATTATTACGACGAACAGAGAGAAGGCTGAGAATAGGATGTGATTGCTATCTATAAATACATTAGGGAGGTAAAGTCTACAAAGGAAAAGAGATATTTAAGATAGAGGACAATGCTGGTGCAAGAGGAAATAGATGTAAGAGGGCCATGGATAAATATAGGCTGGAAATGGGAAGAAGGTTGCTATTAGAGCAATGCAGCGACCTTCAAGACACAGTCACACGGTCAAAAATCTCTCCTGGTTTTAAGATGGAGTTTCAGATGTTAGAATTGTGTGCTGTGGTTTCTTGCCCAGAGGGAAACTGGAAGTTTGGGAAATCTCAAGACCTACAGGAAAAATATAATACAGTGAACAAAAACAGCCACATAGCAGTCAGCAGGATATTCCAGTTGGCCGACTTGAGTTATCTAGTGCAAGTAGCAGAGTGGAGGGGTCTTTCTTTCATCAATGGAAAGAAAAGCTTCCCCAGAGGCAGTTCACAGCAGGAACATAACTTCAGCTTCCACTGCTGTAAAAATAGCCCCATGGGACTACCTAGCCAGGCTGGGAATATAATAGGGCAGAGACAAAAACCTCAGAATTTGCTGTTTGGAAATCTAGAACTTTGTTGAAAACCAACAAAATAATTTGTGTGTGGAAGTCTTTGTTGTCTATCGTTAGGAAGTGTCTTGAACATTAAAGTTGGTAGTCAACTGCTACAAACTTTACAGGTAAGTGCCTTTCTGGGCAGCTGGATTAGGGTTGTGTGCTGCATAATATTTGTGCAGAAAGGAACCAGAATTGCTATTTGTGGAAACATAAGCTTACTGATAATTGCACTCACTCTGTGCTATTAATTAGAGGCTAAACAATGATATTGCTGTTGCCATTGACAACTGAGTCTACCACCTTATTTTTTTTGGATACTAGCATTAGGAAACAGAAGTCTGTTTCCCATTTGCCATGGTATAGCAAAGGCAGAAATACTGTGGAGCTTGCTGCTCAAAAAAAAAANGCTCAAAAAAAAAAAAAAAAAAAGTAATGTGCAAAGATCCATGTGTTCAAGTTGGCCTCTAAATTTATATTCATGTACTAAGAAGGCCCTGGTGGATAATTTGCCTCCAAAAGGCAGTCGGTGCTGTCACCTTGCACTAGAGAGAAATCAAAATGGCACTGCACTGATCTGTAGTGGCTGTAAGTTAGGGCTCAGAGCTTGGTTTTGAGGTGAAGGCAATTCTAGGATTCCAGTTCAAGGGTGATGAATTTCAACTGTTCTTGTGAGACTTGTGCCATAACTCAAAGGAAATATTTCTGGCTTATTTTTTGACCATGAAAATGGCAGGCTATGTTTGTTTCTCAGGTGATAAACCCATCCTGGTGCTTTGTGTTGCTAATGTGGTGCAAAGCAGGTGCAATGCACTGTGGGTTTGGGCTAGTGCTTCTTGATGGGAATGAGGCTACCTGGGGGAGGCATAGGCCCTCACACATCATTTAAAAAGCGGATAGCAGACGTCTGTTATCTACGGTCTGCTCTCTTGTGTTCCAGGATTTCCCTATAGGAAGCAGCTGCTAAAGGTCATTTTGAGTAACATGCATGGGTTAGGGAAGGGTGGATTTTTTGGTAATATATGAGGAACTTCATGATGTGAGGTTAGAAAATCATTGAATTTTGTCATCCTAAATGAGTTTGATCTCTGTCAAACAGATCCATCTCCCACAAAATTGTTTAATTCTGCACAAGAAATTGTGGTCTATTAGTTCTTATATTCCCCCCTGATCCTGAAAGCTTAACTGTTTTCATTTATGGCCCTTCTATTTCACATGGTTTTTGTCAAATTTCAAATCACAGCTCAGCTACTGCTGCCTGCATCAATAACAGTGATGATTTCTGTGGAACAATACTTCCCAGATCTGTTAAACCTCCCTGAAGTACTTTTGCTGAAACACTTTTCTATGTTTATATAACCAGTTGGGTCATTAAAGAATTGAGAGAGGATTAAAAAAGAGATGGGAAAAAAACACTCTTTCTGCATCTACAATTGCAATGGTGCTTTGACTGGGAAGCATATGAATACTGTCTCAATTGGGCAGTCTCCTCTCAGTGCATCATAAACAGTCTTTGGCTAATATATCGCTCCTACTGGTTTCATGTACATGAATAAGCCAGACTTATCAGTGGACTGAGAAAGACCCCAATAAATTCGACCGAAGTAATGAAACATGTCTATATTAGGATACAGAAACCCAGAGAGGCTAGCGCTCAGCTCCCCGCTTGTTTTCATACGGTATCAAGTACAAATTAAACTGCGGGGTATTTCTAGATGTGGAATCCTCTGGATAGTAAGGATTATTAGCTTTGGAGGATGTGTCTACATAAAAAAATTGCAGCATGGGAAGCGCATTTTGCTGGTGTTGATTAAACTGGAGTATGTGAACCCCCAGTTCCTGGCAGGATCGCAGCAGTCCCACTGGAGTCCACGCTGCCACATCTTCACAATTCCTGCGACTTCCTGCAATTAAATCTACCACGGGACATGGTCGTAGCCTGTGCCTCAAGCCTGCTTTTGCCAGCTGCATGGAGATGCTGTGAATGTAAAACAGGAGGAAACCTCTCACCAGAAGCAAATGTGTGTCCACCCCCACTGCTGCTCTCATAGACCCTCTCCTTCCTGGCAGGTTTAAGGGTTTGTGTAACCAAGGTGGGTGCATGGACCTGCGCAGGCTGGCACTGCTGCCCCTCCTTTGCACTGCTCACGCAAGGGGTGGCCACTGCAAAGAGAAAGTCACTGGCTTTTCCTGATTGTCGAGATTGTCTGTCAGATTAAATTTTCTTGGCTGATAAAACCCCTACCTCCAGGGAACAAGATTCTACTCTGCAGAAATTTATCCTCTAACTACTCTTTTTAAATGGCAGATTTGGATTACTGCTTCTGTTAAAGGTAACATACAGGACCGGAAAGGAGATGTCATAGTTAATTGAGTGCCATCCCTGGCTAGTGCAAGCACTGTATCGCACGATCTCCTTCACTGTAAGACTGTATGTTAAAACCAGTTTTCTTGTCCCTCTTATTCCCACCAAAAACATCATCTAATTCTTGAGTCCGTATTTTTCAAGCCCAAGCCATCCAATTTAAAGCTTGTACTCATTCATTCCTGCGTGAACTCCGATTTTAGCCTAAATAAGTTAGTGTATAACAATCATGCTCCTTTCAGTCTTCCTATCTCAAGTTTCTTCTAGACTTTTCACCAGAAATAGGTTTCTCATTCCTTTGATTATCCCTGTAATACTTCCTTGTACCTCTTCCATTTGAAATTTTATTTCTCCAAATAGCAAGCATCCTTCCCCACCTCTACAGAAACAGCTCTTGTTTATGCATGCCAGCATGGCATTTGCTTTTTTCACAACGCCCTCATATTAGTGTCTCATAGCCCTCCTACAAATCAGCAAGTGGAAACAAGTCCTCCTTCTCCTTAGCCATTTCCAAGGGAGAAGCATTCAGTCTAATTGTGGTCCTTCAGTTTGTACTTTCAGATTTCTTCCCATTTTATTAACCTAGTGATCAACGTTATCTATTTCTTTGCGTATTGTAGACCAGATTTTCCCTGCGCTGAAAACACCTTCTATTTGCAAGTTATTTTATTTTTTCATCAGTGTTTTCCTGATGTTTCTTGCCTGATCATTAGTGACTTTTATAAAGTTATATAAAGTGAGGTCAAAGCTGATTCTTGAGGAACCTTATTTATAATCTCCTTTCTGCCATAAACCTTCCCTTTCAAAAAGTACACTTCATGTCTGACTTGAGACAGCTTCTCATCCTCACAATTTCTCTGCTAATCCTCATCTCTTCCTGTTTTACTAATAATTCCCTGTGTGTTATCATAAACTTTACTAAAGTTAAGACAGATGGGATCAATCACATGTCCTTTGTCTAGAATGTAGGTTATCTTGTCAAAGAAATGTATGAGGTTAATCTGGTACAATCTACTTTCGTTAAGCCCATGCTGTATTTTATGCCATTTTCATTTGACCTCCATGTCTTTAATTATCTTTTCCCTTGAAAGCTGTTCTGAAGCTTTACATACCACTGAAGTCAGAATTCAAGGACTGTGGTTATCCACATTCCTTCTCTCCTGCTGGCTAACCCCTTCCTAACTACAGGCACTATATTTTCTAGTCATCTGTCTCGTGGTACTTGGTAAATTTATTACAAAGTACTGTTAGACGCCCAAGAAGTTGCAGGTTGCAGTAGTGCATTTCTGGTTCAAGCCATTTATACATTGGCCTTTGCTTGTGCTGACATTTATTGGTAATTCTTGCACAAATGAAAACAGCTCACAGAAGTAAGGCTCGCATACGCTCAAGTGTAGTGAACAGGGGACCACAAATAGGACAGTTTTTATGGCACTTCTTTGGCTGAGAAAGATGGGGGGAAATAATTGGAACTGGTTCCCGGAAAGTGAGTTAGAATGATGCACCTCAGCTAGGCCAGAGATCAATTTGTTGTTAACTGTCT
The DNA here is from genome assembly GCA_003993805.1 of Himantopus leucocephalus. Classification (NCBI taxonomy): domain Eukaryota; kingdom Metazoa; phylum Chordata; class Aves; order Charadriiformes; family Recurvirostridae; genus Himantopus; species Himantopus leucocephalus. The sequence goes on along the minus strand of RSEF01000001.1, from coordinate 105,062,470 downwards.
TAATGAGGGAGAAGCGGAACCAATGTGAGCTTCCACCCGTGCCACTGTGGAGGACGCTCTTCAGCAAGGCACATTGCTGGGATGCTGGCAGTGTTAAGCACAGAAGAATAATTAAACTAGAACCTGGAGGAGATCCCACAGGTATGGGACTAATAAACCCCCAAGTGCATCTCTGAAAAGACTGGCAAATTTGCAAGGAATAGGGTAGGCAAATAAGGCTGTGCAAACCTCAGCTGATTGACAGGAGAATATCTCCAAATCTGAAGATGATGCTAAGGGTTTTTTTTGGTTGGTCTGATGGTGAGGAACCCCAGAAAATGTTCCCTTCAAAACCCAGGGGGTGAAAAAATTGGCAGATGAGCTTCATTGTGATAAATGTAGGGTGATGCAGTTAGAGAGAAATAGTCTAAATCATGCTTGTGCAATGCCCAACATTTAACTGGTAGTTACAACGCAGGAAAGAGATCTTGGAGTTGTCCTTGACAGTCCTCTAAAATCACTGCTTGGATGTGGTGGCAGCCAAAAAGTCAGCATAGTGTTGGGCATCATTAGGAACGTATTGAGAGCAAACCAGAAAGCTCTGTTTTGTTCCTGTATAAAACCTTGATGCATCTTTTGAGCACTTTGTGCGATTCAGCTCTCCACAGTTTAAGAAGGATATAGTGGATATAGAAAAGATACTGGGAAGGTCAACCAAACTGAGAGGTGAAGAAATTGCCTTATGAAGAGAAACTAAAAAGGCTGGGATTCCTTAGGCTGGAGTGAGGGCTGAGGGGATTATAATGGTTGTTTATGACATAATGGATTGGTGGACAAGGCAATGCAAAACCATTAGTCACCAGGACCAGACCCAGGGGGTCTAGTCTGAGGTCTAGCTCTCTTGACTGCTAACTGAGACCAGACCTTGCCTAGTGCAAGACTAGACAAGGAGTATGCATTAAAACTAGCAGAAATTCATTTAAAATGGGTACAAGGAAGTACTTTCTACACAGCAGAGAATTAATTTCTGAATCTCTTGCAACAGGAGGCTGTGGAGGCAGACTGCATCAGAGTGTTCAGAAGGGAAATGTATAAATTCGTGGACACTTAATTAGGTCCATGAACTGATGCTAATGGAAATAGTCAGGAATGTACCCCCTAACATCTTCAGTCCAAGAGCTGTGGAAGCTGCAGGAGCATGAGGAGAATAAATAGCTAAATAGCTGCTTCTCTTGCTGCTACTGGAGAATACTGGGCTAGAAGGTCTGGCCCAACAGGGCTTTCCCTATGCCCTTGGTGTTGCAGGTGCCCCTGACAACATGGGATTTGGTGCTGTAAGCAGACTCCTGAATGGGAATAGGCTGTCTTTCAAAAGTGTCCACAGTCATTTTCCAGAGGAGTCATTTCTATTCCAGTGGGAAGCCCTGGGTCTTGCCCAGTCCCCTAGTAGCATGTTTTTCTTGACTTTGTTCCCAGCTAAGATTGTTTATTTGGTTCTGGCTGGAGATCAGAGCTACTCCTTATCCAGCTTTTCAGCCTGCATGGGCTATCCCTTTCACTAAGAAGAAAAAAAAATAAAAATATATGTATGCTGAAGTGCGTATGTGCACTTCATATGTGCTGAAGTGCACACATAAGAAAGGCTAGAAGAGAATTCATTCAAGCTAAATATTCTTGAGTGACTTTGGTTGAGGGTATGTATAAATGCAGTTATTTATTTGATTGAAATCCTCATTAACTTCTTATAAGCCGTCCCTCACCTTATAAACTCCATTAGCTTTGTGTGTTTTGGGTAGTGTGGAATGTTTGCAGGGACAGAGAAATTATAGATTATTTTCCATTTCCTTTCAATTTCTTTTTACCTGAGGGTGAATCTACCATTATGTGGCCAAGTAAGAAAAGATACAACCCTACCACACAAGCCCTTTCCAAGATAACAAGATATTTTGTTTCTTACTTTGGTCTGACCTCACCACTGGCCTTTTCCAGTTTGTCCTTTAAAAATATCTGTGCATATGAATGAAGAGGGCTGATGCAGTGTCAGTTATGAGACAGCACACCATAGGGTCTGCTGGAGATTTCAGCTTTGCACACAGAGGCATTGTTTCTGAAAAAGGCAGTGCTGGGAGGGAAACTGAGAGAAACTGGACATGCTGATGCAATTACACTGCAAGATTTTAGGGTTAGGGTCTACAGTTGTAGTCCTGTGTTTATTTAGAAAAAAAACACAAACAACAACAAAGAGTTCACAACTATTTGGTATTGGGAGGAGATGAAACCTTTAAGGAAAAAGAAAAACAGACTAAACTAAACAAGGAGGGAGAAGGATACCTTTGAAGCTGTAACTCAGAATTAGTGTAAAAACAGAATGGGAATTCTAATAGACCTAGATAAATAAGGTTTGGATCCAAATTAAATAACCCAAAACATTAAATACCAGCTAAGACATCCCCAGTGGTAAGAAGCAGAGGAATGCAAATGTACTAAGTTGAGCAAGACAGTAAAGGACATTATACTAGTTTCCCATGGAATGAGTCAACAACAGGTCTTCCAGGAAGACAGTGGCTTTAAGTGGAAGGTCCTGCTGAGATATGTGCTCCTGCCTAGATGGGAGCTTGCAGCAGTCACTCAGCCCCCTCCAGGCTTCATTGGTAGTCTAATGTGCTGAGAGGGAAGAGACAATGCATCCCTCTCTGCAAGACAGCAGTTGTGGATATTTGCCTTCTTAAAGTCAGTTGTCTCATAAGCCTCAGAGTATGGAAAACTTGCAAGGACAACTGGGAAAGAGGAGTCCTTCCAGCTCAGCTGGTGACTGCATCCTGCATTTGCCATCAAAATCACACAACAGTGTGGTCCTGCTCCATCTTGCAAGTGGTGACCTAGAGTTGAATGCCTCTCTCTCCCTTTACTCAGTGCCCAGGCTAACACAACCTGCAAAGTGCCAAGCACTTCAGATTCAGGGATTCACATTCATAAGAATATTTGTGGGTTACATACAGTATCTCTCTTTAAATAAAGCACTTATTAAGACACTTTCTTCACCCCTTTGTAGTTACAAAGTGTCCCCAACATCTTTAATACAAAGTAAGCAGAACACCTTGTAATTTAAGATCAAAACTCACATATAAATGAGATGAGTATTTTACAAAAACAACTCCAAACTACCCAGCTTCACTATAATGTAAATTGCAGTATTTGGCACAATTACTTCAGTGCTGTGTTACAACGATGAAAGGCTTAGAAGATCAGAACATGGTGATTGATATGGAATTCAGTTTATCATCTGCCTTAGAAGATGTGATGAAATGAAGATTTGTATGCGTGCAACTTATGATTTATCTTTGAAATTGGAGGCTTTCCTATGTGTATCAGGGTTATGTGACAGACTGCCTTAAATGCAGCATTCTTAATTTCACTATTGGTCCAGTTGTCTTCTATGTCTGCGTTGAATTAGAATGCAAAATTGGCATGTGTGGATAAGTCTGCCAGTAAGATAGATCTGCTCCATTTGCTCCCGGGAAACAGGTTTCCCATTTTCCCTCCTACCCCCTTGAAAAATTAGTAGATCCCTATGAATATTGTTGAATAATAAGGACTCCTAGTAGGGATCTGTGCTCCCATGGTTGTCAATCAGTACGTCTTTGAGGAGGGGGCTGGAAGATAACTAAAAAAAGATAGGAGTGATGTCATTCTAGGGACTTTTTTCTTTTCTTTTATGCCAGGGACAAGACAGAAGCATTACATTTTGTGGTGGTAGTATAACAGACAGGAATACGAATGCAGTTGTGTGTACCCCAAAAAGAGAAGTGAGCAGCAGAGAAGTGTTCATGAGTTTCCCAGTGGTCTATAGCTTTGCATGAAGCACAGGTGCTGCAGTGGTCTTTTCACAGCCTCTTGGCACCCCTTTCAGATTCTCTCTGCACTACACCCCTGATGCACCTTCGAAGAATGAAATTCTGGTTCAGGATATCCATACAACCACAGATTTAGGAAAGAAGTACTTTGCAGGTTAGCACTGGGTCCAAGGGAGGGAGATGGATGCACACAGTGGATAACACTCTGTCCCCTGCTGAAGCCGTAGGGCTCACTGCCATGGTACTCTCTCCATCAGGGGCAGCTCAGCCAGATCTGTGACACAAAGCCTTGGTTGAACCCTCAGGATTTGAAAGTGGCTTTCCAGGACTTTATGACTTTCCATCTGTGATTTAATCCATGGAATCAATCGGCCCCTGATAATCAAATTTCACTCTGTCTTCAAAGTATGGAAAAGGGGACATGTGAAGACATGTCTGCATCAGAGGGCAGGGGGGGTGCAACAGGAGCCAATCTGTAGAGTCAGACAGCTTCTCCTGGGAAACCAAGGACTGCACTACATGCCTGTTGGCGGTTTTAATCTCAGACTAGCTCAAGGCTGCTGTTGGCCCAATGCACACACATAGCTAGACCATGCCAGGTGCACCTCAGGGGTGCATCTTTTGGTTTGGCCAAAATCAAAATCCAGTTGGCAGCCCAGAGACCTCTGCAATGTGAACTCAAGGGCAGGAAAGGGAGACATCAGGAAAGTAACTTCAAAGCTGCTTTCCTGAGCTGAACTAAAACAATCGCCAGGTCCACTCTGAGCAGAAAGCCCAGTGCCCATTCTGCTTTTCTCTGGAGGGTATGCATGCTCTTTGAACTGTGCACTATAGCCAGAACAGAGGTTCCCCTCTGGAATAGAGGGGGAGGTCATTCTCCCCCTCTATTCTGCCCTGGTGAGGCCA